>JAPMOR010023421.1:86121-105868 GCA_026543865.1 Argiope aurantia | reverse complement strand
TATAGTTACGAGATAGTTTAGGATATAGTTACGAGATAGTTTAGGATTAGAATATATTACTATTATTTAAAGGTGAATTTTGTTGAAATATGGCAACAAAATTTTGTTGAAATACGGCAATTACTTTAAACGCATAAAGCTATATTCAGGATTATTTACTTACGAGTAGTGATATACCACATAACTTTCCCTGTTACTGTCAATTTTTTTATGTCACTGAAGTTAAAAATAGATATTTAAGTTTGATTCTTTGTCCTTTCGAATGGATTCTTTTTATCCGTCCATCTCAACTCTTTGAATTTTTTTTAACTATAAATTAGCCAATTTACTGATAAACCCAAGTATCATAAGTATACCGAATTATCTTATCGCTCAACTCATAAACTAAGCCATGAATAAAAGATAATTTGACCTGAAAATTTCATAGAATCCACAAATGTTTAAGAATTCTAAGGATTTTATTCTGCGAATCAAAGCAGCAATGCGCTTCTTAAACAGAATGTATCTTCTAAATAGACAGTAGGAAAAATAGAATCATGAAGCTAAATGATTCAAACTGGAATTTAAGAAAAAAAATCATAATCTACTGTTCTTCCCTCAGGTATCGAAGCTCATGAATTTAATCTAGAAAGGTAATTTGACGAATTAATAAAAAAATGCAATGAATAGAAATAATTTTCAGAAATATATATAAAATCAATAATGAACATACTGTCATTTTATATGTTTCAGGAGGACCAGCTGTGACCATTTTGTATTTCATTTCGCTCAAATTTAAATTCTTTTTCTTAGCTAATAGCTCGAGAAAAGTCTGATACGAACTGAAATTTAGAGATTTCTTGAATCTGAAAAGAGATACATGTATTATAATGAAATGCTCTATAATTTCAAGATACAACTTTAAAGATACTGTTTTCATATTTGCGTTAATTATAATTTTTATTTAAATTTTTCTGGTGCATATCTAAGATCAGAAAGAAATCCAATTAAAATGTAAATCTTATATTTCAGAGTATCATTCAACATACATTTCGATCTTAATTATACATTTCATATTACATAAACGTAATTTAAATGTTAAAGAAATAAATTCTCTAATTTATAAAGCGATTGGTTGTTTTTTTAATATGGAAATAAATAGGAACTTATACATAGATTGCTTTTATAATAGGATTGTTTCTCGGGAATAGATTTATTAGCATCAAAACTTGTTTGATACTAATAACCTTTCTATTTGATAAATAATCCTAAAATTTATTAAAATTATTTGGCATACTTATTAAAGAGTGAAGCCTGGTTGATAATTATAACTATGGACAGCGCGTAATCACAATAACAGTGGCACATAAATTGCACCTTGTTCGATTATTCTGACAAAATACAAATCATGTATAGATGTAGCAGTTCATGTAAATTCAAAGGTAGATCTATCAGCAATAAATTTAATTCTAGCATTTTTTGGCACGTATTCACATTTCTCATCGAATGGTGTAGGTTTAGATTGGTTTTAAAAAATTTATATAATTATATTATAATAAATTTTTAATAAATATTACCACATTGAGCAAAATATCTTTACATATTTTTCATCTTATAAAAAGGAAACTTACTTTGCAACTTGTTTGAAATATATTCCAGTATCTGTTGTACTAATTCTTCTGTTGTCAATAATTTTTGCCTGCCGCAGCCATCTGTCGCTGTTAGTGAGGCTCATTGTTTCTCCAGATTTGTTAGCGTCTCCATATTTCGCATAAAGTCGGAAGAGTTGGTGGAAGGACATGAGATCAATCATCCAAAAGAAACGCGTTTCTGTATTACCAGTTTCGGTAAATGAACTTTTCATCTGATGATTGAGAGTCGAGAACTTGGCATCGTACGGATCATCAAATGGTTCGTCCGATTCGGGAGTGGATGCTTTGGAAAATAGAGGCGGTGGCACATTACCTGCCCTAGGGTAGCCAATTTCACTGTCATCATCTGTGGCTCCTTTTGGTGTCCTGGGTTCTGCCAACTGCAAGAGCTAATTTCTGTTTTATTTTTTCAACTGTTTTATTCAATATATCTCATGCAACAAATGTTTGAAATGATTTTTATGTAAAGACTATTTTAATATCAATAGAAAACTACATGAGAATATAGGCAATTTTGGGACGATCTATGGCAGGCAGAAAATAGATAAAAATTCAATGCTTTTAAGCAGCTTTAGAGTATGACGTTAAATCTTAATCCATTATTATTATTAGGAAAAATAGTTAATGTTTAGTTCACAATTTTTTAAATCTCTAATTTTTTTTTCTAGTCTATATAACGGTGAGAAATTATGAACGGTTTTAATGGAACATTTAAGAAAATTTGATATTTAGATAAATAAGCTGTTTTATTTATTATTTGATTTTTTTTAATTAAAAGTAATATTACGATGGGTATAATCTCATATTCAATACTTCTTCCTACAAGAAATAAATTTCTAAGATTTCTTCATTTGCCACGAAATATTGACGACCAATAATTAACGTAGTATTGCTTGGAGTGGTATTAGAATCTGTCAAATTGGGACTTATGACCTTAACGATAGGCACTCAACTTGCTATATGGGGATTGAGGAATGTAATAGTGACACTGTCAAATTTTTGCCAGATCTTTAGTTACCTTCTAGTTGAAAATACTGTCGCGTGAATGGTAATTATCAAGATCGGTAATTTTGAAGATTTTTTTTCTCTGTAACTGATTATTCTCATTGAATACATTTCAAAAGAAATAATTACCCCCAACACATTGAAAAAAATAGCCACGAATCATAATTTTGTTTCCTTAATTAGGGCCATTTTAAATTCCAACTCAGTCTCAAATAAAACTCTAAACAGAATCTGATTGTCAAATTATTAATCAATTCGATAAAATGAGTTGTTTGCATATCTCAGCAACCTTTTTAGTGTCATTTTAACATTCTTCGTATCCATTAATAACAAAGATTTTACATGTAAGAATATTAAAGTATATGCGATATATTTAAAAGCGAGAAAAGCATTTATCTAATTTAAATGTTTACAAGAAGATAGTACAGTTTTATGACCATTTCCAGAAATCCGCGATTCAGTTTAGATTATAAAAAATAGGCCTTTGAATTGTGATGAAAAATGTTGTAGTGCAAAATTAGCATAACCACAAATGGACAAACTTGTTATGTTCAATCGGGAAATACAATAAATCATTTCATAGGGATAGTAGATCTTAATGACATTAGTGCAATTGAATTTGGCCTTTTGGATACATTTTTTCAAACTTTTCTTCTGTGTGATGCAAATTTATTTGACCTACTATTATGCACTCCAAAGATCATGAGCCTTTGAAGCCTGTTCCGAATCAGAGTAAAGCACATATAATTTTTAGCAATTTGAAATATATTGAAGCTTCTTTCGCATACAAATGTTGAGAAAGGTAGAATGTATGCAGTTTTTGTCAATCTGTTGATTTCTTAAAATGCTTCAGCACTTCAATAAATGCACAGTTATAATTAGAATAATGTTTGCGGTTTAGATGCATCTTGCAAACACGACACATATTCTTTAGATCAATTTTCAAATCTTGTGATTTGTTGCTGTACCATTAACTAAAGGCATTTTATGTTTTTACAAATGTTGGCAACTGTGGTCATTTATGCTTAACAGCGTCTAGGACTCAACTATCCATGTCTGTACACTAAATCTTGTCTCAAGTGAAATAAATAAAAGTTGCCAACAGGCAGAAATTTGCAAAAAAAGTTTTTAAAGAAAATTTCCTTCCTGATACATTTTTTTCCTCGCTGTACTTCATCCCTGACAGAGGAATCAGGATTTCCTGAAACCTCCACGAGTGTCGAGTGAGTATAGCGATATTTGAACGTAGAGGTTAGAAAATAGGTTTTTTTGTCTTATTCGATTCAAATATCCATATTATTCAGAACATATTGCTCAATATTCGAAACTAAAATTTCAAAAATGCATTTTGTCTAATACAAAAATAATCATCCTTAAAAACTGATAAATTATAACATGAATATAAAAAGGAATTTTGATTAGAATTCTTGAAAATCTTTAAATTTGGTTGAAGCGAGGTAAAATATAAGGAAAACTAATGAAAATAGCGAAGATTAAACTTAACACGAAAAGTACATTTCCAAACGCCGAAAAGCCTCGAGTAGATGGCTAGCTTAACAACGATTCATTAAACATATTAAGAGAATTTCAGACGGCTACAAAAGTTTGTGAAATCTCCTGATGCAAGATATCTCAAAACCATCTGTCGTTTTGCATACCAATGTTTTTGCAGTTTTTACTGCGCTGTTTTTGTCAGTTCGATTGCCGTATTATTTAAACAGCACCATTTGGAGTATTTTATCTCATCTTCTCTAAACTAACTAAAATGAAGGCGATGCATGTTCATATATTTGTAATTTTCAAAATTATTCGTGATCTTTCCTCAAATACCTTTTATATTATATGCACTGTATGCTAATTAAATTTGACATTAATTTGTTAATTTTTTTGTAGCTAAACTACAGAATTCAAACACAATAAGGCACTAAGCAGGTTTCATTTCAAAAAGTTTTGGTTGCCTGCTTGTTTAATAATAAACTTCAAAAACATATTTTAATAGATCTCGATAAAATATCTGAGCTTAATAAAGAAATAATCAGCTCATAGGGTGTGCGTCAGCTGATATGTAAACAGGAAAGAACCGATTGTGAACTTTAGACAGCATGACGACAATCAGTTAAAAATAATGTATTCCTGCTTGGATGGGATAAAAATATTTATTTGATGTATTTGAACATCCTTTGGTTCAAAAGGATAAATTCCGTAAGCTTACTTTAGTTACTGCTTTATTTTAACAACCCCATAAATTATTACATGGTTTTAATTTTTATTTTCAATTACCATAGTATGAACATATATTTTAAGATATTCCGTATTTTGACATTTCTTTACAAATTTTAAATTTTGCTTATCCAATAGAACAACTTCTGCTGTTACAATGCGGTTAACAAAATTAAAATCTTACATAATGTATAAAATATATAGAATTAATGCATATATAGAAGTAATGTATAATATATATGTTATAACAGCTAAAGAAACAGGAAATGAGAAAGGTTTTATATTTTAAAAGCTATCAAATATCTTATTCGTAAGCATTCTGGCACAAAAGTTCAGACACTAATGATATTTTCGAGTACAACTAGAATACATATTGACGAATTATAAAGAATATCATATGTATTTTAGAACTGCATTCGAATACTGAGGATTACAAAGAAAATATTTATTTTCCTGCTATATTTTAGCTCTTACACTAAATTAAAATTCGTATGAGGCAAAATTTAGAAAATCTCGCACATTTTTGTTATTAGCCACTTGAAAAGAATAACTTACTTTTTTGTTTAATCTGCAATAATTTAAAGAAAAAGAAATAAAACGGCTTATAATTTATTACACTTTGGCATAAACCATGCGCAGTAAAAGTTGACCAACAAATTATGCCAATTATTTCCACAAATTTTATTTCAAACAATGTTTTATAAATTTTTAATCGTATAATGATCATATCCATCCACAAATGAAGTAATCATTTTAATATTTTGAAAATAAGCACACACTTTTTCTTCGGGTTTGATGTGCCGACAAATATTTTCCTCAGCCTGGTCAAGTGTTGTATCAGTAAACTTTCCCTTGCGGAGCTGATCTGTGAGGTTTTTAATCATCCTAGAGAGTCCCCTGTTCTAATGCATAACATTATGTGTTATCGCTAGATTGATTACTAATACGTTGACAAGAATAATAACTTTGTTTGAACAAAAGATATGATTTTACAATGAATCGAAAAGGGGGAAAGCAATTCTATATTTTTTTTCTGAAAATATTCCAAAAAAAAATCATCGTAATCTAAAGTTTAATACATTCATTTTAACTACTGATGCTTTCTTTATATAATCGAATTTCTAATTGCACGCATTCGAAAGTTCAGAGCAAGAAGTAGATCGAAGCTTTGAAATCAATCAAGGTTTTGTGTTAAAAAATTTGCAAGTCAGAGGTTATTTTTTTGTTACATTTGTATAAATGTATAATTAAAAGTTTATTAATATTACAAACAAAATTCCTTTTATTACTTATTTTATAATTAACTGGCTGGCTACAATTTTCTCAACTGTCTCGCCCAATACTACCAATGCCAAAAAATACAATAATTTACTACGCTTTGATGAATTCAAATTCGGTGAAAATTTCTTTAGAATAATGGTGCAATTTATAAGACAAATTCTGTAACCGATTTGCTGAAATGCTATGAAGTTATAATCACTTAATATTTGCTTATCAAGTCTCGAAAACTCAATTTTGGAATTCATCTCCTATTTTCGTGGTAAAAATAATGTTAAGTATAAGCGTGACGTTATAAGGTTTTTCATGACTTCACTTGAATCGGCTACTTTCAAATGTTTGCGAAAAGGCTCGATTCAAATAATTTGAAATCTTCAAGAGCGGAAAAGGTTTTGAAAATAACATTTAATATCCCTTTGCAGATGAATTTAAAATTTATAGCAAGAGCAACTGAAAAAACTATACAACAAATTACTCAAAAATTAGATTTCTTTCTAAGAGATTACTAAATAATTAAGATATTTTGTGATTTGGGAAGAACAATGAAAGGAATTTCTTAATTTAATTTTAGCAATGTTCTCATTTGAAATTTATGACATTTAAGCATAAGCAGTTTTATACAATTTAATGTATTTTTATGTTTAAATATTAACATTGATAGGAAATTTTAAACGACTTTTTAATAGTCAGTATTCTCTTGAAAATGATTGGTACTTATTTATTATTAATGACACAGGGCACCAATTTTTTTTTTTATTTTTTGGTTTGGTTTCTGAAGTTTTTAAAACCTATTTTTACTATATATTTGGTGCCCCGATTTCAAATATGTAAGCAGTTTTTCTCAATTATACTTAAACTATAAATATTTAAAACCTTAATTAACAAATTGTTCCTTGAACAGGGGAATCGCATGGAAAAAAAAAGGAAAATTAGTATTTGTTACAACACAGACAGTACTATAATAAATAAAAACAATATAATACCATAGCTTTGGCATGGAGAAAATTAAGAATAACAGGGGATAATCTGTGTGGTTTTAACAATAGTTAACTATCCTTTCTGTCAGTAAGGGAACCACATGAAATATCCTCGCATCTTGTGGTTAGGATATTGCAGAACCAAACGATACCAGTGGATAAAAAAACAGTGACATAGCGAAAACATGGTTAATGGAGAAAGAAATCTCATTCTTGAATACTTAATCGGTCGAGATATAATTACCTCAGCTGCATAAAGCTAGAGTTAATGTTATAGCCTCATGAAAGTTTATGGTCAAGATATTCCTTGGTTTGCATATACAAGACAAAAAATACCAGGAATGAATAGAAAAAAAACTTAATGTCGCTTAATCTGCCATTTCTTGGATTCTGTGAATGAGATAGAGCGAGAAGTGTGCATCTTATTTGTCTTTGCGGTCAAAAACTGTTTTGGACACTCATAAGACTAAATTATTTTGATTTAGTTAACAGCAAGCTTAACAGCCTCAAAATCCTTGATTTTTGTACAAGCATATACATTATTCTATGAGCCATTTTGGCAACTTTAATTTTTTGGTGATAACTAATGAGCAATTATAAATGAAGGGAAACGATTTCCCTAAAATATAAAGGAAATGGAGAATCCATACTAAGGCAGATAGAGGGATTCTCATAAGATGGAAAATTATTGCTGCATAAAATTCATTCAAGATTGCTAAATTAATCTTTCAAGGGAAAATTTTATTCTTTTGCTTTCATTGAATTCTTTTTACGTCTAATTTTTAATTAAATTGGTGTCGATTTACAAGAGTTGTTTTGTTTAACTAATCAATTAAATTATTTTACATAACAAATATATTGAGAAGGATGTTTCATTTAACGCTTATATCTTACACTTAACTTAATGGTTCAACTAAAATAGCATTGCCGTAATATCTTACTAACAAAAACTGACGAGCTCAAAAATTAGTCATTTTATGTATATAGTCATGAAACTGACCTAAAATCAGCTAAAAACTTCCTGGCAGCGAAGTATGTGTTTACCTGTGAAATGATTACCAATTCACTAAATTTTATTGTCAAGTATATTCAATAAATGTACGATGCTGTATGAAAGATTAGACTTTTGATTTAGAACGCATATTCGTATACGCATATTGTTATTCGTTAGTGTTCTGTTAAAATGATATTAATATAGTACAAAACTTACCTTTACCAATCTTGTATGCAGCATTTTTCAAAACAAAATGTTTCAGATTTTATCATTTCTAAACCACACCGAAGTCAATTCTGAATTCTCGTTCTCTCGCAGATGGCCAAACGGAATTTCTAGAAGATTTCCTTTGGTTCTCATTCGCTTAACCTGAAGCTTCTACCTGTGTGACAATTACTGAATGGTGGCAGGACTATTTCTGTCGATTGCCGTTAGAAGTACGCGTTTGTTTGGCTGTCCAACCTTGAAACCGTGACACGCATCGCATATTACGGCACGTCGAAACGTTTAATCAGGTTAATGTAATAACTACAGGGAGGAGCAGGATTATCGATCCTTTCAAGGAATTGCTGCACTTGGTGATTGTCTGCCTTTCATTGCCTCTATCCTATGTTTTTTTGATGACGAACCTATTGAATGATTTAGCAGATGATACTAAATATTGCAAGAACGTTGAAAATATATTCGTTGAATGCTTCAAGTTTTGGAAAAGTCATTGCCATTTACTGATCTTTGCGAAAAGTTAATATGTTAATACTAGACTAAATGTAATTTTATAAATTGTAGTTGTAGTATCAAATGTATATTTGATATTTATTAAATAATCAAAGTCAGCTGAATAGGTGTTCACTCTTCTACTTTCCCACGTGCGGTCATACTATGGCACGTTTTGTGTTTCCCTTCGTAATATATTAAAGAAATCCGAGTTTACATTCTGAACCTCTTTCCGAATAAACCAAAAATTGGATATAAATCCACAAATTTGATACTATCTTCTAAATTTTATGTATCCAGCTTATTGCATTTTTCAATTATCGCTTTTGCATACATATGGGAAAGTAGACTTCCCCTTTGAATGATTAAAAATTACGATCAAAAATTAATACAGATATGCAGCAATTATAGCACTAAAACCATATTCAAAATCTCAACCATCTTACCAGTTGTGTTTGAGTTATTGTGTCCTTCTCCACATAAACGGATAGGAGACAAATTTCCCGTTCAAGAATTTCGCTCAAATTTGAAAAAAATTTACAATTTTGGACTATTTCCATATTCATAATTTCAACTGTATAATTTATAGAGACCTTACCTACCGTGTATATGGACCCATAGAGATATTTAACTTAAAAAAAAATCGAATTCAAGAATAATAAAAGTAAGGGTCTATCAAAATTTTTATATCTAATTTTTTTTACTCTTATGATATTTTCGATTTTGTATCGAAGGCATACATAAAACAGCACCCAACAAAAATATTAAAAAAGCACGCACACCCCTTTTTCAAATTTGTAATCCGCACAATCCCTTCATTCCCATGTAACTTCATGCAAGAGAAGGCAAAATTGAAATTGCAATTAAAGTTAAATACGTAAAGCATTTTGTTATAATATGTAGTTGCATATTTTTCATATATTAGTAAATATTTAAAGTAATTATTTATTTATAATACATCAGAATATTAATCATACATTCATTGCGCTACATTCCGCTTGTCATTCTACACAAACATTTTTTTGCTCTTTGTTTGATTTTGTTTATTACATGCTTTTATTTATAAATAACAAAAAATGTTCTCATGGTAGCTAAAATAAAATTAAAAAAAAAAATAAGCTAAAATTATTCCTTTATACGTTAATTAAATTAAATGTGAATAAATGTTATTAAATGTGAAACTAAGTCGGATTAAAGGAAGTAATTAAAGGAAGGACGTCATACCGGAGACTAGGGGGAATTACGACACCTAAAGGGAGAAAAAAAAAAGAAAAGATTCTGCATTGTATAAAACTTTAAATAAGAGCTATTCAGTTTTCGGGTTCTTTAAACATTTGAGAAATTCGATAACAAAGATTAAAAGCGCTTTCAAAGTTATTTAAAAAGGTATTTTCAGGGTAATTCCACCGCAGTCTCTGGGTCACAATGACGTCCTCTAGCAAACTATATGCAATGAACTTCAGGTAAAATTGGAAGTAATAAAAACATTAAATATCACATTGTATTGCATAACTGCTATTTATCAGTTATATTTTATTGCTCGATAAATTAAGTTTTATTGAGGTGCACATATTCACCTTGCAGAGTATATTTGTGCCAAATTCAGTACTACAGATAGGTAACAAGTTCACTTTTAGTATTTATAGACTGCATATAACAATAACTCCAATGCGGGCATTAAAACTATGTATGGTTCTCTTCTAAAATGATGGCTATCAAAAAAGTTTAAACTAACAAACAAATTCTATAAAGTCTTACCTGAATTTTTATAAAATTTTGCAAAATGTTAGTAGAAAATTCTGTATATTATCATTTTTTTCAATTAAATAAAACATTAAACTTTAACTTTTGATAGATTAGAGAAATACAAAGCAAATATCCATTTGATTTATGTCGTATTTAAAAAAAATCTAAGATAAAATGTATATAAACCATTAAATGTAATGAAAAATTCTACGAATACAAATAATAATGTAACAATTATATGCATTAAAATTTTATCCATAGAAATTCTAAATATTGATGGTTTATAATAGATTTTCTTTACAATTTCTCAAAAAAATAGATGTATTTCTTTTTAAATAGATATAACTCTATATTCATTATTTGTCACGAGATTCATTCAATATCCATTCGGTATGCACGAAAACCATAACATCTCCATATATATCATAAGAAACCATAAGACACCCAATGGAGTTAATTGATAATTTTCTCTTTCCAAAAGACTAATGATGAACAGTATAGTCTACACTCCCACTAAAATACAATACTTTTAAAGAACCTTAACGAGTTTTTACTTCCACAAGTGGGAATATGATCATTAATTATCTGTAACATTAAACTGTTATTAACATTAAATTCAGCTTGAATTAAAATTGTAATAAAACTGCATCCCATATAAATTTCTACACTTTTTTAAAAAATGTAATTCTTAAGAAAGTAAAATAAAAAGTCAAATGTATAAAGTCAAATGTATAAAATAAAAAGTCAGACGTACTTAATTATTTTAACTCATTGACGCATTTTATTTATATGTTTAACACATAAGTAGATTACGCGCCTGTACGTTACGTGTAATTGTACCAAACCATCTATGTTATTTGATGACCCCTGTTGGTTCTTGTGGCACTTGTCATCGACAACCCCGCTCATGAAGTCAGCGATTTTAAGCCGCGAGCGCCTTTTGTTCTTCAGTACCGCCATCTAGGCCAAGAGTACGTCTTAGCTACTCATGCGTCACAACACTTTACGGGGCGGACTTCATTCATCCATTACACATTCGCTTGCACAACCCCTTTTTTCAGGGGGGCTCTTTCACACACCTCACAGATAGAACACAGGGAAGAGAAAAACCATGCCCGAACTAGGACTCGAACCCAGGACGCCTAGATCACAGGGAAGACGCGCAACCCCTAGGCCAGGTCACCGACCGATGACCTCTTTATTGTAGTTGAGAGATGGCAAAGGAGGGGGCATCTAACTAGATACATGACCCGATCGCGTTAAATACATAATTGATTCATCAGTTTTGCTCCTTCTAGTAACACTTCTCTGGTTACTTATCATTAATACCCAACCCTTAATACTCATTTGCATCATTCTCGTTACTTTAAATACCTTCAAAATTAGGAAAAAGCGATGATATTGTCAAACACTCAATTTCACACCAGGATACAAAAATAGATCTAGAAAATCACAAGAAAAGATGATATCACAACTACTTAATTTCGTGCTAGGATACAAAATTTAATCTAGAAAGTCGTAAGAAATTTCAAAATTTGCTCTTTCTCGTTAATTTTAATTCGTTCTCTTTTTATCAACAAGAATTCATTTAGCTAAACACTTAATTTGGCATAAAGATGCAAAATTAGATCTAGGAAATCAAGTGAAAATTATGAAAATATATACTTTGTTTTAATTGTCACTACTAAACAAAAAGCGATGACATTCTCAAACAACGAATTTCTCGTTACGATACAAAAATTTATTTAGAAAAATGTATGAAAATTCTCAAAATGGAAGCTCTCCTTGCAGAAACGATCCTTCATGAATTGACGTCTTGGGTAAATATTAAAACACCGTCCTCTGCATTTTGTATTAATCATTATCTCTTCCCTCCTATGAAACTATATGCCAGAGAGGCTGCGATTAAAATTGGAATTAATAAATAAAAATTTTGTTATAATATAATTTACATGTTAAAAACGATTACAACTCGACGGCCTAATAATTCACCTATCAAAGTGATAGTAATTCTGTAATATCAACTAACTTCAAATTGGCTATTTTAATAAACATTAACTCTTACGATCAAACAAGAAGCGATATATTGCACAACACTCATTTTCGTATCACGATATAAAAATAAATATAGGAAACAGGAAATTTCTCAAAATTAATACTGTCCTTGTTAATTTTATTCATATACTATGAAACAAAAAACGATGTATCACCTAACGCTCGAATTTCACAGAAAAATCCTAAATAAATCTAGGAAATCATTCGAAATTCTCAAAATTTATATTATTCTTCTCGCTAATTCTTTCAGTTTTAAAGAAATAGAGATATTGCCAACTACTCAATTTCGCTCAATGATAGATCCTCATAGATTGACTTTAAGGCTTATCGTTAATCCCTATCAAATATTTTCCATTTATGGTATTTTCTTCTGATTAAATGAATCATTCAAGCTCTTTCAATATATTCACTTCAAGTGCTACTATGCTCGAATTTAAATATCTAACCTTTAATAATTTTTAAATGATGCTTTTGCTGGGCGATATATATCGAAGAGAAATGATCGATTTTTAAAAATTATATTTACTTAATAACTAAACAAGAAGATTAATTGCTTTTTGTTTCATAGTTTTAATGAACATGAAGATTTATTTTATAATTAGACTTCAGCCCTCTTTATCGATCAGTCTAATAATTCACAGAAAGCAACTACAGTACACTCCCCAGTATCCGGTCTAATGTGGCTGAAGAACAGGCCAAATAAGCTAGAGTTCTATGAAGGCATTTCTTTGCCCACCAAGACAAACTTTTTATACCAAAATTCACTGCTATAATACATATTTTCTCACTTTTTATTAAGCACTAAGCCCTCCCCCCATTTATCTTAAGTCACGTAGAATGTGAAAGCGGCCGCGGCCCGGTAAAACATAGCAGCTGTTGCCGGAAACATGTCGAATTAAAATAGAAGGCTCTGTACTGGTAGTTTATATAGGTTTATATACTGTACTGCTAGAATTTATTAGATAAAAGTAAGTTAAAGGATATAAACTGTTACACTTCATTGCGAAATACTTAAAAAAAACAAAGCATACCCCCAAGAACAATTTACGAATCCTGTACGTACTGTGCATTATAATCAGGAACAGCGGCAACAATTGAGGTCCATTAAACACTGACGAAACAATGAACAAAGAGTAGAATGCTGCTCTTTTCCTGTCCCAACTTGTATTTTGCACACAACGTAGGGGGATCGTAACAGACAACCGCTTCCAATGCCTTAGCAATGTTGCCAATGCACTGCCTTGCCTTCCTTCAATTAATTACGATAAAAAAAAACTAGGCCAGATAGTACGGAATCCGGATTGTCGCGAACCGGATACTCGGGAATGTTTTGTAATTGGTCCTAAAGAAAGCATGAAATATTTATTTTCATCTTCTTTTACTCTGATTTTTTTTTTTAAATAGAAGAGTGCATAGTTTGGATTTCATGTGAAATATCTGAAGAGCTGAAATCTTAAGTTTCTTTTGGCGTTACCTTAGTCTTTTACATTTGAATGATTTATTTTGATTAACGTCTTATTTTTGAAATAATATCAGTTTAGTTTGGGGACATTACTTCAAAGTTTTCAACCGTACTCACATAAGATTCAAACATCTGGCCCAGTACCCACTCTGCAAATGTTCATGCTGCACCAATGTGAGGACGTTTGACATGTGATGGAAAATTTCATGTTTACCAAACTTCTATACACGACGAATCCCAAATGAAAGCGGGTCTCGAATCCGCTATCCTTTAATTTCGAAGCCCAACTTTACCACTATGCTACCGCGGCTCTGGAATTTAAAAAGGTTGGGTAAAGAAAAGTGGCAACATAATTTTTGAAGTGAGCGATATTCATCAAATTGCATTTGTATCTTCTTCATCTGACCTCTCAGTCAAATGAAAGAGAGTGACATGAGTTGTGTTTCATTTAGTTTTGTAAACGGAAAAGGTACGTAGCCTATGCATAATGGTTGAATGCAGAAACCTGTTCGAACTGTACTGCGTTGTTCAATTTACAAAGCTCTGAAAAGGCATGTGGTTATGTTGCGTTACGTTATCGTACGTTAACAATGTATAGAACTGTTCAATGAAATGTTTTAGCAATTTTCAATTTCAATAACCTTATTACGACAACAGAAATGGAATTGAATCTAAGGTAAGGCATACGTTGCTCGACATCAATAGAAATGCCTTTGCTAAGAGTACATAGCGCCTCCACGTCATTTGGTCGAAAGTTATAGATATGGAAGGAAACTAAATAGAGAGATTGTAAATGCCTTTTAGCACTAATGTGTATACTACTTTCATGTATTTCATCCATTTGTTTTCAAGTTTTCATACGAGATATTGGGAAACTTTCCAAGCCTTTGAAAACTCGGCTGAGTTGTTACAACTCTGCAGTTTCAACAAGTGTTGGATATCAGTAAGGTAAGTAATTTTCATTGCTCATGTTTGCTTAGCTTCGTTAAAAAATATTCTACGGTTGGCAAATTTAATTGTCCGTTAATATATTTCATTTGCAATTTCTGCCTGCATCAAATTTTCTTTTTGAAAATATTTTATTGCAACATTTTCAATTAAAAGTTTCTCAAATTCAAAAATATTGTATTCCTATAGCAGTTTAGAGTGATATTTCTACTTATTAAAATGTCTTTCAGTGTATTTCTGCGATTTGTGAAAAACTGATTTTTAGTTCTGCCAGATTAATAGGAATAAAATTGTGAAATGAAAATTTATTATATAATTAGCAGTGTAGTATTTGATTAATTTCTACAGTTGGTCGAAGCTAATTTTTGCAGATGATTAATCCTGGCTATTAAATCTAGGTCACGCTTTATCCTTTTGGGTCATAATGGCCAAATATTTAATTCAAAATATTAAAATTTTAATTTATTATATTCATTATAGTGTATTTAATAAATTAGTCAAGCTTTTTAAGCTGATTTAGAATAGGTTTTCAGCTGCTTCGTTCTCGAGAGGGTGGGATGAAAAATATACTGAATTAAATCTAATCCCTTGAGCTGAAATGGTATTCGATTCGTGCATCGAATTTCATTTAAATTGAATTTAAGTTAGCATGCAAATAAAGACATTGCCATAGGTAGAAGTGAATTTTAGTGTGCACTCAGCTGCGCCAACAATGCCAAGTCGCCGATAAAGATGGCGGACAAAATAAACAAATACTTCCGCAGAACAGTTACGGTTACCATTTCCAGCCATCTAATTATGACTTTTTACTGATAAGTATTTTTTTTAATACTGCCCGGTGCCTTCTACAGATGCCGAAGCCTTCATTTCCTCTTCAATTTTTTAGATATTTAATGATTTTGTTCATACAAAGATATTTGGAATTTCAATGTTAATACCATGGGGATTTAAAATGCCAGTTTCAATAAAGCTAATATATAAAAGTTTCGAAAATGAATTACTCGGGATTTGTTCTTCTGCTAACAGAAACCTTAAAAACGAAGTTTCATTGTAAACGGAACTTCATTTTAATTAAAAACAATTTAATTTATATTAAGATTGGAAAACAATTATAGAATAACTGATTTTATTTTAAATATAAAAATTACATTCTTAAAAGTCGGCAATTTTGTTAATACTTTTATAATGCTTTAACTGTTCTTTTATACTGAAGGCGACTGAGTTTTTCCACTGACTTTGATTTGATAACGATGCACTTTGGGTTTAGGAATTCTGTTCATCACCGCACGAAGGATATTTGAAGTCTGCACAATTTTGAACCTTCTGTTTGGATTAAAATTAATACATTCAAATAGCCCTAGTTTCAAAAGGAGACGCCAATCAAATGTAATTCTACTAGTCCAATGTACCATATCCTAAATTTGTACCACTCTTAATTTTTGGATTGTGTAAAATTGTAAAAATCTAAGCATTCCAATTCTTTTTTGTTGGAATTATCAAATTGGTTAAGTTCCAGTTGAAAATTCCTGGATAAATTAGCTGTTTAGAATCGAATGCTGTTGCTTTAACGTACTTACAAAATAATTTTAATGCTTATTTATTCTAAGTTAGATTTTTTTACAATAAATTATTACATGATTAAGAAATATTTGCTTTCTTTATCAAATATTCTTTTACTGAGCTGTAGTAAGACACTTTCGTGGGAAATGGAATGATAATTATCAGCGTTTTTGAAAAAGTTTATTAAATTATGAATAGCTGTTCTATGTTTGTACGATTTAGGTATTTAATGGTAGCTGAAAGTTAAATCGATTAATGGGAATTTTTAAATGATCGACCTAAGGCGATGGAAATTATCAATTATATTCATAACTATTAAAATGCCTCAAATAGCAATGAAATTCTTTTAATCTTGGTTACTTGTTGCAGAAGTTTAAACATTTTGTTGAAATAGTCTGAATGTTAGTTATTAAATTTACAGAATACAGGTATTTTATATTGATTAAGGAGTTCAATTTTTTTCAGGCCTTAAAGATGCTGCGAAATTGTGCAACAAAGCACTCAAGATCTAACGGCGCCATCTGCACAAGAATAAAATATTCGTTAGATATCGTCTAGGAATATAATTTGAATGCAAGTTGACTGAAAAATGGAATAAATCCTTCCGATTGAGCTCTCATTCATCAATGTTTCATCGCGTTTCCATAGGAATGCTCAAATTTACTGTGTAAAACCACTGTTTTGTACACCTCGCCGTTTTGAACACGTCTAGGCTGCATTCGGTTACAATTTTTCACCAGATTGCCATCGACTGCGAATCGGATGCATTCTGCAGTTCTCGGGATTCAAAATCGATTTGGTTGATCATTAGGAAGAGAATGAAATGATTAAATTCAGACCAAAAAGAATTGCCATAGAATTAAAAAGGATTCCCCTTTCAACTGAATATTAGATATGCAAGAAAAGAAATTGCATTAGGAAATTCTTCAAAATGAATTTTATTCAAAATCAACTGATCAATTATTACTTCAATGATTGTTTTCATGTCTTGAAGTAATCATGGGTTTTAATCGAATAATGAACTAATCTCAATCCACTTATCTTGATCCACTTCGTTCACAGCTTTCTAAACAGATTTTCATTTTGAATAAGGCACTTCTCGAATTGATTCAAAACAAACGATTCGTTTAACTTGGCTCTACGTTTGTTTCAAATCTTGAATTCGTTTCATTCATATTTGCATGCAAACTTTGAATTGCGTTTAGATACCCTTCCATAAAATATTAAAGAAAAGCAATTTACACCACTGAATTCAATATCTGCGATTTGTTTCTATTATCAGATTTAATTCCTTAATTCAATCCAAATAAGCGAGTGTTAATTTCATTGTTTCACAAAGAATGATTAATTGGCGTCTGCTGTATTCCGGAACCGTCCTTGCATGGATTCGATGATATCGATTATGTGAGCAGCAAGAATAGAAAGCTAAATGAAATGGAGGTTATTTTATATTTATGAAATTAAGTGGGTGGAGGTGACTTTCCAAATGAAATTAAGTGGGTGGAGGTGACTTTCCAAGAATATAAAAATACGGAATTTAATTGGAAGAATTTTTTGAAATTTCTTTTAATAACATACTTATTCTTTTCGACTGTAAGCATGAATGAATGTAACTTATAATCAATGAAGTGACGATAACTGTCAGATATTAACAATTCAGTTTTTAATCTTTTTTTTTTGTAGTTCTACAATTTAGGACGAAAACTGAATCGAAATCTGAAATTTGTATTTGAATATTCCCCATTTGCGAAATAGAATATATTAAATTTTTCAGTTGCAGAAGGAACATGCTGCTAGAATGTCCGAAATGATCAGATATTTCATCACAACTAGATATTTAATAGATCATTTGGATTTTCTGTTGACATGGCTACTTTCAGAGTGAATTTAGAACTTTTGCAGTAACTAGAAAAAATTGCAATATTGAGTTGGATGAAATTAACAAATGTTTTCGAACCACAATGAAATCGGAAATGGAGAGGAATTAATTTACCGTGTTTCAAGGTGCTGATTAGGCGACCTTTAACAAAATAACTCTTCTGTAGATATAAAATTGAAATCTCAATTTGTCCAACTAACATCGTCAAGTTCAATTTTCTTTGGGTATCATTTGATATCGTTAATTTTCAATATTCAGTCGTTTAGATATCTAATTCCAAGGAGAGATTCTCGAAACTTTGGTATTTTTTCTTCCAAACAATGGAATTTTGAAAGTTGATTTTTTTTACTTCCGTAGACGGTATTTTCGCCATTTACTGAATGATGGTTTGTGTCCAAAATGCCCCTCTTTAATCAGCTTTGATTTCAGATTCGAGGTAATGTTTCAGTTGAAGTTATTTAGCAACAAATTCTTTCGACATCCTTTCATTCTTTCTTTGGAAAAACAAGTGATAAATTTTTCAGTAGAAGCTTTGTTTTTTTAAATTCTTGTCCAAGTTAATGCAGACTATATTACGTTTATAAGAATCGAGCAAGCATGCAATTTCATGTTTTATCTATCAGCCTTGCAAATACATCTTGGAATTCGGATGCTTTGTTTGATAGTTTGTACAAATTTTATTTTTGATGACCTAAACCATGTTGCATGAAGTTGAAATTTTATTTGTGCAGCCATTATTATTATTTTGCATTGGAAAATGAGAAAGCGAGGTATGGAGTGAAAAATGAGTGATTTATTTCGTGGTTTCAAAAGCATGGAATGAAGTCTTTTGATCATGGTGTTTTTACCATGCTGAGAATTGTGGGGTTTTATGTGGGCAATGAAGAGTGTGCAGTGAGAATTGTGGGGTTTTATGTGGGCAATGAAGAGTGTGCAGTGAGAATTGTGGGGTTTGGTGTGGGCAATGAAGAGTGTGCAGTGAGTATGTGTGGGGTTTGGTGTGGGCAATGAAGAGTGTGCAGTGAGTATGTGTGGGGTTTGGTGTGGGTAATGAAGAGTGTGCAGTGAGTATGTGTGGGGTTTGGTATGGGTAATGAAGAGTGTGCAGTGAGTATGTGTGGGGTTTGGTGTGGGCAATGTGTGCGGAGTGGGTATTGTGTGGGGTTTGGTGTGGGCAATGTGTGCGGAGTGGGTATTGTGTGGGGTTTGGTGTGGGCAATGTGTGCGGAGGGGGTATTGTGTGGGGTTTGGTGGTGTGGGCAATGTGTGCGGAGTGGG
>JAPMOR010023421.1:41722-86111 GCA_026543865.1 Argiope aurantia | reverse complement strand
TTGTGTGGGGTTTGGTGGTGTGGGCAATGTGTGCGGAGTGGGTATTGAAGTGTGTGGAGTGAATCTATGATATGTGAATTTGTGCTGTGTGCGAATAAAACTGTGGGGGAAAATGCGGTAAAAACTTATTATTTTGTGAGACTTGTGGAGGATCGTGGCTTCGAAGCTGCTGTGTGAATGCGAGATCTGTTGCAATAGCGTTATGTTGAATCAAGTTTCCATTACTGGGTGTAAAGCAAGTGAAATCGACTTATTATTCGCAGTATGTCCCAAACTTTCCAAATTCATTATGGAGAGGAGTATCGACTGGAATATCGTTCTGCTCATGCACGCATGACTCAGTAATGATTTCCATCTCATAGCTACTTACGTGTAGCTTTTAAATGGGAAGAATTTAATAAACTCGCAAAATTAACAAATTTACCAATGATTTCATTCCAGAACATATATTGTTTCGATCGATGCTGGTGAAATTGGCTGTTGGTACCTATTTTAAATTTCTAAGTCATTTCCAAGACATTTTTTTTCTAGTGACAAAGGATTATTTATTCTAAAGAAACTCGCTTCCATCTATTTATGTAAATATTCATTTTTTAAGTATTCAGTCTTAGCGTTTGCATGTTGTCTGGATTTTTTTTGATAAATATTTAGCTTGCATCTTATCGCTTACTTCAATTAAGTTCACATGAAATTGCTATTCTAGAATGGGTATTAATCTAAAATCACAATCGTTACAGCTTTGAAAGACAGATTCTATTGTGCAAGAAAGTTTGAGAAAATAAGACTAAATTTCGTTTAAATACAACGGGATGAATGCAGAAAGATAAAACTCTCTTGTATCAGAAATCAACTTTTAAAGCGAACTTTTTGTGACCTATAAATTGAAATTAAAACGTTCCTTCTCTACTCGCCCGTCTTTTTTAAATTTCCTTTTGCAATTTCATTTTATATAAATCCAAAGACGATAATTAAGAATTTCGTATTGAGTTTCCCGAAAAAATTTGCAAAATAAGCTTACTGTAAGAATATGCCGACAGTGTTAGACAATAGAATTGGAATCTTATTTTATCATATGGGATACCTTTTGACTCCATGTTTGTTTTCTTATGAATTAAAGGTAGATAAGCATTTCTCTGCGCTTCGAACAGCCCAAAATGAAAATTGCATAGTAGTTAGAAGTACGCGCAAACATGTAGATAGAAGCAGCTACGCCAACGGAAAGGCTCAATTCAACAATTAAAATAGTTGAGTTTGTGAGATGAAATATTGATGATCAGTTAAGTTTTTCACAATATGTTCTTACTGCAATGATTACTTCAGAAATGAAAACATTCATTGAAGTAATTATTGATCGATTGGTTTTGAATAGAATTAATTTTCGAGTATTCCCTAATGCAATTTCCTTTCATGTGATATCTAATATTCAGTTGAAAGGGGAATTCGGATCCAATTCTATTGCAATTCTTTCGTCTGAATTAATTCAATTTTCCTAGTTATCAACCAAATCAGTTTTGAACTCCGAGAAATTCAGAATGCATCAAATTCGCTGTCGATGGCAATCTGATGAAAAATTATTCTCGAAAGCAGTGTAGACGTGTTCTAAATGGCGAAGTTGACAAAATTGTGGTCCTTTCTGTTAAATCTGAGCACAGAAGGTTGGCAGTGAATGAATAGAGCCCTATCGGGAAGAATAATTATTGCATGTTTTTCAAGGAACTTGGGTTTAATATTGTATTCTGAAGCGATATTTTACGAATTTCATGATTAGTCTTGTTTAGTGAGCTTAGCTGAAGAAACATGAAGGAAGATCACCGTTGAATAAACAAGGTGCATTTTAGATTGAAGCTGGCTTTGAAGACAAAGAAACTTGCCATCATAGATTCGATGTACTAGAGATGTTCTAGTGTTGAAAGATACAGCGTTTTCTGGAATGTCAAGATTTTGACAGTAAGTTGCTAAATTTTGATAATAAAATTAAAGGGTTTGTTAAATGGTTTTTGAAACTAATTTTAAAATATTTATATTTAATACATTAGAAGCCCTGATTGCATTCAGTATGAAAAATGTATATCCACTGACATATATAAACGATTGCATTTTTTGATAGGTCAGAAGAGATTTGTGATATTAAAAATAGCACGGTATTTTGAACATTTACTTTTCCTGCCAATTGCATGATTATTTTGATAAGTTTTATAAATGTGTGAAACTACGACAAAATTTTATTTGCAACTACAATTGAATTTGATATATTTTGCAGAGAAATAGTCGATGCTCCATATTTTAGCTTATGCCTTAACTCGCATTTCATTTAACGGTTTTTAATGTTTTTCTTGATTTTTTTTTTCTCTTTAGGATGCCTCGACTGAAGCGAGTCTTTCGCATATGGCCAAGAAGACTTTGTACTATTGTCGAACTTAGTTACACGAGATATAGGACGGGCACTGAAGAATTCTAGTTCTTGAAAGTTTATAAAAGTGGATCAATTAATCAAGCAGAAGTTGAACATCACGCATTATAAAGATTAAATTGTGAACTAAAATACATCCTTGGACTGGTAAATTCATATGATCTATATCATACCATCCACTATCTCTCAACGGGAACTTGGATATCAATATAGCTGTAGAATCTTTATCAGCTGTAAAAGCATCTGATGTTGAACGTGTCTTCTTTCAGGTGTTCAGGTTGTAAAAATTGGTTCAAAATTTTTATTCATCAGATGCTTAAATAGGTTTGATGTATTCATATTGTAAATTTTTATAATGCACCAAGTGTCGCAAAGCAAACTAAGCATTTGAAAGATAGTATGCTAAATCTTTATTCTTGATTGAAAAAAACAATTGAATCTAAATGCCCACTACTTCAAAAAAAAGCTTTAGACAAATAGGTTTCAAGAGATTTAGATCAGTAATGAAAAATTGATTAGATTCAAATTGATATAAAATATATTTAAAAGCTCTAGCTCCTGGTTTCACTCCGAAATGAATTTTACTACAAATATTAGTCTATGGCGGAATCGAATAGATATTTAGAAATTGTTCTCCTTTCTAGAATCTTTCTGCAATCGGATAATTCAGGAGCAGAGTAGGACTAATCTTGTCATTGTTAAATTCAATTCTTGCATAAATCTCCTACTAAATAATACTTTCTGTAGGAATTACAGAAATCTCTGCTATCATCTACAATGTTTGCCTGCATTAGAAGCCTTCGAGCAGTTTATGTCATTTTCTTGCCTACCCTCTTCAGTCATAGGTATTGAATCTGTTTCAAGACTATCTAGCGAGGAAAAAAGACGTCAAATGCACAAATGATATGTGTATATCAAGGAGCATCTAACGGCAAGTTAATGCTGCACTGAAACATCACATTCATTTAAATTCTTTTCACTGCATCAAGGATTCCAAATTTGGATCACTCTACTTGGTAAGCATGGATCGACACTTTCGAAAATTTGCTTTCCATTTTTCTAAAACACGCAATCTGAATAGAACTCTATACGGTGCAGGTCTCCAACCGGAGGGTACAACTATGTTTGAAAACCAAGAGATTGGTGTGCCTTTTCAGAGTATGGAATGGATAAAATGGCGTTTAGTAATGAAAATCATTGTACACAAGTATATATTGGCGTGTTTTTAACAACTGTTGATAAGAGTGCTATGATGCTTTTAAATGCGAACAGGTAATAAGTCTTTTCCATCTCGAGTGTTCCAAACGGAATTCATTGTTGTAATGTGACGAGATGTAAAGCATGGCCTATACCTGACAAGAGTGTGGACGGCCACCGATTAAAATCCATTGTGTGTGCAGAATGTTTATTCACCAAATTTGCTGAATATATTTTAAAGAATCATTCAAGTATCTATTTGACAAAATGAAAGTTCATATAAAATCTAGCTCACTTTCGTAACTTCGTTTTCATAACCCTTTGACTCGTAAATTGAATCTTAATTTGATATATCCTATTTGGGGTAACTTAGTGATTTCAATTATTATAAGGACACCTGTCATACTTAAATGTGTACAAATCTTTTAAACTATTGGCTATTTTGATTTAGAGGCAAATATCAAATTCTGCAACTGGATGTATAAATGAAGTACGTCTCTGTTAACGAGGAATTCTTGTTAATGGATCGATGCTTGCTTAATCATGGAATATATAGTTCCCTCTTAGTATTTTCATTAAGGGTGCAGAACGTGCGAGGATTTTGAGATACCGCATTTGAAGAGTTGTAGTTTCTGAAATTTGAATGAACATTTTTCCATCTGACTTCTTTCTTAGAAATGAATTCTCTCCTTTTGGACATTTCATAGATATCATAGGAAATAATTAGATGAAAGGTGATGGTCATTCTCCCTCCAATTTTAAAATGATTCTAATTCCACCTTGTATACCAAAATCTATACATCAGTTTACCCTTGAAGTGTCAGATGTTTGAACAAGAAGCGAAATGTACTTCATGCCACTGAACTATAATACAGATGTGAATAACAAACGAGTTGCATCTCTGACCAGATTTTGTGGCGAGTAATAGAGGTTTACCCATTTTTTACTGGGTAAGCTAGTGCCTACTTGTCCACACTGTAGATGTATGACTGTAAAATGCATCCTTCTTGAATTTCCACATTTTAAAATCTAGAGTTTGACTTTTAACGACCTCATCAATGTTGATATTGTCGATTGGTCAGTACTTTCATACTTCTCGAATTTTTAAAAATCATTGTATTTTACTTTCAGGTTTAAACCACTATTTTAATCACTTTTTTCCTTATTAATTTTTCATAAATTATAAATTTTTAGTTTGAAATTATTGACTGCTTTTAATGAGATCAATTTACTATGCACAATAATGCACTTATTTGGTATTAAGAAACCCTCAGGTTGAAATCTCGAACTTCCAAGTTTTCACTTAATCTCAAAATTCAAATTCTGAAAAATAAACTTATGTATTCTTAATGAAAGAGTTTATTATTAAGTTATGAAAATAAAGTATAGATTTGAGGTGACATTGAAGCATGAAATATTCAAATTGTTATAAAATCCAAGAATCATTTTGATTAACCTTCAGATTTGTATGTTTCATTAAGCACTGAGTAAATCCTCTGAACTTGGAAGAATTTGTAGTGTTCCTGACATGTAACTAATCTAAATATGTATTAGATCTTATGATTTGTGTAAAATGTTAGCCCCAAATTTGTTTTGTGAATGTTTAATATTTATTAGTAATGTAATTACTTTACAAACTCAAATATTTGAATTCTGTGCATCATACTTCACTTTAATATTTCAATGTACAGTGGAATGACTAGAAGTATTGCAAACTGATTAAGGATGTTGAAAGATAAACTTACATTGCATTTTTTAAATCGGTCATTTGTGTTAATTCGTAAATTTAACGAAAGAAATGCGAGATTTAATTTTCAGCTTAATGTTTTAATTCATTTTTGCAATAAGCAAATAATTCTAAATTAAATAATTCAAATTTCATTGAACACTAATATGCAGGATTGCGCAGTGTGAGCCTTGGTTCCAATAACAAATGCCTTTGCCAGTTTATTGATTCTAGCATTTAAATTTTAATTTCATCTAAATAGTCTTAAATCTTTTTTATATTAGGGTAAATATTAAATAAAGCTTTTATTGCATCCATTTAGATTATCTTGAATGCCCCTTTCTCCTTTCGTATTTTGTCATTTAAAATTTGCCTTTCTGTCATTTGAAATTGTGTTTATCCAAAATGTTTTAAATAAACCTTTAAAGAATTTTGTATTTACGTAATTTTTCTGCAAGTACTTCTTTGTAGGTAAATTTGATTTTTTAATAAACAGTTCGCTTTCCCTTTAGTTTCCGTGAAGGATTACTGATGAGTTTGGCCGGCCAACTCATCAGGAATCTAGTTTTAGGAATCAAATTTGATCGCCATGACTGATCACCATGGTGATCAAATATTTAAAAAAAAAATTTGTTCCATTCATTAAAGACCATGACCTCAAATTACAAACGGTAACTTAACGGTAGATGCTTTAATAAAATAATTGAATGGATGTGGTAAAAATATTCTTACTATTCAAAACCTAAAGCTATTTTTATTAGTCAATATTTTCGAAAACGTAATATTAAACTTTGATTACTTTTAAACTTTGGTTAAAATTCTTAATATTAACTATGTGATTTTTAAATTTTGGTTAAAATTATAAATTTGAGGGTTTTTGATTTTGAAAAATATAAGAATCTTATATTTGCAGTATTTTCATATCAGTGTTGTGGATATTTTTAGCCTTAATCGCAGGATTTCTTGAATTGTTAAAATATTACTTTTTGTGATATAATGTATTATCTCACTGAAATAGAATAATATTTACTAAAGTGTCAATGTGAATTGCTGTTTCATATGTATCAACATTTTCTTATATTCTGTAATAATGATAGCAAGCATGTCAATAAAGGTTTTTTCTGTACTTCGTATTCTTAATTCCTGTGTATCAGTAACGCATAATTCATGCATACGTACTCGAATCGTAATTATTTAATCGGCAATTTAATTATTCAACAGCATTTTTAAATTTCTTAACTTCAGATAATTAAATTGAGTCTTTTTGAATAAGATGCATTTTATTGATGGTCAAATAATTGAAAAAGTAACGGAAAGAGCACGACTCGAAACTAATTAAAGTCGGTGACTGTAATGTAATTGAAATACCAAAACTAAATGAATCATTTTTCTCCGTAGACAATGGAAGAATTAATATACATTTCTTTTCCTGTAGATGGAAATTCTCATTTTGTACTCGCTACTTCTGAGTTTGCAATATTAATTGCTAAATGCTGTAAATAATCAAGAATTCGTTTGAAGACAGAACCACTAGGCCACGGTGGCTTGATTCCAAGTTCGAAACCAGATTCTAAACCAGCCGTATATATGGACCCAATGGTAGGTGAACCTGACATCGCGAATTTTCCTCTTGTTACAATGGCAGGAAAGTTCGGAAGGAGATTCTAGTTCAGATGTCTTCGTTTTCTTATCAAGTATAAGAAATTCGTTCCAATTTATCCTGATGTTGCTTCAAAATGGAATGTTCTAAGTAAATGAAGTTTTCATTATGAATTTTTACGAGATTGCTCATATTAACCCTCTTATGAATTTCTCATTAAATAACTTTTTTACTCCGAAATGCTATTTCGATTCAATTAAGTATTCAACGAAGTAGAGTACTTAAATTGTTTAGGAATTCATAATCATTTTTACATAGAATTATGTCTGAACGAGTTAATTTTAAATTGAGTTTAAAATTACACTAATCGGATGCCCCAGCCACTAACAGGCAACTATTAAGAGATTAGATTATCTTCAATGATAGTCTGTAAAAATTTTCCTGAAATTTATTTCGTTAATTTTTTGCCAACTTGCGTACCTACTGGGAAAATGCACTCTAATTAACCAATAGGACTCCAATGAGCTTGTTCTGTAACAATTTTACTAAATCTTTCTTTAGCGATGTAGCTTAAATTTTAATTTTAACAAGTATTCATTAATATCTTCTGACGGAATTCATTTGAAGATTTCTTAAATGCATGCAATTTTCTTTGCAATGGACATTTGTGAGTAAGTTTTTACACTTACGTTTTTATACTTTGAGGTTGCATCCCATTGGACTTGGATACCAAGAAACGAATCACCAGAAAGAGACGTAACGGATTTACAATTTAAAAATACTTAAAAAAAATTAAGTGCTTTAAAATATTTTCTATCGGCATTTCGATGTATTTAATTTATTCAATTATGCACAACTATTTTTGAACTTGTAGCATACTTTTATGCTATTATTTCTAAACTTGGTTGTCATAATACAGCAGTTTTAATAAGTGAAATTTTTTCCATTTTTAATTTATTTTTATCCAAAATTGTTATTCTGTATAATTTTAAACAAATAGTTGTGAAATTTAAAAAAATAGATTTTAATCCCCAGTAATTCACCAAATTTTATCTTACCCATAAAACTTTGCCTCTTATTAAAGCCGTGTTTAATAAAACGCGTTAATGGAAACGATTAGTTGTATTACTGTGATCAGTAAATGCCAGTTAATCACGAAAAACGAACTTATTTCAACAAGACATTAGTTTGAATTGTTATTTCTTACCTTCGGTAAGAAAGTATCTTCGGTACTTTCTTACTTTCTTACCTTCGGTACTAAAGACCGACACTTGGTACTCACGTGTCGTCCTCGGCATCTGACCGTGTACGCACCTGGTGGTAAGGTCTCGGCTCGTGAGCCATAGGATTTCAGGTTCGAGACCCGATTGCACCGAAGAACCGTCGTGTAAGGTGGGCTGTTGCACGTTAAATCCGTCAGGACCAAATGTCCTCCCACTGGTGCGGTGTAGAGAGGGGGATGCCAGCTCGGGTGTCGTCCTCGTCATCGGACCGCGGTTCAAAATTAAGAGGTCCGTCCCCTAATAGCCCTATGTTGCTTTAAAACAGGACGTTAATCTAATTAAACTAAAACTAAAGCCGACACTTGGTAGATACCAATCGAAACATTTGTTATAAAATATTTTACTGTATCTTTATACATGAATATTTAAATAAATCTATTTGTATAAAAACCAAGAGTTTTTTTTCTTATATTTTAACTGACCGAATTATTTCACTCGAATGTTCAATACAGTCAATTTTCTAAACATTGTTTTCCTATTTAAAATGACCGCTGTAAGGGAAATATTGAATCAAATCCTTCAACAAATGCTTTAGGAACAAAGAATGATAATTCTATCGTTATTCCTAAATAAAACCTAAATTTTTGGTCGAAATCAAGTATATGCACATTTCACTAAGCAAAATTAATGCTAATTGCCAGTGTAATTTTTATCGATGTGTTTATTTCTTGATCATTTTGTGGTATATGGAATCATGTTATTTTTTTGCGCTATGAGCTAATGGAAAAGTTTCGTATATTTACGGAATAATAAAATTTAGTCAAAATTTAACCCTTATCGCTCCTCTGGCTCCGTTACGGGGGCATTAGGTTGCAAGCATACACTATGCTTGAAACACATAATTTCATTCTAACTAGATAAGCAGACCTTTACTGATATCACGAATACTAATTTTAGTTGTTAATCGAGTAAATTATTCCTATTTTAAGGAATTTAACTGGCGACCAGCTAAAGCATAGGTATTTAATTGGATTTTGGGTATCAAAGGAGTGTTCAAGATAAAAATTATCAAAAAAAAAAAAAAAACACGAAGATACTTGCAAATTCTATAAATTATTTTGCAATAACAAGCTCGTATTTTTAAGAATCTATTGATAGATGGCAGCACGGTACTTTAAATATCGTTAATTGTTGAGCATAAAAACTGTCGCTAGGATAATATTTGTGCTGCAGTTTCATTCGGTTTGTGCTTCACTTACAAAAAACATGTTCGTAACGAAGAAATTTTAAATTTCTTCGCCATTTTAATTCCCTTCTTAACTTCAATGCAAACACGTTATATGTAACATTAGATTGAGAAGAGTAACCTAAAGGACTGTAGATGGCAGCACTAGTACTACTGGAATTAGTGCTGTTTTACAGCATACAGCTAAATCTATGCTGTAAAGAATAGCCATGCCTCTATTTCAACGGTATTTTTAACAGTGTCTTGGAAGCTAGTCGAATATTTATAAAGAGAACAAAATTAGTTATTAATTTTGAACGAAATTTGAATTTATGAATTCCAAATTTGAACTTTCGTTTTGTAGATGCAGATAATAAAGAATCGAAGAGCATTTCTCATAATTCGCCATAAAAATCGGATTGATAATTCATCAAAATAATAATAACCAGCTTAATTAACTGATAAAAAGTCTTGTTTTTTATTTTCTTTTTGTTGATTTTTTTTCGTAAGAGCTTAATATGTTTATAAAAAAATATATCCTAACTAAATTGAATTCATGGAATAGTAAAAAAAAATTTTTATAAAGATTACGCTGCATAGATTATTTTTGGTTAATGAAATTAAAAATAATGCAGTTTTAATTTAGTTTTGATAGTTAGTTTATAGAATTTTCAGTTATTTCATGTGCACCGACATGAAGATAATAGAATTATAAATAAAAAAAAATATATTGGGTTGTTCGGAAAGTAATTTCGTTTTTTCCCGACAGAGGATTTAATTGTATTTTTTTGCACCCTACTTCACATTTAAGCCGTATAATTTTTATATGCTTTGAGAACTCATATAGCAAGGCTTTTGTGTGAAAAATTCCAATTAATTCTACGCAGTAGTTTTTGATTGGTGCCCTTTTAAATATGGAAAGCGATAAGCAGCATTTTCGACATATCTTACTGTTTTACTATAGAAAGGGTAAAAATGCTGTTCAAGCCAGAAAGAAGTTGACCGATGTGTATGGAGAAGGTGTATTGACAGTACGCCAGTGCCAGAACTGGTTCGCTAAATTTTTTAGACGGTAAAACCTTCACCTCAAATGAGGAGATCAAAAACCACCTCGATCAGTTTTTTGGCAGCAAAGACCAAAAATTTTATGAGCGTTGAATTATGCTACTACCAGAAAGATGGCAAAAGGTGTTGGACCAGAACGGCCAATATATAATTTAATAAAGTATTTGTTTATTATACGAAAACTGTCTTTCATTTCCACACAAAAAAAACAAAAAAAAAAAAACGAAATTACTTTCCGAACAACCCAATAGTTCCCATATTAAGATCAATACCTGTCCTAGTTATCAAATTTTATATTTGATTCTGACATTTAGAAAAAAAAAAAATTCTGCTTTCAGTCATTTTTTCAAATAGATTTCATACATAAAATCAGGCACACATCTTTTCTCAGTGACAATGCTAATTCAAAATGATAACTATTAGATTACATTAATGTGACATTATTTATTGTTTAGTTAAATTTAAAATGTTCCCTTTTATGATACATAATATACATATCTCAAAAACCAAGTGAAACGCCAAAATACAACTATTATAAGGTTTAATAGTTTAAATGAAACTCATTCATAATTTAAAGAAAATTCATTAATTTTATAATTAATGAATGAATTTATAAGTAAAGGTTATAAAAGGCTTAGTATTTTTTTAAATTAAAATCTAGCGAGTGTTATCCTTATTTTAAAGCATAAAAATAAATTGTAAAATCCAGGAGAAAAAGATATTCGGAAATTAAAATAACTAGATAAGCTTGGAGCAATCTATCTTAATTTTCTTCTTAACTTTTAAATCCTTTGACAATCGATTTTTGTTAATAGGATCAAATGCAATGTTATGTATTTGTATTTGTATCTGTATGTATATATAACAACCAGAAAAGTCACTGTCATTTAGAATACATTTTGTACAATGCTCAGCAAACTGTTTTGCTAGTAGTGAATTTCTGACATTTTTTTCATTTTAATTCAATTTGTTTTAATGTTTCAAATGCGCATAGTCATTATATTAAAGATCCAAAAATGGCTCCTATATCATTTTTACTTCAATATTTTAATTTCACATCTTTAAAATGAAGAAGTCTTAATTTTATTTAGATTATTTATAAAGTACATTTTGTTGAATTTGACTAAATAACATGTGAAGTTAAAAAAATGTAATATATTTTTTAATTAAAATTTTCTTTTGAAGTTTTAAAATCGTATTATAAGCTTATATTTATTTAGAGCATTGTTGTAAGAAGCAATTTAAAAATGGAAATCTTTTAGGTAAAAAATAAAAATGATGGAAAGATTCTTGAACTACTCTGATTATCTTCCAAGTTTATCTGCCACAATGTGACCAAAAAAGAAATGATTCTTGGATCCTTCAATAGACCAGTGAAGTAGGTTTAATTTAATTTTATTGTACAATTTAATTCTATTTTCAAAATGTCAAAAAATGTTTAAAGTAATGTTTGTTCAACTAATAGGAATTTTTAAGATTTCAAAAAGAGGAATGCTCTGTAAGATATCAAAATTCTGACCATGATATTTTCATGCTGAAGCATTTCTTACCAAAAATATCTTTGAGTCTAATTTTTTTTGTGACTTGTAATTTATTACTTGCATAATAAGTTTTCAAATATTTTTGAAATCTGGTTTGGTTGAAGGAAAATAAATTAAGATTCGGCCGAAAATTTTACTTTTTGGAGATTTTTTTTATGGGTCGTAATAGTATATATGAATAATTAATGGCAAAAGTGCTTAAATGATTTATTAAGTTAAGTGATAATATGATTATCAGTTGCTTACTAAATTTGGACAGATAATTTTTTTCTGCCATTTCCAAAAACAATAGATTTCCATCATGATTATAATTTATATGTTGCAGTTAATATGATTAATCTGATAATGTGAATATTCAACTGCAATATATAAATTATAATCATAATAGAAATTGATTGTTTTTGGAAATGGCAGAAAAAAATTCTCTGTCCAACTTTAGTAAGCATCCGATAATTTTTTGGCTGAAATATGTTTTAATTTCGTTTCCTGTAAAAATTATTTTTAAAATTTAAATTCAATCTTGCCTTTTTAATTTAAATACTTAAGGAATTTTAATAAAGTATAGCACAAATATATAAATAGAATTAAAAAATAACTGAAATCTAGTATTAAAATAAGAAAAGTTATCATACTTCCAAGGTACGTTTTGATTCAATTAATAAATAACTGTTTTGCAACTGTTTATAGGCTTATTTCAGAATTCACATTCAAACGAATTTTACGGTCATATATTAATCAATAAAGTATGAGAGCTTTTAAAAAATTCATTAAGTAATTAAAAATGGAAAGTTATCCGTAATAATGCTCCCCACCGTCTTTGATAAACAAAGAACCATTTGCATTAACCCGTTATACGCCGATTGTTCTTAAAGGTATCGTATGAACATGCTGATATCTATGTAATGTGACTATTTTTTCTGATATTCAAAAGAACACAAAGAGCTTAGTTCCTATAGCAAGCAGTAGATATCAATTAAAGACAGAAATTAAAAATCTGTAATAATTAATTAAATGAAGTTATTTTGATTAATTAAAAAGTTTTTTTCCTCTTTCCTGGGCTTATTCTGAATACAAAATTATCAAATGATGCAAGAATGAAACGGAAAACTTGATTGTAAAATAATGGTAAATAATGGGTTAAACATTTCAAACTCTTTAAGCAAGTTTATAGCAATATAAAAATGAAATGCATTGGTGTTCATAAATTGATGGACACCATTGTGTAAGAAAAAATAATTCGTAGTTATTTTGTGATAATAAAAGCATGAATATGACATCCAACAAGCCTAGAAGAAATATATAATGCAAAAATAACCAAATTATGGGAATACATAGGAAATAAAAAATACAAAAAGGAAATGTAGCAATTTAGGCAATAGAATCATAAGAATTTGATTGCATTTTTCTTTCATAAAACTTTAATTATGTATCGACCATTCATTGTAATGCAAGCACAACATGGATGGCGTATAATAAAATGATCATATTATCCATGAGAATTTGAGGTTAATTCTGCCACTTTTCTTAAGTATTACAATAATCTCTTTCTAGCTAACGGTGGTTGATTGCGCGCTGTCATGCGTCTCCTGAGTGTATTCTATACATTTTCTATGGAATTTAGGTCCTCTACATTCGATCCACGAAAATTGCATACATGAGGCTCTATATTTCTATGAATTTATAATATTGCTTTCCTGCACATATAGTTTCAAAGTAAGGAAGAGAGCGCTACAAATAGCTCTATCGAATGATGAATGAATGCTGGGTTAATGAGCTCCAACCTGCCACCATTTGGTGAGTTGGTGATGACGAAATTGGCAACAAAAATGGAGATTCCCAAAACTACTTGAAATTTAACAGTATTTTGATTAGGAGCGAAGCTAAGATACCCTTCCAGAAGTTTCTTTGCCTTTTCCCGAAAAAAAAAAAACCCCTAGAGGCAGAGTCAGTAGTGAATAGTCGAGAGAAGAATTCTGTTTTTGGACTGTTACTCTCCAGCGAGTTCTCTGTGAGTGTTTCGTGCTGTTGCAGTAAGAATTTGCTGTGCGTTATTGATCTCTATACGATCATATTTTTTTAGCTATGAGTAAATCCATCACCATCCGGTGTGATATATTAGAAACCATGCTTGTCTTTATCCCTTGTGCTAATTTGACAATATTCCTATCGTTTTTTTTTTTGCTGTTATTATGTACATTGTACAACGGTTCTTATTTTCTATAGTTTAATATGACTGCCCTAAATTATAATTTCTATTAATTCTTTCAGTTGTATAGAATCTTTTTCACGATGTTCAATAACACTTTTGGCAATTCGCAATTCATTAGCTACATCTCTGATTGAACGGTCTTCTATAACTTAACCACAAATCTTCCGATGGTAAAATAGCTCTACATGTGATCTCACAAATTTCATTCATATAATTTGCAATATTAAAAGAAATATAAACATAAGTTATACGAATAACGTATCTATAATATATTTTTGTTTCAGAAAACCCATTTCATCCTGTCTCGTAATTAAAATCTTTGCATAATTTTAGTCAAAGTTTCAAATGCCAAAACACATTTAATCAAATATTAGTAACGAAAAAATTTCCTATACAGTGCGAACTTAAAATATTCTGTTTTTCCCCATTCATCAATTGAATCAATTAACAACATCTTGATGATTGAACGGCCGTTTTTAATTTACCCATAATTCCTCCACTGGTAAAACGGCTACTCGTATTTTCGTATTAGGTAATTTTCTGTATTAAAAGAAAAATCATAAATTATCCAAATAACGCGTGGATAATATCTTTTTTTTTCCTCCAAATTACTTGCTTCACCTTTTATTCTTTTGTTTGATTTATATTCTCGTCACTAAGTTCAAAAATTTTTATTTTTAGTTACAAATCAATAACATACTTTTCCTAAGCATACATTTATGCCAATTTCTTTCTATCGTTCATTATTTACTTTGACGTACGGAAATTAAAATTTCGTACACAAATTTTCATGTCTGTCTTTTAAATTATGAGCACTAGTGTATATTATAAACAGAGATTTGGGAAATTGTTTCTTCATTTATAATTGTAGTTGATTAATAACAGAGTTTCATAAATATAGAATTTATGTATGGAAGTATTTTATATAAGTTTGCTTGCAAATATATGTAGTGAGTGATAATTAAAATTATTTTTGGGCATTTCTCATACTAATGAACAGTCGTTGTCAGATGACAGGATAATAGCCAAAAAGCCAGCACTCCTTCTCCAAACTTATATATCACATCAACGGGAAGACGTTTAACATAGAATTTAACACCAAGGATTAACACCTTGTATTTCTGTGGATTCGGGTCTCGAGCGCACTTCCCTAAGATTCGGAAACGGAGTCCCTCTAATTATTGGTCATCGTGACCTTTAACTGTTAGTCTTCGGCTTTGTATTGAATATAAAAAAAAACTGGAATTTCAGTATATTTATTGATACCCCTATTATTTACAAAATAAATCTTGTATGCTATATATATTTAATTTTTTTAAATCTCGAAATATATTACCGAAATAGAGAATCCAAATTTTTGTTATTAAATAATCTTTAATTTTTATTACATTATATATTAAAATAACTAAATTTTTGTTAAATTATAATCAGTGTAATTATAACATATGTAATTATATATTTTATCAACTTTATATTTGAATTACCAAAAGGAGGATTTCAGTCAATTGAACATTTCGAATTGCCTAAAATGAAAAGAAGAGCAAAGAACGAGACATAGAAAATCAATAACAGAAATAAGAAACAGTCTCGTAGCAGAAAATAATCAATCACTGGAAGTGAAAATAAGGAAAACAATCAATCAACTGCGGTAGAAACAAAGGAAGCGCAAATAGTGAATACTTAACTAAAATTTCATCCGAAATTGTTAAGATCTCAGATTTCAAATGCATATTTATTCAGGTAAATGTTATTAACAAGTTTTCGCAATGAAATGGGAACTTACAATATTCTTTTCTTTTTCAATTCGCATCAGTGCCATTCGAATTTTCGAAGCATTATTTTGAAAACTGATGAAAGCTCATAACATAAAATTCAGTGAATAAAATAAAAAAAATTAATTTTAAAAAATCATATATAGTCATAGATATTTGCTTTTTCTTTAAACCAATTAAAATTTGATCCTATCTAATTTTTTTAATAGCAAAAAAGAAAAAAAAATTGTAAGCATGCTGCTTATAGTTATTCTGCAATAAGAAAATGCCAGTCAAAATGAAGAAGCTCTTTTATTTTTTGCATTACTGGAAAAATACCGCAAGTGAAATTTATTATAAGATTAAGTAGAATGTAAAAAGCTTGATACCAGGCTGAAAAAATTATTTTATTAAAGAAAAAAAAAACATGACTAGTTATAATTAACTTTTAAAATGGAAACAATTTGTGGCATCATAAACCCTGTTTTTAATAGAAAAAAAAACACTGGTAAATTTTCTTTAATTTCTCTGCCGAAAAAATTATTTATCACTTTATAAATCATTTCTGCTTAACGTGTCGTATAAAAAACATCAATATAACAAACCTCTTTTCTGTGATAAAATTAAAATTTCGGCATTTTTGTTTTGTTTCAAAAAAATTCTGCTATTTTCGATTGCCATGGCATTTGATTTCGTATTTTCGTTAAATCGCTGTGAATTGAATCTACATACTTTAAAATGTTTATACTGTAGTCTTAAGTAATTCATTATCGAATGCATAAGATGGCATGAAGATTTATTGGACATTGAATTGTATAGAAAAGAATAGAGAGCAAGGCAGAATGAGGTAGTAATGAATGACGGATTAAAAATGCTGCATTGGTATACATTCCCCCGGCGAATGATAATGAAATGAAATAAAATAAAATAAAATAATTAAAAAAAAGCTGCGAAAACATCTGCAGGCTACTAAAACGTCAGAAAGCGAAAATAATGAATAATGCTTTTCTTTTGATAAATGTTGATTGATACTTTTTAAAAAATAAAATGAGCTTGTTTCTCTCGGATATGAAAATATCAGTGACAACTAAAAGATTTTGCTACTTAACACTCTAAAACCAATTTATAAAGTTATTGAGAATTATCTTCAAAACATTTCTTAATGTCTATTTTTATTTGCAACTAACAATAATATAATTTTAGACTGTTATTTGGTTTTCCGATCGTTTGTAGTTTGTTTTTCAAGCCAGCTAAATTACCCCTCCTGAAAAGCAACATCTGCAAAAAAAAAAAAAAAAAAAAAAAATATTAAATAAATAAAATGAAATTGTAAAAAGTCCCCGTATAATTCTAGATTCGACTGTTTACAAAAAGTTGTATCTTGTTATTAAATATCAGAAAAAGCAATATCAAATAACAATAAAAAAAATCGTATATTTGATCTTATTAAAAATGCGTAACAAATTTATTAAGTTCATTGTCACAATACAGTCCTTTCATTACGTACTTCTAGTTGACCTTTTTTTTATTGTTATTTATTTTTATTTTTCGATCGAGGGCGTGAGTTGGTGCGATCCTTTTCCATTGTAACAAAAACCCTCCGCTTCAAACGATCCCAGGAAAAATGGATGCGAGATTTTTCATGTACGGCAGTGCCATCTATTGTCTTAAATCTCAATGAAAAGAGGTGAGTGACCCGAAATTAGGTCTGGAGTGTACGGAAATGAGGAACTCTTTTGGTAAAAAAGCTTTCTCCCTTCTGAATCTTGCATTTTCTGCGGCTATGGGGGGAGGCAAATTAACCATTCAAATGCACGCTTTGCTGTTTCCATCCATTGTTTGCGGAGCAGGGAAAAATTAATCATTTTCAATGTGATGGAGAAGGTTTCTGACCCTGTTTTTGAATCTCAAGGCGTTTTGAGAAAGGTTAGAAAGCTTGGAGACCTTTTAACCAATCTCCACAATTGTGTTTTGTCTTTTTAAGTATTTAAATTACTTTCTCTCCCGCCTTTTCGGACGAAAAAAAAAAAGGACGTGTTGCATAGATTTGCAAACCTTTTCCCTGCGAGAGATGTGGGAACATGCTGTTTCAGAAAATCAAAACCTGAGCTATTTATAAACCTTAGGATATTTTTAGCTCTCCCATTGTAAACAGAGAGATTTGGCTACTGCGATCCATTTACAGAAGGGTATTCAGTCTACTTCTCTTCCAATTATATTTATTATAGAGATAGAAGAATTTACTTTATACACTACAGTTTACTTGCTATCAAATGGCGTTGCTTAAATTAATAGAAACAGATGCCATGTATATACGTAAATTTAGTTTAAAGGCGATAGAGTTCTATTTTGAAGCAAAAAGAGGATTATTTTTAAGACTGACTTCATAGTATTTAGTCATCATCAGATGACAAGGAGTACACCTGAGCTTGTATCTCCTTCTCCAATTCTCCACGCTATCTTAGAGGCAGGTTCTTTAACCCTCAACGGCAGATTTAATGTGGATTAGTCACTTATTCACAGATAATTTTTGTCGGCTTCTGTTTTTGCACTTGGAATACTCGGACCCTAAAACCAAAGTTGTATGCCACACCAGTATGATTCTTTACAGGAAAGATGATTTAAAAAATATGTTTTCAATTTAGCTCGTTATAAAACAGCAATGGTTTAATTCAGATTCTACTTCAAATCAAAAATATATCTTGTAAATTATTATATAATTAATCAAGATTTATTTCCGGACTGTTAGGGTACCACAAGAATAACTTGCTTCTAAATAGTGTTGGAAAGGATTTAATGAGGGACCTAGAGGGCAGCATAATGAATAATGAATGATCAATTTTAATTAATTAATTTGAATGTTATTAATTAATTTGGAATAAACGCGTGTTCTAAGATTTTTTCTAAATTTTTAATGTTTTTATTAACAAATGAGAATTTGAGGTGGAAGGGGCTAAAAAGGAAAATCTTGTCATGCGAAAATGAATTATTCAACAGTTTAGTTAATCTTTTTAAATCTTACCGGCTTTAATGTAATATATAATTTTTGATAGCAAACTGAATGCATCCGGAATGTTCTTTAATAGCTTGGTGGGTAGTTGCGACGCAAAAATAAACAGCTGCGGTGGCCTGGTGGTGAGAACTCGGCTTCGGAACTGGAGGGTTCTAGGTTCGAGACCCGATTCCAAACAATGAACTGTCATGTAAGCGGGCCTGGGTACGTTAAATCCGTCGAGCTCGAATGTCTTCTCACTAGTGTGGTGCGGAGTTTTGGGGATGGGACCTTCTACCTAGATGTCGCCCTCGTCGATATTGCGGGGTTTATCCAATGATAGCCTTAGTATTCCTTTAAAACGGGAAGTGAATATAACTAAACTTGAGAATGAGGTTTTTTTGTGATAAATTCGAAACCTTCTATGTACAAAAACTCGATGTAATTTAAATATATCGTGGCCACGCGCCTCCCCGCTGGTACGGTGTGCAAGTTTGGAGAAGAGAAACCATCTTCATTCCCCTCCTCTGTATCTGATTACTATTCAATAAAGTAGGCAGTTCTCAAAATGGCCATTATTTAATTTCAAAAAATAATTGTACGCAAACTTAGTTACATCAAAATTACATATAAAGCTAATTACTAATCATATTAACGTCCCGTTTTAAAGCAATACTAGACGTATTTAGGAACTTCGCAATTTTGAATCAAGGTTAGGTGACGAAATCGGCGCCTGAGCTGACACTCTTCTCTTCCAAACTTCCGCGCCACGCTAGTGGAGTTAGCGTGTACCAGCCCCACTCATACGGGGATTTTTCGATGGAATTAGGTCTCGAACTTTAGGGTAGGCTCTGACCCTGAACCTGAGATCTTACCCCCAAGCCACCGCGGCCTAAAGTTTATTTTGGAAAACATGTAAATAAATTGCTTTTGAGAATAGTCTTATGGAAAGTGGAGCATTTAATATACCATTCCAACCTTTAATCTTTATTGTTGAGTTCAAATGATTATTATCTGTAATTGTTTTATATTTTACTTTCTAATGTATTTTATTTCGTCATTGACCAACTCAGAGTAATTAATGATGGCCGCCAAGCCATAAAACCAATCAAATTATACACTGGTGTCCAAAACTTAAGCAACAGGAATGTTTTTTGCCATAACTTCACGAGAAATCATCTGAGAGACATGAAATTCAGAAATGAGATACAGCATTTTGTTCTGAAAGAATGACGAAAGCATAGTTGCGCAGAAATGAATACAATGCATACAGTATGGAATCAAACAAAAAAAGGGTTTATTGAACTCATAGTATCGTTACGCATGATTGTCTGTCCAAGAGGAAGAACAGCAAGCAGATGCTCCTTAGTATGGGATATGACCTCCCCTTACTGCAATGGTTGCTTCGCACCGTCTCCCCATACTCAGCACCAGATTGTCCAACAGTTCTTGAGGTAAGAGTGCCCATTCCTCTTTCGCCTCCCATTCTTTTCGCCTGCAGGACGATATGTCGGTCATCCACTGCAGTTTTCTTGGGGCGGCCACCACCAACCTTTCTCAAGCTGTACCTGTGGTTTGGAAGGCTTTCCAAGCGCGCGAAACGAGACTTTTGTTGATTCCGAACTCTTCAGCTACACTGGTCACACTACGCCCCTCCTCCAGCTTTCCGATCATTCTTCCACGTGTGAAATCGTCCAGGTGATTTCTGCTAGCCATATTTCACGAATTAACTCACGTGCACTTGCAGCGAATGTCTTTAATTGCGTTTCCGTCCTTCCTTTTATTGTAGTGTTGAGCTGCGCGCGCCTTCCGCACGTGTTTTGCTTACGCTCACGTCGCCTGTGACGTTTTGTTCCTGATATTTGCATACGCATGACCTTTCTCTTGAATAACGTGTTCATTGTACTGATCGCAAGAACTCCTTTTCTGCAATTTCATGGCTATCTGCTTAAAATTTGCATTGTTGCTTAAGTTTTGCACACCATTGTAAGTGTGCCATCTGTAAAATATGAATTTTGTCTACACGTGAAAGAAAGCGTAAAATATCTTTTTTTTTTTTTCATTAAAAATCATTGTAAATTCTGAATTTCATTTTCAGACCTGCATTTTTTTTTCAAAATACTTTGGTAAATAAATTTTAATTGCATTAACGTTAATAAATATTTATGAATTCTTTGAAACGATGAGGTTCTGTCAGGATTATGGTGACATCGTAAGCACAATCTTCGGACTGAAGATGGATTCGTGGTGTGACAAGGTCATCGCGGCCTTAAAAGAGAAGTAATTATTCCTGATTCCTTAAATCTTAAATTCGTAAGTGATAGTAAAAATTAGATTTTTTTTCTTTTTATACGAGGGAGAAGATGGCACATTTGCCTTAGACGCGATGAGGAGGGAGGGGTAAAATGATATTGATATGTGATAAATATTTTTATCTCTGAGTCGTTCGCTTAAAATTCGTTTTGAGTTCGTTCCTTCTTTCTTTCTTTAGATCAGCCCAGTCTGATCACCTGGACTTCATCACGAGATTTCTAATATACTGAGTCAGAATGCTAATGCATTCAATATTGCATTGAGTCTAAATGGGAATTTCCTTTTTTTCTTCACTGTACGCTTACTGCTACCAGACTAATGTGTTTTCAGTTCAAGGGAAATTACTCTGAAAAACTATATTTTAAAGAAACGAATAAAGATTGGCTGTCTTTTTTTTATTTTATATATGTTACTTTAAATTTTAAATATAAGGGCATATCAATTAACATTTTTAAAAATATATATTTTGTGTGAATTATTTTGTTTCCATTTTTCGAACACCGATTGCTATACACGTGTTAACTGACGCGCAATTCATTTCAGTTGAATATAGTCCACAGTTAAATATTTGATGGTTTTTATGGCGCAAATACTTTTTCAGCTCGCCATTAAATGTTTGAAACTGGTGTACATTCTGATATCTTTTTAAATACTTTATGCACTTACAAAGAAATACTTTTCTTTAATTGTGGAAAATATTTGGGAATTTTAGTACCGATTGTAAATTCCGTATTTTTCGTTATTATCATTATTAACACAATTTTATTAACTCCTTCTCCACTGTCTGGTTTTTTAGTGCAAATTTTACAATTCTGTTTTAAACTAATTTCCCGATGAGCAAACTAGAGACTTGAAATTTTAAACACAGCACAGAACTTGATGACAAAGCATTATTAACCCGCTTTCTTGTCTGCCTGTTTGTTTATCGCTTAGGTACAAATTTTGCAGTCGGTTAAAAACTTTCATTACCGACAGATGGCACCCTGCCAAGTAGTTAATTCATCGGGAAGTTAGTTTAAAATCGATTGCAAAATTTCATGTACGTAAGACTAAAAAGCAGAAAATAATTATTTAAATAAAAAAAAAGAAATTTTGTTCCAAATTTTTAATGCGGATTAGAAAGTATAAGATAATTTCTCCTATCTCCCTACAGATATAGATTGTCTCTGTATATATTGATTGTCCTTATTGTACTGAAAATTTGCAATTGTGAACAGATCAATCTATATGAGATTATAAATTTGTACAGCACTAGGAGAAATTATTTTATAACGAAATCGAGCATCTTTCAAATTAATAGTTACATTACATAGAATATCTATAGTTATTCTAAAGCACAATGAAATAGTCCTGTTACTATTAGATATATCAGAATAACCTTTAGAAATATTTTATTAGATTTTACCTCATTAGATTCAATGTGATTTAGTACTTATGGAAACTAATATTTTTTCTTTCTAGTTCATGAGGCGTTAGGTATTACATTTTGCAGATTACAATCGCATTTGATGATGTCCATGGAAATCAAACATTAGTGATAAAGAGGAAATGTGGTATTTTCTGTTGGTCACAGCCACCTAGGTGAGTTTGAGGTATGAATGTTAATGGTATCTTTCCTGGAGGGCTTTTAGAGGAAAGTGACCCCCATTTTCATTTCCTTTGGAAAAAAGGTGATTATGTAAAAAGAAATATCTAAAAAATTCAAATATAAAAATGTAAAGGATGTCTTCCCAACAGCCTTTATAATTAATCAACACTTTGCACATGTACATTTTCTGCTTCATTTTTAGAGTTTATTATGAATTTGCTTTGAAATAAAATACATCACATAAAGAATAAGCGGATGAATTCTTTAAACTAATCTATATAATTACTGTGAATGAAATCTAAATTTCGATTTCAAATTAAATTAACAGAAGATAAAAAAAAAGGTTTGAAAATTATATTATATAACAATAATCAGGTGTATTTTTTTTCTGGTTTTATTTATGCGATTAGATATTGTTAAAGAGAATTCCTTCATTCTGTATGGAAAATCATTTCAAGTAAACCTTTATGTACATTATATTTAATTTTAAAAGATTCATAACTGAGTTTACATAGATTCATCTACAAATGTTTTCCATGCAAATACAATTCGTAGATAGTCGTCATTTTACATTTAAAGGACTTAAATGTTGCAAAGTCTTCAGAGAAACTGTTCAGAAAATATAAACTGATAACTGTTCAATTGATCTTTCCACTTTCTTCTCAAACACAAACAGCTTTGTATGAAAATATTTTTCAAAATAAATTCCCCACCTTCGATTTTTTTTCTTATTTAAAGCTGATCCCTTCAGTAATATTTAGTAAATCTTTTCCTCCGGAAAAAAAGGGAATTCATTAAAAAGGAAAAAAAAGGATAAAACATGGCTGCAGAACAGTTTGTTTCGAAATTAAATCTTTATTATAAATACTGATGAAGTTTTTCAAATATTATATACGTTTTAAGCTTTAATTCACAATTTTTTAACAAAAAAAAGATCAATCATAACGCATGTTACATCTCATAATACCATGATAATACCATGGAGAAAAAGAATATATATGTTATTTTAAAGCAACTATTAGTGGCACTCGTATTTCTGAATCAGGTTATCTGAAGACCCCCAAATGCGATTAAAAATATAGTTCAACCCTACACGTTTTACATTACCATAACATTGTGTTAAATGTGTTTCATTAAATAATTTTACTTGTGTATATTTTTACAAGTATTTTCGAGTTATGAGTATAATTAAAAAATAAACATCTACAACCCAGATCTCGGCCGATGCGATTTTTAGTTTTGCCAGACGAGTGCGGATGCTATGCAGTCCTTTTTTAAAAACATAAACGAAGAAAATTTGTTGAAGATAATACTTACCAAGTGGCAAGAAAGGTTGTGTTCATGAATGAAAATATTAGATAGTTACCTCTAGAAGAAGCATAAATGGATAATCACTTACAGTAATAGGGAATAATTACGGTAAATATACACAAAATAAACCCCAGTGTACTTTTTTCAAACCCCTCTTCTTTATATTTTATTTATTTATTTTTATCTAAACTGCTTTGCAGCCCATTATTTGATAAATTGAGATACAGGCCTATATCTATCTAAGGAGCCAGATAAGGTTACTCAGAAATACGAGCGCCACATGCCGAGAATAAGTTACTCCTATAATTTCACATCTCTATTCAATTTTTGATTCCCTTTACAATCCTGCTGTCAATTGAAGATGCTGTGATGATCCTATGATTTATTGCGCATTTTGGAGGAAAAAAATAACATGTCTTAACTCAGCATGCGACGGAGTTCAATTGGATGTTTAATCTCATCCACATTTACTCATGTGATATAAATTGACATTACTTTTCAGATTTTAAATAGACTCATAATTTTCCGTGGTTTTGGATTTTTAAAAAATTCTTTTTTAGAAAGTAATTATGATTATAATGGCGTTAGCTTAGGGCACTAGCTCTTATGATTTTAGGCATAAGTAGGCACATGTAGCTTCATTTTTTTAACATTATTGGCACTTATATTCTTTTATTCCATTAGTTTTTGTTAGAGTGTATAAAATTGGAGTGCATAATAATAAATAATATGCTTATTTATTATATTGTTGGTAACTGTTTGATAATTAAAACTCAAAGTCTTAATAAATTTCTATCAAATAATATTTTTAATAGTTTTTACAATCTACATTCACGTAACTTGTCAGTTTTATAGGTTTTCATTTCATTTTTGATCAATCTTATTTTTTAAGAATAAATAAAATCTTTTCTTCATTTTTTGATTGGAATACCTCCTAATATGGAACAAATTCTTACATGTTTGGAAGTTTTTAATTAGACACGTTTTATTATTCAAAATAAAATTAATATTATATTTAGGTAACAAAAGTATTGTAAGTTATATAAAATATTTGAATATATATTTTTTAATTTTAGTTTATTTTTTGCCTTTTAAAAACAAGAATTATATTAGCATTTTCGAATTTAAACCCCGTCTTATAACCTCATATTGATTAAATTGTCGTAGAAGAGTAACGCGTTATTCTTTTATTTTTCATAATATGAATTCGCAATGAGTATTTATTAAATTTTATGTTTTTAAATAAATGAATAAAAAAGCAGAGTAGTTTCGTGTATATTAAATATTGCAGTAAAATATTGCCTTTTTTGTAGGCCCTCAAGCAAGTTGGGGAAAATTTCATTTAAATTAAATATGGAATGCCCTTGAATAATTTATTTACAAAATTTCAAATTTTTATTTATTTGTAACTCTGTTATATGAAATGAATAACATATTAGCAATGTTGTTTTAATAGAAATTGGTACTTATAGTTAAGAATCGCACAAATAATCACTTTTATTAATCAAATTTATGTCGAAGACCTTGCAACTGGATTTTAAAGCATATTAAAAATTTTTGAATATACTCTTAGTCAAACTGATGAGCCGCGCTGACCTAGTGCTAGAATCGATCTCGGGTTTGAGATCAAATTTCATAGGAGAACGCCCAAATAGTTATTTCAAGACTCAACCTGGGTACGAAGAAAACTGTAATAAGAATTCTTATTTGAAAAAAAAATGTCTAAGAGCTTACTCGATTTTAACTTGAGACAACTTCATTTTAAAGCATATTAAATATTTTAGAGGTATTTTTAGTTAAACTGATGAGCCTCTTGATGTATGATCGATCTGTTAAATCTGTCGCGAGTCAAACGTGTTCCTGCTAGCGCGGCATGGCAGTTTGGAGAGAAGGATACTAGTTTGTTTCTCCTCCTTAAACTGACCACGGTTCGCAGTGATGAAGTTTGTCCGAAAATGACTTAAGTGCATCTTCAAAACTGTTTTTAACTATCTAGAATTTAAAAGAAAGGTTATAATTACTTGAGTGAGTTTTATTCATCATATTCGATTTAATTTGCATGTTCAACTTCTCTCATTGCTGGTCGCAGCCAAATAGGAACTCACTTAGAAAAATACTGCACCAGTGAAAGGATATCACAGAATTTTCTTTTTTCGGATACATTTACATATGAAAGGGAAAAAAATAATATTTTGTCAGAAGCATTTACCATTATATTAATTTAACAAACTATAGTAACATAATTTTCTTATTATTAAAATTAATTAATGCGCCGCTTTGTTTTTCATTTATTAATTCTAGAAATGCGATGAAATGTTTCCGAAGGATTTTGAGATAGAATGAGTATCTTTTACCTCAAAAATAGTCACACGTGGCAAAATTTAAGAATCCGTTCTAGATCGAGGCATAAGCTGACAAATCCCCGATCTATACCAAGAAAAAAAGCTCAAAAGGGGAAAAACTTGCAATCATTTTGAACTTATTGACCTATTGACAGAGTTTGATATTTTCCTTAATTTTTTATTCCTCACTCGATTGTCTCATTATTCAACTCCACCAACCATGACACGACCTTACTTCCTTGAAACAATGACACAACCCATTTAAGATTATTGATTCTTTACTTAAAAAAGCCGGCATCATCATTTATTAAGCCAAAATGCTTCTTTACCGTTAGCGACAACCCTTCTAATATTGCACGTCACGTTTTCTAACATCCTGAATTTAGATAACCCTTCGGCATTGCATGATCATTTTTTTGCCAATCCTTTTTTTTTTTCCTTTTTTTTTTTCTTCTGTTTTTCTTTCTAGTCGCTTCTGAGACTCTGATTACTGCACTTTCCTTTCCGTGTCATAAAATGATCGTTCTTCTTTCCTACCAGAGGGGGGTGGAAATCCCAATCCTATCACACATTCCCCGTGCGTCTCTACATCCGGCGGTTGCGAAAGATGTTTTCTCGTGTGTAAATGGTGACCTACTCTCCTACCCTTTGAAGCCCCTATGTCACTCGTTCAGCAACCTTACATAACGCTTTTTCTTTCAACCCATTGCAACCACACCCGCTGGAGGTTAAGTACAACCAATGTGACTAAAGGTGTAGGTCAGGATTCAACCAGATAGAAGAGAGTGACCCAAAAAGGAAAAATCTACCAATACATCAGGTTTTCAACCAAACAAACACTTTGGTTGCTGTTGCTCAATTGCGTTTTTCTTCCACGAAATTGATTAAACTTCTGAAAATCGAGGGCGCTGATTGTGGAGAGATGTTGACCTAAAATTTGTCTTCTGGCATTCGATAAACATATCTTTTCCACCTGTACCTCCTTCCGTTGAGGGACGCAGCAAAAACAGCAGATAACAAAATGAAGTTCATGCCATATCATGTGGATCACGTTCACTGATATTTCTTATGTTTATTTCGTCACTAGGAAGGTGAACTCATTTTAGCACTGACTTCAAGTGTCAAAACTGGACCACTGCAAAATCTCCAAGTTTTTTTAGGGGTCGGTCGAGTAATCAAAGCCTTGATAAACCAGAAATTAAAAGAGGTGATTGATAGTGGAATTTTTTTGGTCCAGATTTCTTTGTGTTTTTCTTTTTGAAGATAATGTGTGGCTTACCCAGATTGCCCTGCACGTGTTCGTGCATTTCAAAACACCTGATGTCGCTTAGGCCCTTGAAATGATCAAAAGCTGTATTTTATTTATACGCTGCCAGACGAAGTGATTGATGTCGGCAAGTGCGCCTAACTGAGAGATAGTTATTCTCGGATTTCTTTTCGCGTGCGATCTTGAACTGATTGTTAAGCATGCTCCCGATCTTGTTTATTTTCCTTTATTTTACTTGAGTATGCAGACAGATGCTTATTTCGAGGGCAAGATACTTTTAAGAAAAATTAAGGTCGTTGTTTATTACAAACGATATTGTATATAACCATTTTAAAAACAAGAACACTGTATTATTATCCGCACAACAAAATATTGTTTACTAATTATTTATATATTATATACATATTATACAAATTATTGGTTGGAATTCATTTCATATACATTGATCAACAAATAATTAGATCTGCACCATTTTCGAGTAGAATTTTTTTTATTTATTTAATTTATTCATTTAGCTTTCCAATTTACAGTTTTTATTTTTTCAGCAAAATTTTTTAAATTTATATACAGGGGTATGTTCAGGGGCTTAGAAAATAAAATTAAAAAAAATAAATAAATTTTGAGCTTAATTTCAATTATTGAAAAAATAGCTGAAACTTAAGTTGTAAATTAAGTTGTTTACAACTTAATTTCAATTATTATTCAAAGCGTATTATGAAAAAAGTTAAAATTGCAAATGATAAAAATGTGAATTATTAAATATTTTTGTCTTTTTTTATTAAATTATCAAATTATGGTTTTTAATCACTCTTATAAAATTGTAAATAGAAAATTATACATTTTAACACCAATATTCAATAGATACTAGAAATATTTTTCAAACTTATTTTACACGTACGTGCATGAGTTCAAAAGCAAATTTTAACTTTAAAGTATTTGCATTAACATCTTTCTTTTCACGAGCAATTAATGGAAATTTTAAACAGATTCAGCTAATTAATTTAAAATTTTGTTTTTCATGTACTTAAAGTTTTCGCTGATATTTGTTTATTAAATTTTCAATTTATGTTTAAAGTGTAAAGCATGATTACGTATTGAAATTTTTATATCATGAATCAAGGATATTATTTATGAGTACGTAGGATTCAAAGAAATGTTTGCAAAAATAGGCCAATGAATTTTTTATAAATATTACCAAACTTTCATGTGAAGTTGTAGAATATGAAATCTCAGAATAATTTGTGAAGTTTAACATATAGATTATATTAAAGCCTAACCAAAAGCAGTCTAAAGTTGAATTTTTATTTGGGTGACAGTGGAGAGTAAACACCGTCTGGCTTCGCCATTTATATTAAATTCTTATATTACTTCAAAATTGCTTAGGTCCTTATACACTTAGTGAGTTTTAATGCTTTAAAATGAAACTACTTTCCTTATTGTTAAGTGAAAAGTATCCGACCGTCTGAAACTGATTCTACAGTCATTAAAGGATTAATCAATCTATCTCTTCGATATGAAATATAGCAGATAGTACTATAAGCTTTTAATTGTAAAGAACATGGAAATAGAATTTAATGGATAACATGGAAATGGAATTTAATGGATGCAATATTTTAAGTGAGGGCTTTCGGAATTAACATAAAAGTGCGCATTAATCATAAAAGAAAAAAAATCCTTCCTTTGAAACTAAATGATGCAGTGATTCATATTTGTATCACCTGTAATTTTCCTTTCAAAATTAATCTTGAATAACTAAATAATAAATAAACAAAACAATTATTTAATGGAACTCCATATTTGATTTTAAATTTATTTTTCCTTTATAATTTTCCTTGAATTTTTCCAGCTAAGACATTATATAGGAAAGTTAGCTTTAAGCTATTGATGGTATTATGATATTAACGCATCGATTTTTGTAGAGCAGTGTTTTCAAATCTCATAAAAGTTCCCCGCCGAATGAATACGCCTGCTACACGTTAAATTTATAGTTCAATGCTCAGCGCCCTCTCGCCAATGTGACGCATAAACTTGAAGAAGAAGGTGCAGGTTCAGATGTCGTCCTCGTCATGTAACACTGTTCAAAATTATATAGCCCGTTCCAAAATAATTCCATATAGTTTCAATAAAGGCATTAATTTATTCAGACTAAACTCATATGTTACTTGCTGCCATTTACAAGACTCCGACTGCGTTTATTTCTCTCTCTCTCTCTCTCTCTCTCTCTCTCTATATATATATATATATATATATATATATATATATATATATATATATATATATATATTCTAATAAAAATATCATCTATACGTTATAGTTTTGAAAAATTGATTAAAATTAGAGAATTATTTTTACAGAAATGAACTTTATGTCGCTGAAATGCTGATAATTAAAATTTGAGCAGTAATATATTAAGAATAATGGCAGAAAAATGTGAAATCATTCTGCCACTATTTCAACCCCTATGGAGAGCCGTAGAATTTTTTGATGGTATAGGTCATCTTGTTGTTGTTGCTGTTTCTAATGGCACTTGTCATAGACAAGCCCACTTACTTTAGACGTCAGTGTTTCAGTTAATCCTTCTTGGTAATAAAGAATATGTGAATTAAATTTTGTTTAGTACTATCAAGGGGTGTGGAATTGTATAAGATTAACATAAACAAATAGTCATACATTTTTATAGATATAGATGAATTATTTTCTTAAACGTAAAGAGTCATTTAATGCTTCCATTTTTTGTTGAGTCATTTTTGAAGTCATTAAAACAGAGAGCATAAATGATGCAAGAGGCATAGAATACTTTTCGCCCCTTCATCAAATATAGTTTTAAAAAAATATGAAGAAAGTTTGCTTTCGAAGCACCCTTAAGAATGTCACTGGAGCTCCTTATAGTCTCTGCACCACACCACTCTAATTCTTAACTCATTCTAAGAGCTGTCTCGCACATCAACAACATTCTAATAACATTAATGATTCTCGGCTCTTCTAACAGCTTTCTCGCACATCAAAAATATTTAAATATCATTAATAATTCTTAGATCATTCTAATGCTTTCCCAAGGTTCAAAAATCTTACAAAAAATTATTTCCGGAGGAATGGTAGACTTTTACTAATACATAATAAACATACCTTATATAATAAAGATGTGATCGATATAAAGATTTTCCTTATTTTTCAACATTTGTAAAATGGGAAGGGTTTCTAAAACAAACGGCTGAATGATTTACCTACGGTCGTCAGTTTATCTAATTTTGTGTAGCTAATTTCACTTGATCTAACATATCTTAAAAAATCTCTGAGTCAAGGAGACATTGGATAATCAATCTTCTAGTTGTTATCTGTTATATATACATGTGTGTGTGTGTGTGTGTAATAAATTTAATTTATTTTTAAAAAATAAACCAAATTCTACTTTAATTTATTGCAATTTAATTCTATTCAAATACTGAAATTTCACTCAGTACGACGCTAATGTCCTATCCCTTCATTAACGATGAAATTAGTTTTCATTCAAAATACTACCTTTAAAGGCAAGCTTGTAAACTCAGTGTTTTCTCAGTCCCCATATAACTCTTATTTTTGAGGAGGTACATAAAACTGCGAGGTTTCCTAAATAAGATCTGTATAAAGAATTTATTTATGCTTGGCTATCATTCTGATCCATTTTGGTTTGGTTAATCTCACTGGAGACGTCAAATAATCATTCTTTAAGACATTATCTACTATATATAAATTTGATGAATTCAACTCAGCCACCCCTTTAAAAAATATTTTTAACGTTGCTTATTTAATAAATAAATTCTACTTCAACATATGAAACGCTATAACCTTTAGTTTTTCCAAATGCATTTCAAAATATAATGACAGATATTTTTACTATCTGAAGATAAAACTGCATTTTCAGTAGCTCAACTGTCTCATAAATTTGCAATCTTAGCAAAAATGAGGAGAATTTCTGTTCTGCGGTGATAAAAGTTACACACGCGCTACCCTCTTTTTTTAAGGTTTCCGTTCATTAGTGAGCCCGTCCACTGCGTTTCACTCGATTCGTCACGGCAAAAAACAATTTTAAATACTATCTGAAGTGTTTCAACTCATTATTTAAAGGAATGTATTTCTAAATTAAAATAAACGGATTTCTGAATTTGAAAAACTGCAATTTCCAATATTTTTGAATCTTCAAATTATCTTTTTCTTACACAGAAAATTAAGCATTTTCATCAAAAGGATTAAGTTTCAACTGTTTAAAAATCTTTTAGCTGTTTTTAATATTAATCCATTTTTTTTTCAAGATTTTGTATGATTTTTAGAATTCATTACATCCTTTGTTCGACATAGAATGGTGAGTAGAAAAACCATATAATTTCAATGCAGATTAAAAATAAATAATATATCTAATGATGTCAGTCATTATATATATATATCAATTCAAAATTCAATTCAAGGGAAAAAAATCAATTTCAAAATTCCTTATTTATAATAATAAAAATAAATAATCTTAAATAAAAATATATAAATAGTGACCAACTGAGCAAATTAAATTTCTTGTCTTGAAGAAAATATAAATATCTCAAAGGAATGTAATATTAAAACTATTCCCAAAAAAGTTTTAAAATGTTGAGCTTGATGTTAATTTTTAAAATGCTGCTAATGTTTTATTAACGAGAATGTTTTATTCACAGCAACAATTCACTGAAGTGCTTACCTCTTACAAATTGTTGTTGATATTATGGGTAATATCACCAACGATTAATTCAATTAATCGTTGAAAACGAATAATTGTTGCATTATTCTTCTAGTTTTTATTCTGAAATATTATTTGAATTTTAGTCGTTAAAACTATTGAGATAGTAATGATTTTTATGATATCTAATTTATTAGTATAATTAATAATTTAAATGATACATTATTATTAAGAAGTGTTAACAATTAGATAAATTATATGAATACGATATAAAGAGTCGTACTGATTATTAACTGCATATATGTAATATGGTGGATTCACTAACTATTCTTTTTTAATGTATGCAAAACATGCAGCCTCACACGTTTACTCATAACTGTTCAGTTATAAAGTAAAGTTATACTTTCGAAAATGGGCTTTAAATTTCGAGAGGAAATATTGCAAGGAATCTGTTTTGTTGTTTTTTTAAATTGATTCACTGTAATTGTTTTACAATTCAGTCTTTTTTTTTAAAAAAAAGAAATCTAATTTTTAATTTTAATTACTTTAATAAACTCAAAACTTAATTAATGGCAATGAAGTTGTATTTATTCACAATACTTGCATGCGATAAATATTTTCCCCAACCGCTCACTAATCTTCTAGTACTGTTGACGGCTTATATCTTTCTTAGGGATTTAACTTCATTCGCTTTTAACGACATATTGATACGATTTTTCAAAACATTTCCCTATCTTAATCCCTAAAATAGTTGTCATGTTTTCCCACGAGAATGCTGGTTTCTGAATTATGAGTGAATTACATAATGACAGAAATTCAATTTCACAATGATTTCGTCTCAAACGGTCTTTTATCACTAATTGAGAATTTTCGTGGAGTGTAACCAACTTATTTATCTGCAATTTAATCTTTCTTTGAAGGATTTTAGCTTTCAGACATTCTAGTGAGATTCTCAGTAATAAAATTAAATCAGATTTACAATAATACATATTTATTTTTCCTTTGGTCCACATACAATTTCCAATTGGAAAAGTTTTTCTCGGCTTATTTTAGACTTTTAAAGGAATTTTATTGTTTATTTTCTTTATTGCTGAATCCTGATAGAATTTTGATTAAATCTCGATTTGTATGAGGAGAAAAAGTAGTCTGAGACCTTACCTTCCGAAAATTTCTCGTGTAACTTGGATGTAATGCATGGTAGCACTGAAATGGAAATGCCACTGCTAGTTAGTTTAGTTTAGTTATATTAAAGTCCCGTTTTAAAGCAACTCTAGTGCTATTTTGGGACGGACCTCATAATTTTGAATTGCGGTCTGATGAAGAGGACGACACCCTCCTCTCCAAACTTCCTCACCACGCCAGTGGGAGGACATTTGGATCCGAAGGATTTAAAATGTACCAGACCCACTTATATGACGGGTCTTCAGAGAAATCGGGTCTCGAACCTGGAACCCTCCTACCCCGAGACCTTACCACCAGGCCGCCGTGGTTCTCATGTCACTCCTGGAGCCTTCAATAAAAGCCTCAATCCTCAAATGAGGTTTATAAGGTATCTCTGTCAGGATGAGAGGAATTCCCATCTCCGTGAAGTAGTGGAATCTCAAATTGGAGTGGGAAATAGAGTCACCATGACTTTATTTTCCCACTCTAATATTTAAATCTGAAGAGAATGAAATGAATTTCCATTTTTTTTTAAATGTGATCTTAAAATGTAGGCTAGGCCGTTGCCTCCGGGACAACGTTTCTAATGTTTTTCCTTCATTGCGGCTGCCCCGGCTAGTTTCCATCCTTTTCATTTGACAATGGCTCAGAATACAAAGTCTTATAATAATTATTTTCATGTGGATTCAAAAATTAAATAAACTCGCCTAATCCATAAAATCCTTGATTGTTAGGTCTTAAGGAGTTTATATTTTGTTATTGTGTATTATAACATTTGGTATTAAATTTTTACTAAGCTTGTTTCTGTCTGATTCATCATTTAAAGGCGGCAAACTTACATCATTCCTATGATGGACGTATTAAAATTTAATACACTTAATTCTATTGTATCCTTCATTTTATAACAAAATGAACTTTATATTAATGCTGTAAATGGTAACATTTAAAATTCTTTTTTCACCATACTTGTTCTTGTTTTTTTTTACGTTTCATTAATGACTTAAAGATAAAAAAAAACTTTATCAGGATGACACATTTTTCCAATTAATAGTTGAAATATTAAAGAAACGTTTGCATTAATCCAGAAAATGTTTTGCCGTCAATCAGTATTGTAAATCCTAAAAGCACGTGAAACAACTTCCTGCTTGATTTTCATCCTTCTCCTCTAAGGAGAAATATATTCTAAGCTAACAATGCTGTATTTTAAATAGCCAACTCACATACTATTCCAAGCTCACTTCGCTCCTCACCTGCTGGTCAGTCATATCTAATCCATCAAATTTATTCCTCAGTAATTATTTAATTTACTTGTTTATCAAGTTTGATCAGTTTACCATACTCCAAAATAATTAATTCTCATATGGATCGCGAAACTCTTTTGTTACAGCATTTTCTTTTCGCGTTTCTCCTCAAAAGTTATTCTTCATTCGTCTTTTTCACTTCTTTTTGCTGGTCAATTTCAATCCGTGTGCGCAACAAAACGTGTTTTTCGTCCCTGATGTTTATTTGCATCATATATAAAAAAAACTCGAGGACATAAACATAAAAAATAGGTATAAATGAACTGCAGTTCCCCTCATTCCATCACTTCCCAAGTTTACTTTCAATCTTCTTAAAAGTATGTCTCACCGAAATCATACATTCGCTGTTTCAACCTTGCTCTGTTCTTTTAAAATTCGAAATTGCTTTTTAATACGATATTTGTTTTGTTTCTCACGTACGCGGGAAAGTTCTTGAAGCTCTCTAAATTCATTTCGTGGCCTTCCAGCATCAAATGCACGGCGTTGTAAATGGATTAGAATTTAAGTAAAGTATAAACCCGATGAGCAATAAGAATTCCTTAAATGCAACACATTTCTGAAATGAATATAAGATAACATAAATTGAGAAACGTAATATTTATTTTTAAAACACATCTTAGAAATATGATTCGGTGGAATCGGATCTCGAACCTCCAGTTCCGAAGCCGACATTTTACCACCAAGCTATCACGACCCTGTAAAGTGTAAAAATCGTACGCATTATTATAGTTACGATAATAGAAAAGTAGAACATAGAATCGGCTACAAACCTTTAGAATACTTAAAGGAAGTGTTCAAAGGACTTAACATATGAAGTAATATACGATTTGCCTGTTACAATTGCTTTATTGTGTTTTGTAAATTGGCCATTAAATCTGTTATGCGATTGATCTGGTGTATCCTTTCCTTTTACTTAATTCATTTACAAAAGAAATCGCCATAGGGTCCTCTTTTCTTTGAGTTTCCAACCCTTCACTCTATTGCAAAAATGACTTGTTTCTATATGTCTGACCTTTCCTAACACCCTGTGTAGATGCTTGAACAAATGATGTATTTTTCTTAAACTCTCATTAAATGAAATATAATGTGACATCTGATATTAAACAACAACAAAGAAAACTTTCTGAAACTGATATTACTACTGTAAGTTTCTTTTTTAATTTCAAAATCTCTTTCAAAATTCGGTGCCTCATAGAATGTTTGAACCTTTTTTCTATGATGACAACATCATAAGTTTTTCCAAAAGACACATATCTACTTATAGTTGAAGATTATTTTTTCAGTTATATGTTTTTTACAAAACAGCCGCATTTAACACTAAAGCTACCACGAGCCGGTCAAATGACCGCTTCCAATGGCAATTCCAATGTATCGGTGAAATGCCGGTAGGTTTAGTGTTAAGAACCTGTCACCTTTTATCTTTTCCATGCTTCGACTATATATTCATTTTCACCATAAAACATTTTTTCGTTATTAGGACATATACAAAAATCCACAACAATGCTTAATTTTGAGTAAATTCTGTAAATGTGAAATATAGTTTTGTGTCTGAAGTTCATTTTTTAGATAATAATAATAATAGTTAAAAAAACGTTCTTATTTGGAATATAAATATTATTGCAACAAGAGAGTTGAAATATACTCTGAAGTATACTTGTTTGATTTATAATAACCTCAAATCTTTCGCTATATGATAGCATTGCACAACGCCTAAGGGAATTATATGTGCATAAAAATCCTTTGTGCCAGTTTTCAATAATAAGCTTATTAAAATATTCCCAGATATTGTGTTTCCTTTTTTTACCCTAACATTTCGTTATTTTTGAAAATTATTGATCGCATAGGTATATAAATACAAAAGTAGGGAAAAGTAGTTTCTTCTATTCCATGTTTGTAATAATGGCATATTGTAATCGATTTTTCGCTTTCTTCGTAAAAGATGAAATGAGTCATTTTAACAAATATCTTCTAAATACAGGGTGCTGCTTTATTTCGTTGAGGTTAGATGAATAAAATACTGCTTCATCTTTTGCTTATTTTTTCATGCAACACAAGGAATTTCTTAACTCATCTTGAGAAGCTGAAAGGACGCATGTTATAGAAATTAATATTGTATCAAAAAGGTTTCAAACTTGTTAATCATTCCATATCAGATTGAGTAATTCTTAAATGAATTGGCATTATAATTTATACAGAGTAAAAAATGTTTTATGCTATTGATATTATTTAGGTTAAGGCCTACGAATTGTTTGTTGCAATTAATTTTTTCTACTTAATATAAATATAGTTAATTTTCTTCAAAATTAATTTCGACTGAATAAATAGTTAATTAAAATCAAAGCATTTTTTAAAAGTGTTTTTATTTATTTTGAAACTGAGTGATTGACTAAATAACATATTTATCACCCTCTAAGTTATTGCAAATTTACCTCTCTCAAAGTTCTATTTTTACTTAAATACATTAACTGCAATATTGGATTATTTTTGAACCACTCTGCAATCAAGGATTGATTGAAATGTAATTGATTGAAATGATTTCTTGTTCCCATTCTTTTAACGAAAAGAGATTTTATGTAAATTTTTCCTCAATTTAAAATATTGCACTAAGCTAAGATTTACATTTGATCACAGTAAGGCGAAAAATTGAAAGCATTTTGGATCCTGGTTGTTTTAGGTATTGTAATACTGGCAACAATTTTATCCTCACATTGTTGCCTGTAATTTCATTTTTTTTGTTACAGGTAATTCGGTAAATTAAATTACATGAGAGTAATAATTTCTTATGTTTATTCGCCGCAATCGCAGCCTTAAGTGATGATGTTTGATAGCTGGTAAAACTTATTCAAAGAAAAAGTAGAGCTACAACATGATAATCTACATCTGGTACACAAAAAAAGAATAAAAAAGACTTGGATAAAATCTTGAAAATAGAGCTGAAATATTTTCAACTGGAAAATATAAGGAGTAAATATATTTCGATAAAGTACTCAAGAAACATCTTTTACTGAGACATTATTTTGTAAAAAAAAAAAATTAGATTAAAATTAGAAAAGTCAAGTTTTGGTTAGTATGGCTCTTGTGTGCTTATTCTTTAAAACAAGTTGCAAATAGATCATGTATTTAAGTACACATTTTATAATCTTTTCGACTGCAAAAAATTGTTCATATATTACTTATAATTTGCTATAAAATTATTGAATATTGTTTATATTACTTCATATTACAGTTTTTATTAATTCATAATACAGTTTTTATTAATTCATAATACAGTTTATTTTCATATACATTTTTTACAAGGTGCAAGAATCAAATAAAATACTTTCTTATTACGATCTATTTTATTTTATATTCTATGTTTAAGAAATTTCCGGTAATTTACCAGTATACCGGTTTTGTTTGAGAATTTCACCGTATTATCGGTAGTAGAAAAAAATCGGTAAATTCCCAATGAATAGTTGGGTTCAAACAAGAGGTGAAAATCGGCCAAACCGAGTTTCAGTAATGAAGTCCAAGCTATAGCAAATAAATTTCCGTTGGATTTCCTGTATTTTAAAAAGCCTTGGCAATCAATGTATGTCATAGCATGACGTAAATTGACGACTGCGAGGGGAACTCACTCACTCGATAGCAACGAAAATACAACAAATCGCGATGGTCTTGTCGCGAAGTGATAGTTTTCTTGCTCTAGTTTCAATGTTATCGTTGCATTTACAGGATGAAAGAAAACTGCTGATAAGAGATTTTATTTACGCCGTGTACACTGTTGCTATTTGCATGTCCTAGTTTCGAGGTACTTAATTCAAGTATTAAATCGTGATTAGGATTATAGCCCTAATTGGAAACTATTTGATGTAAGGGTTGAACTATCATCATTTTCTCATCTTAAACTTTGTGCGGGTTAAAGATTTTCAGGTCAAGTTAGGAGTAAATTTAAATGAATTTACGAGTGTTTGTTTTGCAGGAGGATAGGCGATTGTAATTTGTAAACCATATGGCTTATTTTCTTCTTTAAATAGCAAAATCCATGTCTTGAAAGTTTGCATTTTAATCATTGAGCTAAGCTTAACATTCTTAAATTATAGCTCGTGATCCCAAATGGGGTTATGAATATTTCAACAAGGCATACTTTTCTAAGATCCTTCGCTTATTGCAATAAAAAATCTTCAAGTTAACCTTTTCATCTTAGACATGTTAAAATTTTTTAGATAATGGTTTAGAGCCCTTTGAGTTATAAAAAGTATTTCTTTCTCATTTTATGTTTCTAAAAATTATCATTTGCAGCAACAATAAAATTATGATAGCAAATATAGATTCTCCAAATTTTTCTTTTCTTTATGTGAAATACCAATTCAGAAATATACAGAGAAAAAATACTATTCTGTATTAAAGAAATTCGGCCTCGAGAATTTGACGAATCTCCACGTCTTAGCCATTCCTCTGTCCGAAAAACACATTTTTGGAATTATGTCTGTCTGTCTGAGAACTAGATAACTCAAAAACTGTTTGAGTCAGACAGATGAAATTTCAAACGAAGTCTTTCAAACAAATTTGTAGATATCTTTCAAATTTTGAACGAAATCCATTCGCAGGTAGTCTCTTTTTCTATCCGAGTACAAGTGAACATGAAAACAACAAAACCAGGAGAGCGAGATGGATAAAATTCAGAACAAAGGCCAAGCAAGTTATGTGCAGATACGAATTAAATTTAGAATTCAATCCATCAAGGGGTCGAACCGTCTGCCAGTCTATACTTTCGTATGCTTGTAAACGCGGTAACTGAAAAACACAATGGATTAAATAAATGAAATATGGTATGTTATCCTTATGGACGTTAAATAACTGAACTGCATTTTGTAAAGTTGTCCAAGTTCCTCCTCTTTGTTTCATGTCGGCCTGAACTGATCCCGGATTATGTAAATTTCCTAATCCAAGTGCACTGCTGTTGTTGTTGCTTATGGCACTTGTCATAGACAAGCTCGCTGACGAAATCAGCGATTTTAAGCCGAGTTTAGCGTCTCTTGTTTCAGTAGAGCCATCTAGGGCAAATAGTACGCCATAGCTACTTTCGCCACAGCCCTTTTCACGGGGCGGATTTCATTCATGCATTTCATTCACTCATCCACAGATCGGAACTTAGACCTGAATCAAAGAACGATCACCTCTGATCTAATACCCCCAGTGGTATTGTCTCGACTTGGAGGACTTTGTGGCTGCGACAGATTTATATGTGCACCAACCACCATGCACACGGAGAATCTTCGGCTGACGGGGTATGTGCAGTGCTAATAGCCCTTTATAGTTTGTTTTGATGTTCCTAGAATGATTTACCTCAGCTATAATTTTTTTCAAATTTCTAAATTCCAATACAATATAATATTATAAAATGGAGATTTTTTTAGAAGTTTTCAGTAAAAAGCAACGGACATTTAAATTGTTCTTTTCTTTTTATGTTTTTAAATTGCGATTTCACGCTCTTTAGTTACGAGACAATTGACATTGTCATCGCTTGATCAAATCTTGACCTGATTTCTTCAGAAAAACGGATAGAAATTGGAAAAAAAAAATGCATACGAACATAACGGATCAGCCATTTCAGCACAAATTATTTTTAAGAGAATTTAATTAAAACTTTTGTTAAATTTTTCCTTTAAAATTCGCTAAAAAGAATTTCAGAAGCTTAAAAAAAGGAGAAGACGATATTTTTCTAGTTAATTTGCCTGGGAAAGTTTCTTATTTAATTAGACATAGTCTTTTCAGAAGCCTGCACAAGTTCGTCCGATACGGTTTCGGAGTTAAAAATAAGTACCCTCAAAGAAATGTAACTGAATGACACAAATTTGGAAGGTCTAAAAAAGACACTTCCGCACTCTCAGTTGCGGTTACGTTTGCTTTTTGAAGTTGACACTAATACGAACCAGATTACGGCAACCTTCCCTGTAGCTTCAAGAGCACTCACTTCTCTTAATTGCTCAAGCTTTATGTAATGCGAAAAAGAAAAAAAAACGCTTTGCAATGTAATACAACATCTATCAGAATAATGGCGCTTTGTTCGAGTTTGAGAAAGGTTTTCTTCAATTTATGTGCTAAAGCACTAGACGTGAAAAATATTTTCGCCTGAAAACTTAAACATGTATGTAGACTTAATTGTAGTTCCAAGGTGATAATGGAGTATTTTAATGATTCCTGCGCCTATTACTGTTTGTTGTGATAATACATGAATTAAAAAATACAAAAAACTCACAATAAATTATTTAAAAATGTTTTTGAAACCATTATAATAATTCTAAAACAAACTTGTCATTTTAACGCTTATTAAACAGGAAATTTGGATGGGATAGGTTAAAATGGAAGCAGAAGGCAAGTTTTGGAATAAGAGACTCATGAGTTTGAAACCTTAATTCACTGACGACCTCCATATAAACGGACGTGGGACACGTGAAATACGTTTGAATGAAATTTCATATATTTGCTCTTCTTCATTAATTTGGACCGTGTTAATTTGTAATCATTAATTTGGTGGTATGGTTTGGTCTGCAGGATTGGAATGTTTCTGATTCGTAATCCAATTATACCTAAGATTGTCCGTATATGTGAATCTGATGTTGTTTTTTTTTCAATTTGCATTCTCGAGTCAAACGTTCTCTTTGTGATGTGGTGTGCAAGTTTGGAGAGGATGAAGCTAACTCAGGTGTCGTCCTCTTCATCCAGTTAGGGATGAAAATAACGAGATTCTACTTTCGATCAGCACATTGGAATTCAAGATATTTTGAAGTAGGATTCCAAAATCGAATAAGAGAAAAATACCAAATTCATTAAGCATTGACTGGATTTTTGATAATAAAATCGACAGCCAATTCGAGTTAGTGGATCAGCTAAAACAAATCAGAAGGAAATAAAGGAAAATTGGCATTTGCTGAAAACGATTTATGTAAATTGATTTAAATCGTTTGGTACGTTTAATTTTAAAGCAGAGTACTGATATTTAATTGAAAGGAGAACCTAAATAATGCTGGTGATAAGGTTGTTCGCTAAAGATCGATCCATAAATGACAGGATTTATGTATTTAGGATATTAATAAGATTTTAAGCTTTCATATCTCCTAGACTGGTCTAGGGCCACATTCAGTTTATTATTGAATAATATTTTTTTAAGAATATGTCTTCCAGAGTTCTCATATTTCAATCCTTGCAAACTTAATGGAATCCTGAATTCGATATTCCGAACTGTCTTGATTTAACTTGAAATGTAATTCGTTTGTTTAAATAGAATTAGTCGATTGATTGATTTCGAGAAAAATCTGATGATTTTCTGAAGAAAAACAAACAAACAATGGAACTGGATTTTTTTTAAACTAATGCCCAGTTTTTGAGTTGAAACTTTTTGTTCTTGTCTTTTTATTGAAACTTTTGGATAATAATATAACTTTTAATAGTAAATTTTTTAAACAGAAAATTACAAAGTTTGTTCTTTTATTTTCTATACTCTGATAATTTTGACCAAGCTTAAAAATTTTTGTGACTGCAAGCTGCTTTTTGTTTATTTCTGGTAATCCTGAAAGGGTACGTGAATAAATTTTTGCAACTCTAAATAATTTCATATTAATAAGTTTAATAAATCATATTAATAAGTTAAATATGGCTTTTATTATAGTTTAAAATTCACTCATAAATTAGGCTCATTTTCTAATCTACTGTAGAATCATATTTTACAGAAAAAAGGGATTTTATAATACAGAATGATTATTAAAATGTCAATATTTTTATAAATCTAATGATTTAATAATAAATCTAATAATCTAATAAAATTAATAAGATAGTTGTAATTGTAATAATCGTTAAATCCCTACTTTTACCTACAGTTGTTTTGTTCAAGCATTCAATGTCAATAACAATATATAAACAATTATCAACTTCACAAAATGTTAAGAAAATTTAGAATACTAAAGATGATTTTTTCCTATATCATATTCAATTTAACTAATATCATGCTGCGTTTACATGACAATTTAACTTTGTCAGAATAGTAGAAATGAATAATTGCATCATATTTGACACTTTAGTCCTTGAAATGAAAATGTTTACAGCATCTTCAAATACCAATCGAAAAAATCAACATTAACAATCAATCTTTTCAAAAATTTTCTCAGAAGTAAACTAAAAAAGTCAAAAACTTTCCCAGAAGAAATGTTTCATCAGAGCAACACAGCACTATTCATCATATTGTGAAGCACACTAAGTCAAAAAATATTGATAGCTCATTCATTTTTTCTTTCATGCAGACATTTTTTGTTAGTCGTAAGAAGGTACTTTGAATAAATTTAAATTATTTGTTTAAATTTAATTTGAAGATAGTGAAAGGTACACTTATGATCCTAAAAACGTCTCAATTTTAAATTTTTGGGTTGTTTATGGGCATGGAGAAGTAAACTTATTTATTGAATAATCCTACTGCTTAAAAAACCGGTAGCCTTAATTAAACCATGAAAATAACCCTACTGCTTGTGTAATTGATTTAAAACATTTCCAGTAATTTAATAACTTTTTCAAAAAATGATCAAGAAGTATGCTAAAATCGACGCTTCCATAAACATATCGTTACAAATAAGTATAATAAAGGTTTATATAATGCTTGTTCTTGTATGTGTAAAATGTTATTTTTCATTTGTTTTGGTCCTTTTTTTAATTGAATATCCGTTAATTTTCTCTCACTATTTTGACACTCTAACTACTAAGACTGTCATTTTGATGACTTTCAAATTTTAAGCTTAAAAATTTGGATATAATTTATGTATTGTTCTAGAACTTTACAACGACTTTTAATGAAATAAAAGAACAATTACATATGCCTATTCAACTTCCATTCAGCCATTTTAACTTCCATAATCAGATTGACCTATATTTATTTCCACCAAAACCCATCAAAATGACGGTTTCAGCAATTTCGTAGTTTGTAATTTTTTATGTATCATTTATACGATGATGGATATCAATACGTATTTACATTAATTTATACACCGTTTTCAGACATTTCCTAGAAGAATTTGAATCACATTTATCATATGAAATTATATTCATTGATCCAAAATGTTCGGTAGCCGTTATAATGAGATCTATTTTATTCCGATTATGATTCAGTTTAGAATTAAAAATCTCTAACTGGTAAATGTAATCAGGAAAGATGCCGTTTCGGTGGTCCTGGAGTTGTCGTCTGGGGAGGCATTATGATGAACGGGCGGACTGAGCTCCACGTTTTCGACAGAAGTTCTGCAATTGGAGATCGCTATTGTCAGGAGGTGATCATTCCCCATGTGCGTCTGTTCCGAGGTGCCATTAGATCAGACTTCGTTTTTATGGATGACAATGCACGGCCACACAGGACTCATGCTGTTGAGGAGCTCCTGGAAAGTGAAGACATCCTCCTGGGAACACCGGACAACTTAAACAGATGCTGATTGAGGAATGGGCACTCTTACCTCAAGAACTGTT
>JAPMOR010023421.1:27341-41322 GCA_026543865.1 Argiope aurantia | reverse complement strand
TGAAAAAAGGTCCATTCCTGTATTCTTAGTACAATTTTGAAACACGCAGTAAGTAATACACCAAGCTGATCCGTCTTTAGTTTAGAAATGTTATATAGTTAAAAACTATATAACGTAGAAATTAATTCTTTTGAAAATGGAATAATTCAAAGTTAAAAACAATAATGTAGACATTAATACCTTTTAAGGTGAAATGGTCCAAAGTTAAAACAATAATATAGAAAACTATGCTTTTAAAGAGCATAATAACCCGAATGTTAAAAATAATAATGTAAAAATGAGGGGTTAAAAAAATATAATAATTTAAAATTAAATGTAAAAATTTGGAAATTAATACTTTTAAATAATAGAATTATCCAAAGTAAAAAATGCTGAAACAATTAGAAGGTTAAAACAATAATATAGAAATTAATACTTTTAAAACAGATTTATAATCCATTAGGAATGGCATCAGTTCACGCTAAGGCACTCCAGTTTATTTTTGGAAGGCTTTGCACATCTTGTAGACAGAAAAAAGACGCATCGTCATAGTTTAACGTAAAGAAAAATAGAGTTAGATGACATGCGCAATTGCGTTTGTCATGTGACAGTGGTTTCACGTGAATTTATCTCTATTCCTCAAATGGCTTGAAAGAAGTCTTATCCTCATCCTGTCCGGATCTCACTAGGAGGCCTTGTTTACAGGAAGATATTCTTGGAGCTTTTGTTGGTTCAATTATTCCAAAGAGAAGCTTATAATAAGTGACTTAAATAACCTGGATTTTTTGGTTAAATTAGCTAGTCTACAGGAAATTTTCAAATATTTCCTATTCTTAAATTCATTTCATTGCCTTAATCTTTAGGTTCTAAACAACTCATCCGGTCGAATCATTTTGTTTACGGGAAAAATTAATACATTTCTGACTACCTTGTGTGAAACAGCTATCTCATCTCGAGTTTGACGAAGCCTGAAAAAACGATATTAAAATGAACTGACGATGATAATCTGTAGTGAAGGAAGTCTTGCTTGGAAGCTACAGCATTTCAACTAATTTTAAACCATGTATTTTTTTAGTAGTTAATAGCATATGATGTGTTTAATTATGTCTGGGTATGATTATAACTTCAGCCCAATGTCAGTCATAATGCGAAAAGTGTTATTTGCGTTGCTGTTTGCTACCACAATGAATGTCAGCTAACAGGTTAATCAATTACTCGCGGAATTAATTATCATACAAATTACCCGTTTACCTTGTCTATCAATGATTCACAGCACTAAATAATGTTCAATGGCAATCAATGTCTCAATGTTGCTTTTTATTTTCTTAAAATTAAGTTCATGTTTCAAGACTTTTTTTTTTACTAATATACTATGCAACTAAACAGTTTAACAAAAGAACTGATTTTAAGAGTTATTTATTATAATCAGCATTGAAATGCAAAACATGACTCCAATTAAAGTCGATAAAAAAACATAAAAATCGTCATTTTGATGAATCAAACGCAGCTTTATGTCTCAAAGAATGAAAGATGTGCAAGGTTACGGGAATGAAATGTTAATCGAAAGGCTGCTTACATGTTTCATTTTCTAAATAGGTGAGCTTTGTCATGTTTGATTGTTTTTTTACGGTCTAAAAGGATCAGAACAGTCTATCGAACTCCCTTTCTTTACTATAGACCATAAACTCGGTTACTAAAATAAGTCGGTCAGCAGTGTTTTCCTTGTGATTTTGAGAGTAAACCCTCCTAAGAGTCACCCCAATGATTTGTAAGCATTGTGATCCCACTTCCACTACAGACCGCCATTGTTGGAGATGGCGACGATTATGGGTTCTGCTTCGTTAAGCCTTTCGCTCTTGAAGTACTGTTTTGCAGTGAAAACTTGCTCAGCTTTATTTCACTTTCGAACAATGGGCTCGCAACTTGCGTGACTATGCGAGCCCACCTTTGACACAAAACTACGTTCACGGATGGCTGGAAGCTATGTCCTAGCCTAGGGTCGATGACCGGCATTGAGTACCGTTTCTCGATTTGTCGTCACACAAGGTTGATAGCGTGACAACGGAAAGTGAAAATTCCGCCGACACGTACTTAGGAGAATGCATTTATCATACGAGTAACGTTACTTGCTTGAGGATGTTAGAGAACCGTCTTGTTGACGGAAAGGAAAGTGGTAGCAACTCATCCGACAATATCGCGCTGTCCAGGTGATGGTTAAATGGACAGGATAAGACCAATTGATGGCACTTGTATGAACAAACATCGGTATAATACATCTACTTGTAATTAATATTTGTCACGAAGGCATCAAATTGCACAAATAAAAGTTAAGTGAATAAAATGTCTTGCTAGAAATAACACCTCAACGCTTGTTCAAAGGCCAATACTTTTCTTTCTTAGCCAATGTAGGTCAATATTTCTCTCTCTCTCTCTTACTCTTTTTTGTTGAAAATAATTTGACTTTTTAAAAAAAATAAAAAATGGGAAGATAAATTTGAGATTTGAATGGAAAAGTTCATTGTGAAATGTAACTCAATTGGCAAGAAAATTAATTTCAAACTGTTGAAATTAGAATATCGTTTATAAGCTTGTACACAAAAATTCAATACTTAACTTTTGCTAAATAATTGACTTTTACTTAATAAGAAATCTTATTCTTTTTAAATATTAAGTTAACATTTGTATTGTTTTCTTGTATAAGCTAACTTCCAATTATCCAACATTAGAATGCTCAACGTAATAGTGAAAACCCATCTTCATAGCTTTTTACCCCTATTATTTTCTGTTTAGGATACATTTTGCATAATGCCCTAGGTAAAATAGTATTCTATTCAGTTACTGATATAAATTACAGTAAATATTTTTTTTTACGAATTAAAGTTAAATGGAAAAGTCTATAATGTCAGAATGGGTTTTGTAAAGAAATTTCAAACCCTATGCACAAGGCAAATCGAAAGTTCAAAAAAGCATTGAAAATCAATAATTCCCAAACGATTAAAAATGTAAAGATGTCATTAGTTCATGAAAGTTGGAAATTGAACAAGATTTTTTTAGTACAAAATCAAAATTTATTGGTAGTTTATATAAGATACCAGTCAAATTATTGGATTGCTAATAACCGGTGTATGTTATACCATTCAAGTGCTCTCATTGAAAAAAGAAAGAAATCATGTTTAATTTTGTATTTTATGAAAATTATCGAATATCTCTCATTTTTGTATATCCAATGTATTTCTCTCTATATTCATTTGCGAATACACTAAATTTACATCTCGCAAATTCTTAAAGTTGTTTTTAAAGTATACCCCTATTTATATAGGAAGAAAGCTGGATTTAAATTAGCTGTTTCACTATAATAATTATTACATATTAATAATTTTTATAGTGAAACAGCAAAAGGGAAAGGAAAGTCTTTAAAAATGCTATAACCATTAAATAAACCATTTAAAACGCCTATTTGCCAAATAGTTATATTTACCGAAAACAGAAGTTCTATGAATTGGGAGATATTAGGATTGCAATATATGGCTATATTAAATTATTAAGATTATTTTTAAATAAATTAGCAGGATATTTATTTATTTATTTATAATATATTAGAATATCCATTTAAGTGGTTAGATTATATATTACTTGACATATCCTGATTAAAATAATAACTTAAAATTTTATATTTGCTTGAAGGTTATTATTTTTCTATAATATATCATAATAATTAAATGCTTTTATATTTATGTCAGTAAATCAGTAACTATTAGCTGTGGATAATATTTCAAAAATTTTATTACTTAAATCATTATTTACAGAAATATGCATATCAGGGAAAAATCCATATATTTTCACGAAGTTAGGAAAAATTAAAATAAATTATTAAAATGATAATTCAGTTGATATGCTATTAGTTTAATTATATTAATTTTCCTATTAGTTTCAGCAATTAGTTTAATTCCACAATTAGTTTTATTCTATCAACCATTGTTTATTTCCACAACGGGTTATTTTGAGATTGCCCTCGTAATTTTGAATCCAATCGGATGACGACGACGGCTCCTAAGTTGGCAGCCGTCTCTATTAACTTCCTCATCCCTCCGGCGGTGAACGCTTGGCCTACGACGTCATATGTTGCGTCCATTAGGTCCACATGCATCAAATCATTAATGGAATCATATTTCAAACCTGGGGCCCTTCCCACAGCACAGTTGAAATTTTACCACTATATCACCAAAATCGATATTTTTCTCATAAAAAAGTAATTCTTGCAAACTGAAAATTATTCTTGACTTCACGCTTAAAGTTCATGTGTCTACCAAATGAACTGTCTCAATTTTTTAACGTTAACTCTTTCCGTCTCCGATTTATATATAGAAGTAAGAGTCCTGCAATGTATATTTTAAAGGTTATTGCTGGAAGTTAAGCTTTCTTCCCAGAAACCAAAAATGTGTGATATATTAGTAAAAGTTTTCTGAGAGCAGCCGTCTCGTCTGGCAGCTCTATTGTTAACAAAATATCCTATGTGCAGTCTTTCTAATTTAAGACCTCAAATCAGGCGTGTAAAGTTATTTCGAAATGTCGTCAGAGTGGGATTCTATATTTGTTGTAAGGTTTCAATGAATTTCTCTGAATACAAGAAGTTGGTTCATAAATTGGGACTTGTTTGCTATTTTGAAGCAAAATAATAATAATAATAATTATAATAATAATAATTATAATAATAATAATAATAATAATAATAATTATAATAATAATAATTATAATAATAATAATTATAATAATAACAATCTAGAACTGAGATGGATTTCCTAAAGGAAGTGAAATAAAAAAATCAAAGGTGAAAAATACAAAACATGAATTATTTGATTTACAAGGGGAGGGTACAGGGTTGAAATCTGATATCGGGATGAGATTTAGTGTAATGATAGTATACATTTAGAATGTTCATTCATGAAAATATTAAAACGCAATGGCAAGTCAATTTCGAGAAAATGGTCCTCAAAATTTAGATAAAACTTAGATATTGATAACTTGACTCCCATCCTGTTGATTTCGATGGCATGGTTGTCTAGATAACCATCTCGTTTACGGAAGGTCAGGGTTCGAACCTGGTTATTAATTAATATGTTTTTAATTTTTTTCATCCAAAATAAATATTTATTATCGAAATACATAATAATAAAATTTAAATTTTAAAAGAAGAAAATTATTAATACAGGCGAATTTTTTAAACAAAATAAAATTATTTAAATTTAATTAACTATTTACAGATAGTTTTAATTTATATACTACTTATCTTTACGGAAGGATAAATGTTTATTATTTTAATACTTAAATTGTAATTTAATATTTAAAAAATAGTAACAAATATAACATAAATGGTGATAATTATTAATTATAAAAACACATCGAAAAAAAATATTCAATATTTCTAAAAAGTTATCCTGTATACATTTACTTTCGATTATATACAAGAACCAGAATGGTAACTATAGTACAAACATTGGAAACAAAATATATTTCGACATCTTACACAACTGATAAATGATGGTTGGCCACAAGAGCAAGGTTTCTTTAAAAGATCTATGGGAAAACAAACTTCATTTGCATTTAAAAAATCTCTCTCTTTCATCAGAAAGTTGGCAGCGTACCATGAATACCTTATCATTTTATTAAAAATTGGTGATGACAATTGATGGTGTACAACTGATTGAATTTTGCACTATCTTTGCAAGAAATTATTTCTTGATCATGTTTAAATAAGAATTTTGTATATGCTTAATACGCTTTGAACCATCTGCTTACACATTCAATAAATTAACACCTGCTCTCTACTATTTCTTTTGATTACTGCAGTTGAGGATGTTTGCTTACATATTTAACAAATATCAGTTGCTCCCTTCAATTTTTTTATATAAATACAGCTTCGTTGAGTTAGAATTGATATTTTTTTAATATTAAAATCCAAGAATTTGAAAATTAATTGTTTGAAAATGATGCAAGCAAGTTAAATTATCTGTAGCCATTAATGTTACGTTTTTAATTATTTTTTCTTGAAACATTAAATTATAATTTAAGTATTAAAAGAATAAACATTTATTCTTGCTTAAAAATAAGTAGCATATTAATTAAAACTATCTGTAAATAGTTAATTAAATTTAAATAATTTTATTTTGTTTAAATTTTGCATCTGTATTTATAATTTTTTCTTTTAAAATTTTAATTTTATTATTATGCATTTCTATATTAAATATTTATTTTGGATGAAAAAAATTAAAAAGATATTAATTAAGAGTATTTGTAAATTTTTAATTGAATAAAAGTTATTAAAAAAGAAAAGAATCCTAGTCAGGTTCGAATCCAGACCTTCTGCATACGAGACGGTTACCTAGACAACCATGCCATTGGGATCATCAGGACGGGAGTCAAGTTATCAGTATATAAGCTTTAGCAAAAGTTTGAGAACCATTTTCTAGAAATTGACTGGCCAATGCGTTTTTATATTTTCATGAATGAACTTTCTAAATGTATACTATCATTGTATTAAATCTCATCTCGATCTCAGATTTCAACTCCGTACCCTCCCTTTGTTAGTTATTTTAAACTTATTAATTATGTATGATAGAATCACTGAAACTGAAATTAATGGAAGTTGGTAAAAATATAAATCAAAAACTCAAGTTCAGAATTAATATTTGACTGTTTTATAAATGATTTATATTAAGTTTGACAATTTTCATTTAAAAATCCACTATTATTTAAGTGGTTAAGTGGGAAGATCAAGGCTTTGGGACCGATGGACTTTAAGCTCGAAACCCGATTTTCCTAAAGTTCCATTGTGTATGTTGGCCTGATACAATTTAAGATCTGATGTCTTGGATCAAACATCTTGTCGCTGATGTGGTATGGAAGTTTAGAAATCAGGGCACCGGCTCAGGTTTCATTCTCATTATCTGACTGCGGTTCAAAATTATAAAATTATCCCGAAAATAGTCCTTATGTTGCTTTAAAACAGGATTTCAATATATAATAGATCTAAACAAATTATTTAACTATTTTTTTTGGTTTTTTTTTTTTTTTTTTTTTTTAACACAAAGAAATTTTCTTTTTTGCTTTCTTTTAGAATTATTAATTCTCATATGTTACTAAAATTCAGAAAAAAGTTTTCATAGTATTTAAATATTCTTTTTCTTTTTGGCACCATAAATATGTATTTCATAGTTTCGTTACATTTTAAAATTTAATCTGCAAACATAAAACTTAACTTGATAAACCCAATGTTTTTCATGAATACCTATTCTTACCTTTAGTTGTGATTTTCTTTGACTCATTCAAAATGACAACATATTTTTACGATTTCTGTTCCAAATCGTGAAAATATTTTTAAAATTCACAGATGTCACAAATGTGGGGAAAAAAGTACTATTTATACCATAGTTATGCATTTTTGTCATTTTTTAAACATTTCATATACATTTCATTTCCATGATTAAGTTCATCTTTTACATTTCCCACATTTTCGCGTTAAATTTGCCAGCTACTCATTAAATAAAAAACATCCCAAAACTGAAAGAAAATGAAAGAGTTATGTCATTAATGAACTGCTATCGTATGAAAAAAAGTAGATTATTTCATTTCCTTTGCGCGATGAAGACAGTTTTCTTTCTTTTTTTAAAAATCAAATGATCTTGGCATTCTTTCAAGCAAAACAACCAGACGAGGTGCCATCTTTTGAGCTATAATGCGCTGATAAACATTTTCATGATCAAATGAAATCGAAACTTCCCAATAATTAATTTTTGGGTCAGTGGATTCTGTATCTGCAAAATAAGGACTGATGCTTTTATTTTTTCATAATATTAAAATTGCCTTTACTTTCCTGTTTAAGGATAATGTATTGAGCGGAAAGGATTATAAAAGCTGAATTAAACAATGAAGTGGACAATTACATTTTGCTATATATCTGCATTTCATACAAACACAATTGTTTAATTATTAATTTTTTTTATTCTCATTACTTTGATTTTTTTTTTATATTGCCTTGAGTAAACTTATTTTCAAAGTCGACGGAACAATAGAAATTTTTTTTTTATTTTCAATTCCGTTTCTTACTGTCTACATACGTTTATTTAAAAACTTTAGGATGCAGAATTTTGTTTACAATTTGCATTATATCTATCTTTGATTTTTGTGAAAATTAACATAGTATGTATTACTTCTATTTTAATTCAATTGTCTAAAAGGATTTTTTTTTTTTTTTTACATTTTTGTTGTTGGTGAAAATTTTTATTTTTAACGGGTGTTTGAATGCTTTTTTCAGTTTTGGATTATAGGGAACAAACTGTAAAAAACAATTTTTAAATTAAAATTTATTTTGAATTTAAATGAATTTTTAACTGTATCATCAATATTTATTCAACTATTTCTCCACCATGTGCTCAAAAAGTCTTCTAAAAATTTCTCTGGGCGAAGATATGATCTGTTTCTGAATTTCTTGAATAACAACGAATTTTTTATTTCCATTTTATTAAGTTCAATTTTCTTATTCAATTATAAAATTTGGAATTTTAATGCGTTGTTGTAACTTATGGCACTTGTCATAGACAAACCCGCTGACGAAGTCAGTGATTTAAGCCGAGTTGCGCGGTAGCTTTTGAAGGTAAAGGCCTCTGAGCACCCCAGGGCAGAAGTCTGATTTCTAGTTCATATGACGATGACACTCGCGCACTCGCTTGCACAACCCCTTTTTACAGGGGGGCCCGTTCACACTCCTCACAGGGTAAAGAACAACCATGCCCGAGCCAGGACTGTAATCCGGGACCCCAGATCACGGGGAAGACGCGCTACCCCTTGGTCAGGACGCCGGCGGAATTTTAATATATTTTTACATTTAGAACATTTATATGTGTTCCTTACAAATCAATTCCACATAATTGGTATTTTTTATTTCTTTGCTTTCGAATAATCAAAGTAAAGTTATTAATAAAATTATCTGCATGTAATTTAAAACTAAGGGATCCTTTATAAGAAAACTGAATCATAATCATGTCAAAGAGCATAAGAAAGAATTAATAGTTAAAATCTCAATGATAATTTAATTTTTATAGTTCACTATACATTAATTTCTAACGCAGCAGTATATTGTTCCATGATTCAGCAGTGTCAGACGCTCTGCAAATATAGAAGAGGTTAAAATTATTGAAACTACTTGAATCTTCATCTGAAACGTATTTGCTTTGGTACGTCTCAGAGGCAAATATTACTCTGAAATATTATAAATTTATAAAGTTACTATTTTAATTTTAAATTAATTATACAAATAAATTCCGTAAATAATTAACGTTAATTGAATGTAACGAAATGTTATGGTTTTTCCTAGTATGAAAATGATATTAAATTTCAAGTTACGAATAAAATCTTAAATTAAGAGGTTAACTTTCTCGGGATCTTGGAAGTTAAATTTCACCAATATTGAATTTTATAAGTTTTCTCAGATATATAACTCATTAGACACGACTGGAATTATACTTTGTTGTCGAATCATGAAATAATTTTTTCTTTCGTGAACTTAAAATTTCATATCTGGCAAGATATTTTCAGTGCAACTTTTTGTGACAGCTGCATTACTAAAGACACTCACTTATTTTTCAGAGTTTGGTAAAAATGATTAGATTCTCAATAATTTTTTAATCAGCTTTTTACGTTGATTCCTTATAATTAAATTCTGGCAATACATATTTAATTCTTTACTCGTCAAGAATGCATGTACTTAGAGAAATTTAGTTTGCCAATGAATGCAAGAAACATACACTATTTGAAAAAAAAAATCGTTTATAACATATTCAATGGAGCAAAATAACATATTCAATGGAACAATTAGTATATACCAGCACAGATGATCTCTTAAATAAATAAATAAATAAAAACATTACGTTGATCTATGCAGGCTGAAAAACATAAAAACAAATAAGACATGCAGCTTTACTACGTAGGCGGGAGAACTGAGTTTGAATAGAGGATGATATTTTCCTCGGCTTCGGGTGTTTTAGATTTAGTGAATGATGTAGTAATTACACCTCAAAGGTTATGTTTTCTGACGAAAGAGATTTTTTTAAGCTTTTCGATTGCATTATACCGACAGAAAATAAACTCAATGAAAGCTCGTTACTCATATTACTTACAGCCGATTTCCTCTTCTACTTAATGAATGTTCTTCATTACATTGAATAGTAAAATTGATTACGTAGGCGCAGTTTTTATTTAGGAACCGAATTCGGGCGCGGAATTGGTACTTTACGGTCCAATAATCTTTTTCAAAAAATGTCAAATTAGTTAGATTATCCCAGCATTCAAGACGATTTAACTGTTTCTACACGATTTCAGACTTTTCTTTTATAAATTGCACTCTTGATCTTTTTATTCTTATATATAATAGTTGCTTTTCAAAAGCTGTGAATGGGACCACATTATCTTAGAAACTGCTCTAATATCTATTCCTGTTTAGATTTTACTATGCTTCTATTCAAAATTAGAAAGCAGATTACTCATGGTTAACTGAATTTAAACATATTTTTTTTTCTTCTCATTAGCCAGTTTTAATTGAATTTCATTTTGTTAATAAGAATTATAATTTTATTTTTTAATTTAAAAGCAGCAACAGAATTTTTTGAGTAAAATGAGGTAGCGAAAAATTGTCTAATCGAAAGACATATCATGAATGCGAAAAATTTTTAAAAACTCTACATTATGTAGGCGAAATATCAGATTTACCCCCTTAATGTTGGTGTTTGTGCGTAATATGGACATCGAATTATTGCTTCTCAATTTTATGAGTTGACATTAAATCATTCAAAAACACTTTAATTCGTTACAAGAAATACACATAATAATTTCAGACGATAATTTTAGATGCATATTTTTAATGAATTTAATATTTTTACTTTATTTATACATAAATGGTGATTAAACTGTTGCGCAATTTCTGGATTTTAATGAATTAAAACATGAATTTCCTTTTGTTAACAAATAATAATTTCATTTAATTACTTATATTTAGATTTAGAAATCGTGAAAGAATTTATTTTACCAGAAACAATTAATGAAACCTTTTACTCCCGATAGAAACTAAAATGCAAAAAGATTTAAAAGATATATTTCTAGAAAAAATACCTGAATTAATAATATCCCATTCAAACATTGTGATAAAAATTTGTATCATTATGTAAAAGTTTTTTAATTCCATCTTGAGAGCTTTGCAACAATATAACAGCAACACTTGTTGATGAAAATTTATATTTAAAATCGCTATAATAATGAGACAAAGAAATTCTAGACCCTTACTTTATCATGCTAATGGCGTTGCGCAAACGTCACAAATTATTCAAGTAAAGGACAAATTAAGGTCAATAAAAAGAAAAAACTCCAAACACATTTAAATAGTGATTCTTTCTGTTTATTAATGAGCATGAAATTCAATCCCATTCTCTAGAAACACACAATATCAGATCAAGTGTTAATTGGGTGAAATATTTAAGGTGGATTGTGAACCACAAAATTACTATAAATAAAATATGTGTTTTAAATTTTTATATCCATAATATATGCTTTTGTGTGAATCGAGTAGTATAAAAATTTGTGTTAATAAAGTTAATGTGTTCAGAAATGTAAGTATTTTAAAATTATTTTCTTCTCGAAAGGAGGGATTATTGAAATGTGCATGCCTTTCAAATGTCTAATATGTTTTAATTTTTGATGAAACTTTGTGGTACTGTTTCCTTAATTTTTGAGGAAACTGTATAAAATCAAGAGTACAGATTTTATTACACTCGAAACTAAATATGCATTTCATTTTTTTGTTTCAACTTTATATATATATAGTTAAAAGTCTATGTTTTATTTTTAAAAATAGAAACAAGATGTTAAGGAAAATTCAATATAGTGTAATTTAAGTCATTTAAAAAAAGTATACAACTAAAATTTAAAGGAATAATTCATTTTAAGAAAACACAACATTTTAGTGAAAATTCAAAATATATGAATAATTTGTAGATATTTTCTGAAAATTAATTCTTGTGGTGAAATAATAAAATAACCTTCATATCTATTGAAAATGTATTTTAAAGGAAAAATATCGGAAATTAAGAAAAAGAAAATAGAATTTAGAGCACATAAAACTTTCAATTTTTTAAAAATTAAATTTATTTAAATTTTAAAATGTTTATAAATTTTTAAAATATTTAGTGCGTTGTGTTCCAATATAAATATAAAAAATATGATATATCCATTTCAATAATTTACAAAAAATAATCGCGAGGGAGTCCACTACAAACTGTAACTACTTAAAAACTTAATATGATTCTAAAGCTATTATTGACAGATAATAGATATATGACTTATGTTATTCTCTAAAATAATCTTGAATCTTCACCACTATGCATAATAATCATTAATATAAAAGTTAGATCTCATTCGTAATTAGTATAGTAATTCACCTCATTTGCACAACAATTTCTCACGATATGAGAAGTTTGTGAGAATGATAATTTAATGATAATTTAACTCTTTACTTTATGTATAAGCATTTACACATGCATGCTTGCAATAACGTTGTTCTAATGCACAGCATTCAGAGCTCAGTTTTTGATAACTTAATTGATGCGCAATGAGAAATCAAATTTTACCAATAATTCAACCTTATCATGGTTATTTCGTCTTTATTGGTTTTTAACAAACACCCTCAATTTTTAATATCCATTTAATTGGATTTGCTACATTCAGCTTATTTATTTATGTATTATTTATTAATTGTTAAGGTATCTTTTAATTTTAGTAATTAAAAAGAATGTGGGAAAATGAATTCAATTAGGAATATAGGAATGTTTCATTCTGTGAAATGCTTCCTCTGAAATATTTTTTTTTACTACCCTTTTTACCGCATTTTAACCTTTTCTTGCCTAATCTTTGAAAAGTTCCTGAAGAATTACATTTTCTGTATGTATGTTTGTGTGTAACAAGTAAAATAAAAAGTTTTTTTTAAAGAATTAATTATATTAGAAAAATAATAGATAAAAATGATTATTGTTAAATTATTACGGTTATTTTTAAATAAATTGTTAAAAATGTAACGTTAAAAAATAAATAGTAAAAACTTCTAAAAAACGCATTAATCAGTGCATTAAAAAAACAGGAATATTTTTTTTATAAAAAATCGAAAGGTCAGAATCGTAAAAGAGTGATGTGCAAAAAGAATGTTTGGGAAATCCATATTTTTATATTAAGAATGTTTTGATCTTTTGTTTCTTATGATATTCATTGTGGCTTTATATTTTTCTTCAATTTTATTGAGTTTCATAATTTTACAATATTTATTTTGTTCTCCAGATATTTAATTACCTTTTTTTTTCACTAATAAAAACATTTTTTTTTTAAATTTTCATATTTACAATTTTTTGTTTTTAATTTTCATTTCTTATGATATTCATTGCGTTTTTAAGAGACGACAGGAAATATATTAGCCTTATCCGAGAATCATACTGGCACTGCGACACTGTACGCAAACCACTCTACCAAATCAGCCGGCTTTTTTTAAGTTTAAATCCATATTCTAAACAGTGATATAAAATTGAATCCTGGTGGGGGATAATTACTTTCTATTGATAAATTAAGTTTCTAGGATATACTATATCTAAATATGTTTCTTGCATCTTAAAAAAATATTAATTCAATCTAATTCTATAATTCTAAAAATAAATATTTCAATTTGTACATAATCAATAACTAAATGCTCGGTTACAATAGTATATGTTCTTGTTCATCAGTAATACTCTTATTCTAATGATAAAATAATTCTCATAATTTTAAAATATTCTTAATTTCTGAAATTTAAATTCTGTATTTTTGATTCTGATTCAAATTTTATTGTATATATATATATATATATATATATATATATATATATATATATATATATATATATATATATATATATATATACACACACACACTATTTTTA
>JAPMOR010023421.1:0-27241 GCA_026543865.1 Argiope aurantia | reverse complement strand
TTGCTTATGTTTTGTTTGTTCACCAGCGATCTTAACATAGAAGATTGAAGGGCTGTGTTATTTTAGACCATAAATGTCATGACTAGAATAATATAAGTCATTTTAGCCATGCAAAGTTAAGAAAGAAAATTTATATTTATATAAATCTAATGTCTAACTAAAAGACATTCAGATTTGATTTTCTGTTTTTTAATTTTCATTGCGTAAAGTAATCAGACTGCCACAATTCAGATTAAATTTGACAAAAATTTCGGGTGATATCGTTTGTTTCAAATTTACTCTGAAATTATGAAATTTTTTTTAGTTAAAATCCTTTATTTTGAAAATTTTTTCTTCTGGTAAATCTATACTGTATTATATTAGAATCAAAAAGATGTTGCTTTAAAAATTTCGTCAGCTTCCAAAATTCTACAATTTTCAGAAATTTCTTAATATTTCTTTGAAATTACTCTATTTAATTAGAATTGCTCATTCTGCAAAAACAATTTCATCTATAAATTGATTTTTTTTATTACAGCAAACAATCAAAATGCTGTAGCTATGAAAAAAAAATCCTCAATTTGCAAAATTCTGTAATTTTCCGGAATTTCATAATATTTTTCTGAAACTACATCGTTTATTTAGAATTGTTCATTTTGAGAAAATTGTACTACAAATCGAATCTTTAATAGAGCAAATAATCAAAAAGCTATAGCTACAAAAAAAATTAAATTTTCAAATATTTCTTAGCAATTACAGAAATTACGCCATTTTCTTTTCTTACTACAGAACAGCTGTCGCTAAAATAAAAGCTGTTCGCAACCTCTAAAAACATTTTCCGCAACACAAAGGCTAAAAAAAAAGATAAAATCTTTTTATAAACACATAAAAAAAAGTCGAATTTTCCTTCGGAATTTTCTATTTTCTTCTTTACCATTCGTATCGGGCAGTAAGACAATGTTCCAGAGTCCAGTGCCCCTTTGGTCGTGAAAGGAAAGAAATGAAAAGGACGACAATTCCTTCTATCTGACCATCAGAACCGCTAACCTCCCATTCTCCTGATAATACGAAGGTGAGAAAAGAATGGCCTAGAAAAAGTGAAATGCTATCAACGTGGCACAGTTATTCCTCTGACAGGAAATAAACCCTTTTTGTCTGCTGTTCCACTTCGGGGTTGTTGGCTTTTGCACGAGAGATTCAAAAATCTTCCGGTTGCTGCAGCAATGTGCGAGCGGTTTCTCCCTGTTGTGTTAGTTCACGTGCTACATTCTGGTTGCCAATGCTACGCCGTAATGGCGGTCACATGGAATGGATCTTCCAGTTCACTAGAATGCCGCAGGCGATTCACTTACTTTCTTCGCTCTTCACTTTCTAAACAATAAACAATCAAGGAAAAAAAAAGGCACTGTAAAGCGTTGTAAGAAAAGTGAAAGCCCATTTAATCAAGTGTGTGTGTAGGGGGAGGGGTGTTGTTAACGGCCGTTATCTGTTTATTTACTTATTAATTTTTTTTTTGGAGAATAATAAAATTAGGTCGGGGGTAAAGGGGGATGTGTCAAGTCGTTCCAGTTGCAAAGACAGGGTTCGATAATGTTTTGTTATTAAAATGTATCATTCTGTTGATCGTTTGATAAGGTTTCTTTCGCAAAGCGTGATCTATCCTAATTTGAAATAAAAACGTGACTCCTTTATGTCCAGATAATAAAGTATTTTATAATATTCCAAATTTTTTTTTGACTTAATGATTACATCTTATGGCAATAGTCGTCATTATTATTTGTTTTTTATTCTCATTTAAATCATAACTGCATTATTTTGAGTATTATTCTTTTTGCTACAATATATTTATTTATTGTTATTTGGATAGACGGGAATGGGTTTTTTTTCCCGTTCAGTTTTTTTTTTTTTTTTTTTTTTTTTTGTCTCAAAAAGGCTTTGTAAAATTGGGATGAGTTTTTTTAAAATTACAAAAAATATTTCTGTTTTATGAGATTTTAAATAATAGGGTTAATTTATTTTTATTTTCATGAATAAAAAAATTACATCATAGTAAAATTTAGTTAATTTTTGTGCAGTTAAATACATTAGTGAAGTTTATATAAATGTCTAAAATCGCAAATATATTGAATTAAATTCCAGAACTAAAATTCAAATATAGTATGTCAGTTAAGAAAACAGTTGAAACTGAAGAACCTGTTAAAAATGTATATTTTTTAGCTTATAAACTTATTAGTCTAATGTCTGCTGTTATAATGTTGATTAATAGTTTTTAAATAACCTGATATCGAAGGTGTAATATAGTAACTTTATAGCATTCAAATCAAGCAACAACAGCGATAGATTTTTCTGCTGAATTAAAATCATTATTTTATTCCAGTTTTTGTAAAGTTCAACATTTTGTTATCAGTTACTGCTTTAGATGGAATTAAATGTTAGGAATATGTAATAAAATATTTTGTATAATGTTGATAGAAAAATCTTTTATCATCATTAAGATAAATGTGAAAAACATCAGTACAGACAAAATCATTTACATGTTTGCTAAATTTAAAGCTTGCACATTAACAGAACTCTCAGTTCGCTTTCAAATAGAAGTAAAAAGTGATTGTTGCATTTCGAAGGACACTCTTTATTTTGTATTATTTCATTTCTAATTATTGCGTTGATTATGTGTGACTGTTTTGCTAATTTTGAAAAGAAATCGTGCTAAAATCATTAAACTAACACTCATATCGAAAACAAAACCTTTCCTTTGGTACATGCACGATATTATCAAGCTTCATGTTCACATCAGTGTTCCCTTTTATTTTTATTCTTTAACTTTCTGCCGTCTTTTCTAATATCGAGAGCCTTCATGTTCAAGGAAAAAACTCCTTTCTTCCCCAAGTAGTTTGAACCTCGCAATCAACCTCGACATTTAGTGATGAGAGCTTTAAATATAGACGCAGACGAAGATTCTGTTTTTAGAAGCTTTTCAGTTATCTGTTGAAAGATCACGAATTCAATAGCTAATTGGATGTATTCTAACAGTTGCATGGGGATTTAATACTGTAAATGGCGGTTAATTAGATGCTCACGAGTAATTTAGTAATTTGGGAAAGTGAAGGATCAGTATCTGCTTTAAATTTGACGTTAAGTATGTATGCTTAGATGCGCTAGTTAGTTAATGGATTTCATATGTCACTAGAAGCTTACATATGCCAAAATTACCTTGTCAAATCTTAAGAAACTGCGGTAACCTGATTGTTGTCTCGGCTGCAAAATAAGAGGATTACGGGTTCGAGATTCGATTCTACAGAAGACCTGCTATGTCCATAGACTTCGTACTAGTAAAATTTGATATCACGGCATAAGCGGTGGTGAATTAGATTGGATTAACTGGGGAAGTCTTACTTAATTAAAAGGGTTAATCTAACAAACTGCATAAAGTTCATGTAAGATTAGAATTTTAATAATTTGAGGCTGAATAATTTGGTACAGTAAGATAAAAAGTATTTTGTTGAAGTTGAAAATGTGTATAAAAATTTTCTAGACAGTATAAAATTTCCAAAGACATTACAGTTTTCCTATTATTTTCCATTTATTACAAAGAGTGAAGAAATAATGTTATTTCTCGTTTTCACATAATTTTACATACCTTTCTGCTCTTATAAAAGAATAAGCAATTGGAATTCACTTGTATTAAAGGTGTTTTGTTTTTCAGCTGGAGTCAATCTAAAAATACTTTTAGCTCTATTAGGACGCATTTCAATTAATCTTCTCTTGTATAATATTCTTGAGGAAAATGTCAAATGTAATGCATCTAATAGAAATAGTAGCAATTATCAATATATAAAAAATTCAAAGCACTCTAAAATCGAAATTATTTAATGATAATATGATACAGGTATTGTAAACTACATTTTATATGCATTATTTTATGCTTCTTTATACTTTTTTTTTTATCAATTTATACATACTACCTTTTAAATACATCAGAAATCGGTTCTTACCATCCTAGGCAACCTTAAATTATTTATTATTTATTCTGTCTGTATTTATTATTCTTATTCAGTATCTGTCTCATGAACTATGCCAAGAACAAATCTGAAATGAATCAGGTATTTGGTATGTTTTTTAGAATTTGGGTGTAATCTGTAAAAGATTCGTAGAAATTTAACTCTCACCCATTCCACCTGTTCGTATTTGTAGGCAAAACCCTTCCGTTCTCATTCTGTATGCTTTTCTGTGTGCGTTGATGCGAAATTAATAGGTGTGAAAATGTAATAATAATTTTAATTCTTTCTGTTTCGGCGAGGGAGATAAGATATAAATGAATAATTGCTCTTTTGATTTTTAAAAAGGTTTAGGCAACAGTGTATAAAAGCGTTTAAATAAAATTGATATTATATACAATGTAAGTAAAAAATTCTGCATGTATTTTTGTAGTAGATGAATTAACTTGCAGTATGTGCACTCGAACTAAAATGAATCTATTTGAGTTATGTTATTATAGTTAAGCTTTCTTTTTTGCTTATAAACTAAATTCTTTACTTAATACTATCTGTGGTAATTACTTCATCATATATGAGATTTAAAAATAATTAATAATCTGATTTATGAAGATAGCAAATAGCATTCTAATAAAAGTAAATGGATTGCTTAAGTGAAAAGAAATGCATTAAAAGAATGCATAATAATATGGCTATTCGCTCAGAATATTACAAACAGTTTTCAGCACCCAGTTAACTCTTGGAATTCGGAGATCAACTGAGCGAATGTTTTCCACAGTTTTTCTTTTTGCCTGTTTTAACTTCGTGAGAAAACTTTAAGATCTTTATAAAAAGGAAAATTTGGCAACGGCTCAAGAAAGTGCTATGCTTTTCTAGCTTTCATCGTGCCACTAATTCATGGTTGATTTGCATGCCGGTTAGGTTGTTCTTCGATATATAAGATCGGCATTCTAAGAAGAAATAAAAAATGAGTTTAAAAAGATATTAAGCTCTGATTATTTAAATTAAACGTGCAATATTAAATATTTAAATACATTTATGGAATAAGCGCAAATGTTTAGAAAAAATTTGTAAAAATACAAATTAGGCCTAAAAAAATTATTCTACGAAAAACAACCATTTTCTTTTCAAGAATTGGGTTTTACTCATTTGTAATATCACAAGTTTTTAGTCATTTTTTTATTTATGAGTAATTCCATTCGGTGTTTCAAATACGTGCGCTGATTTAAAAAAAATAATTGAGTAGCTATGTCAATAAAAAAGTCTAGACTAATGATTAGTAAAATCTGTCTCCAATAATGAACTATTCAGACTTCTTGGCGGCTGGACCAAACATTACCCTCTTTTAAAACTTATTATACATTTTGAAACAATACATCTTTGTATAATACATCTGAATCGTTAATTAAATGCATTGTGTGAACTTTTCTTAATACACCGTGTAACTGTAAAATAGGAAGTTAATTTTGATCGAACTACTTAACTTTCCTATAATTGATGTGAGAAGATCTCCTAAGATGAATCTAGCCTGATTAGAAGTTAAGAAATTTCGTTATTATACTCCTCCGGGACAACTAATCCCGGTTAAATTATCTCTTTGACATACTTTACTGTGTATAAAGAAGTTAACAGAGGTGGCCTGATAATCTGGGTTGAGTGAAAGTACTCTAAGGCAGTGGGAGGAATATTTATTGTCGTAAGGTCAATCTGAAATCTCTTCGTGAGCTGCACGATGAATTGAGTAAGGTGGTAGTTAGTTTCCTTTCGAAAATTATTGAGTTGTCAGATTGCAATCGATTGCAATAAAGCGTTAGGAAAAGTACAATATTGATTATTTGGAAATATTATTTATAGCGTTCGAGGAAAAATATATTTTTTTTTAACAAACTGAATTCTGTGACTTTTTTCTACTTTTTAGAAAAATAATGATTGGCTAACTATAGTGATTCATTGCGATTTTTATAGGCAGATAGGTATATGTAGTAAATTTTTTCTCTTGGAATAATCACTCAATTTTTTTTTATCCCTGCTTAGTGGAGACAAGTTGCATGACATCACAATCATATAACATCAAAACAAATAGGTAGATACGGTAAATTCTATCTCTCCATATAACAGTTTTTTATACCTTTTCAAAAGAGTCGAGGGACGTTACAACCCCACAACAAACTTAAGTGGACATGCCATCTAAGACTTAACTGCATAATGTTACAAGTTCGGTCCATCTGCAAGATGTGCAACGGATTTCAAAATTAAATTGGCAGTTGGCGTGTATATCACATGATGGCATTGAAAAATGATTGAAGTAAAAATTTAAACAGTAGATGATATAAGAAATTTGCTGAAGGGCTCTGAAATGAAAGACTTGCTTGAAATTGCAATAAATCGATTGTAATAAAGCTTTAAGAAAACTACAATATTGATTGTTTGGAAATATTATTTATAGAGTTCGAGGAAAAATATTTTGTAAAAAATTGAATTCTAAGATTTTTTTTTCTATTTTTTAGAAGAATAATGATTGGTTAACAATAGGGATTCACAGCAATTTTTATAGGCAGATAGATCTATGTGGTAATTTTTTTCTCTTGTAATAATCACTTAATTTTTTATCCCAGCTCAGTGATGTCGAGTTACATGATATCATGATCATATAACGTGAAAACGGATAGGTACATGTGGTAAATTCTATCTCTTCATAAAACTATTTCTTATCTCTTTTTCAAAAGAAGACTGTAGTGGTCTAGTGGTAAGCCCCCTTCTTTGGAATCGGAGGCTTTCAGGTTCGAGACCCGATTCCATTGAAGAACCGTTGTGTAAGCGTGTCTGCTGCACGTTAAATCAATCGGTACCACCATCCGTCGTTTTGCCGCTGAAGTGGTGTGGAAATTTTAGAGGAGAGTGCCAGCTTAGGCGTCATCCTCGCCATCTGGCAATAGTTCAAAATTATGAGGTCTGTCCCAAAATAGCCAAGGTGTTGTTTTAAAATCAGAGACGTTAATAAAACTAAACTAAACCAAACCCTCTTTAAAAGAGACAATCCCAAGACAAACCTAATTGGACATATCATCTAACACTTAACTTCATGATTTTACATATTTGGTTACAAAATAGGCAACGGATTTCAAAATTAAATTGGCAGTTGGCATGTGTATCAAATGTTGTCATTGAAGAATGATTAATGTAAAAATTTAACCAGTAAATGATTCATGAAATTTGCTGAAGGGCTATGAAATAAATATTAAAAAAAAACTTACTTGAAATTCTAAGTCTTTTCCGTCCACTATATAAATTACTGGTAAATGAGTAGGCGAAGCAATCATTTTAAATTACAGTTTTTTTTTTTTTTCGTGATTAGACAGAGTGTTCAATTTTTAGAAGCTTTTAAAATTTCTTCTTGACCGCGAGCCCAGCTGATAAGCTCACCACAGCTAAGCGGAAAATAAAAAAAGAGTATAAAAACGCATTCAGAGCTCATACACCTTCAAAAGTTAATTTTATCCGAATCTAACTGTCTATCATTTATTTTAGCTCCGTGATTTTCATATAATATTGCAGCTTCACTTAGAACATTTAAAGTCACAGGAATTAAATATCAAGAAGCGCACGAATGTAGTTAACGTACGCAACTCAAAAGTTAAATTGAAATTTGAATAGAAATGGATAAAGAATTTTAATATGGGTAAATTTTAAGAACATGGGTAAATTGAATTTATTATATGTAAATATTATGAATTAGTGAACGCTGTTTTGGGCTGGGTCTTGTCATTTTGAGTCACTATCAGATAATGAAAATGATATCTGAACCGGCTCATATTTTTAATACTTGTGAAGAAAAGTTTAATTGGATATTGTTACAGAGTTAATGTGAAAGAACGAGACATTTTTTAAAGCAATAAAATCAATTTGTGAGCAGTAAGGAATTGTCAGAGAGAGAGTTCTTTAGAAGCTGAATGTTTTAAAAATAATTCTAGATATTTCTTTATTTTCAGGATGATGTACATTTTATATGGAAAAAGACAATTAAGAAGTTTTATTCCAAAACAAGGCAAATCTGAAATATTTTTTAAAGGCAAGAAAAACTCCTAAAAACTTGAAAAGAATTCTTCTGAATTTCATTTCTTATGAAAGATTAATTCTAAATTATATTTATAAATTTTTAATTATTATTCACTTTAAAAAAATAGAACCATCAAAACATCCTGGAGATTTCATTTAAAACAAGGACAAATCTAAAATATAATTAAAAAGTCAGAAGTGAAAATAATTGGAATTAGGTAATAATTAGATATCTGACTGCTTTATGTACATCTGACACAAAATAATTAACAAGTATCTGATAACATGATTTCGATATTCTAATATGTTTAATAAGTGGGTGGAAATTGGAAGTACTTCGAAGTTACTCTCCGTGAAAAATATTTTAAATTCCAGAGTTCATTTTTTACGAACTTAACAGATACGTCTTATATTTAAAAAAAATACCTCTATATAGGCATATTTTTATTGAATGTCGAACCATTTTTATTGTATTTTTTAAAATTAAAGCACCAGACGATTTTAAAATTTTTAATTTCAGTGTCCTCAATTTTGACTTCCTCCAGCTCAAATTATTATTAATTAGAAAAAAAAGTAAACACTGGAAAAAATAGAAATGCTTCGTGTTTAAAAGTATTCATTTCTTTCAAATGAATTACTTAATTAATTAATGTCACCATATTCATTATTTAACGCTATTAATTATTTATTTATTTATATCCAAATCGTGTTGTCATTTAGGAACATATAAATAATTTCATTTGTTGATTATTGAATGCTGATAACCTTAGTAATATACAATAACAGTAGTTTGATATATCACTAATAATAATATACCAAATGAATTCATCATTCCTGAAAGGGTTAAAAAATAAAATAGAAATATATACTAATGAAATTTTAAAATTGAAATATATTCTGAAATCTTACTAAATAAACACAATTTCAATGAGCGCACTTTTAACTGGAATTGCTTTACTACGATCCTACAAAATAAAAATAAAAAAATACACATTTAAATAAAAATAAAATTTGAATGGAATTCCACAATCGGTATTAACAATCAGTTCTGTTTATTCTCCACCTTTTATTAGATCTCATAGTTTTCAGAATCATTCACATTTCACACAAATAAAGCTATTTAATTTACATTATGTTAAAAAAATGTTAATAGCAGTTTACATTAAATTGCTATTCCAACCAAGAAAGTAAGAAATTTTCAGAGACTAGCGAAATTAATGAACTCATACTTGATGTTTTTTCTTCAAAACCAGTCTTTATTATTAAGCCTCTTTGTCTTTTTAATGTTTGAAATCTGCATAATTTCCATTCACAGGAGAAATGACCTTTACAAGTTAGAGGTAAGCGGATGCAAATTAATGAATAAAACAGCTTATAAATTCGGTTTGAACTTCCTGATTTCTAATGAAACGTTTGGAATGACTTTTTTAAACTGTAGGATGTGGGCATAAAGTGTTGCATTCCTAATCATTGAAGTTGATCTTTAATTTGACGTTTAAGGGGTTGCATTGTTGATTACTGATCTTTAATTCGACGTTAAAGTGTTTCGCTGTTCATTTATTGAAGTCCGTCTTTAATCTGACGTTTAAAATGTTGCATTGTTGATTACTGAAGTCGAACTTTAATGAAGTAAATGAAAGCTGGAGTTTCGATCTTAATAAAAATTATTTTGCTCTTTTGTTAAATCGAGACTTAATAAAACTTGTAAAAAATTAAATTCATAGTTTAATTAAAGGTGTTCAGTAATGCCTAAAGAATTCTATTCTAACATATTTAGAAAATCTTTTGCCTACAAACCTGTTAATGCATTTGTTATTAGATCAAAGTAAAATTTAATTTTGTCGAAAAATTTAACATTAAGTTAGAAGGACTAATGTGTCAGTGTCCACAAATTGTAACAATTTCTTTAAGAATGAAATAATAAACTCTATTTCTGTAATCTCGAAATATATGTGGTGAATTATTTTTTAAGCTAATACAATGGTAGAGTTTGTATTCCTAATCCAGTCATAAACTGATGCTTTATTCCTTTTCGTCACCATAAAATCATCTCATTTTCTGAAGATATGTAAATAATATCTTTGCTTGTTCTAGAAAGTTATAAATCTCTCATATTCTTTCATAATAAATATTATTGCAATCTATAATTTTGTTTGTCTTTTAAAATGCACATTAAAGAACTTTCAACAATATAGCCAAGTTTTTTCTAATTGTTTTCGTTATTTCACATATATTAGACCATTTTCTTGTTATTTTTATTCATTTAAAAGTTTGCATTATAAATGTTTTGATTATGCAACTATTGTTGAAACCTTATGAGATTACGAATATAGAAAATTAATATTTATATCTAAGTTAATACATATGCTAGATTCATTCATGTTATGAGGATTTTATGCTTCATATTTTTTTAAGCACTCACTAATTATATGAGACGTATGAGTGATTAAAGCACAATTTTTAAATAAGTTCACTGGCTGATGTCAGAATTTTAAAAGAATGATGTGATGCAGAACTTGGTAATATGTTGTAAGACAATATATTTATATGTTGAGATTACTTATTTTTGAGAGCATTTATTTGATAGAAATATATACAGTGTAACATCAAAACTCCGGATTGACATATGTATGTTCGTATTAAAATTTTAGAATTATCGGAATTCTAAGACGAACGCGATTCGTTTATTACATAAAATTCAAAATAGTACCACCTGAATAATTTCCAGAATAAAGTTACTTGACAATTGCAAAAATATACTCTCCTAAAAAATGAAAATATGCCCACAAAATGTTGAAATAAATTAGCAATAACGAATATTTATAAAATAATGAAAATTTGTTACTCCTTATCTGTATAGTTCTTTAAAATTAAAGGGTAACGCTCTAATTATATATCATATGCATTACAAGAGATTTAAAAATTTAAACAACGAAGTCAATTTATTAGAACTTTACGAGTCTTCTGTTTCGAATTTATTGTATTTTCTTCTCTCCACTCATAAACATAAATCTTCTCACCGCTTTGAATATTTTGTTTGCGGCGCATAACAATAAAAAAAAACAAAAAAAACATGCCTGACATCTTGTTGCTCAAGTTTTAATTTGATTATAAATCTAACAGAGAAAACTATAAATGAGGACTGAGTGCTTTAAAATAAAGATCACATCACGATTATCATAAATAACCATCACGACCAGAATTTAAAAAAAAAAAAAAAGATTCAGAATTAACTCTGATCATATCTTCTGGTTAAGTACCGCTCACATTTTTTTCCGTTTATTTATAGGAAACATTGCCAACTTTAATCATTACTTTGCTTCCAAAATCGGTCACGAAACTATTGAAGTGAATGATGATTATTGTTTTAAAATATTTGAACGGAAATATATAGCGTCACAACGGGGTGAAAAGTTCTTTTTAACATCTGGTATTATTTTTACTCTGGGAAATAAACGCTTCCTTGTTACATCCAAAGCGCATCAAGCGACGCAATTTTTTATATTTTATTTCCCCTCTACCTTTACGTTCCTCTATAGAATTTATTTTTGCCCAAGCGAAGGAAAAGACGAGCGACGAGAAAGTCGACGATGACGTCATGAAGTGACGACTTCTGCTCTCATTTCTAGACCTCCGGGTGAACGTTTTACTGACCTAAATTCAGGCCAACAGGTTTTCCGCTTATCGTTTGCTCTCACTTTCGTCAGTCAGCCATCCTTCATGCAGCTACTATTAAGAATAACTATCCACAGGAACGAGCGAAAAAAAATAAACAAATAATGAACAAGTAAATAAATAAATAAAACTTACAGCTGCTACTACCACCAAAACATCCACAGCTGAGCTTGTTTCGTTTCGTAATAAAGCGTTGTTGAATTTTTTTGTCTCTACCTCCTTCTGCTACTAGTGTACTTACTGCAACTGATTATCTCTCTCTCTCTCTCTCTTTTATGAAATTGTTGACTGAAAACAAAACTTGATTTCAAACGTCACCTAATTCGAGTGAAAAATTTTGTGGCTGTCGCTGCTGTGTTCAAATACTGAATTTATAAAAAATAGTAGCTGCAAACGAATGTAAAAATTGAATTTTCTTCCAAAATTCACTTTTGTGGCAACGATAAAGAAAACTTTCGAATGGAACTTTTTGACGATATATTTTTATTTCTTAAATTTTATCTCTTTTATCTTAATTCACCTGTATAAACCAACAATCTTTTAATAAAATTGCACATGGTTAATTGAATAATAGCTGGGGGAAAAAAAGAGATGGCTAGATATAGAATATATTTTGTATAAATGCATCAGACTGAAGTGGAAAAAGTATAAATATGGTCAAATATTCATATTTTAAAAAACATATTGTATTATGCTTAATATTTATTTTTAGCACGTTTCCTGTTTGTTTATATTTGTATTCTTCAAATTTCAAAGCTATAAGTAAATAAGTGGAATTGAAAGCTGCCATCAAGACAGCTACGACCGAGCTTTGTGTCAATTCATATTTAAGCTCAATTAATGTTTTTTTTTATCATTTCCGTCTGCTGTTAGTGCACTTTTTTTTCCCAAAAAAATTGTTGGTAAAGCAAAATTCCTCTGTCTCTTTTTCTTACGAGGTTGTTGGTAAGATTAAAAAGCATGTTTGAGATAGAGGGGTTGGAAAAATTATGTAATTCATTGTATCAGATTTTAGTTGCTGTTTTCGGTTCTGGAATAAAAGAAGAGTAGCTGGTCAATGAACAAAATTTTTTTAAATATAAAACAAATTCCATTTTTTGTCAAAATACAAAATACATTTAAGATTACAAAAGAAATAGCTTTTAAATGCATTATATATATATATATATATATATATATAAAGATATATATATATATATATATATATATATATATATGACATCGCATCCATCCATTCCACAACCCACGTCAACTGACTCCAATGACTGTTTTGCCGCCATTTTCGACATCGAAATAATGAAAGAGTAGTTGCTAGTATTGAACAAAACTGATAACAATTTTTAAAGAAATTTCTTTTCTTTTAAAATTCGCATTTCAAATTTCAAGGACAAATTTTATAAAAATGACATTTTTTAAAAAATTCGTTTACTTAATTGCTTATGCTTTCACATGTGTAAGGATGGAATATCGTTATGAATTGTTCTTTGTGTACGAGAGTTGTAAAATTTCACACGGTTATTACTTCCTTTCTACAGTAGAATATTTAAATAATTTTAGAGCTCTTATTTAACAATTGATATAATAATTTCGCTAAAAATTGATTTCACATGGGTAGACTATTTAGAAATCAATTTTAAAAATATTTACTTTTACATTCCAAAGTATTTGCAACCATGAATTATGAAATATTTTAAAGAATAAAAGACAAATAATAATAAAAAAATTTTTTAACACATTTTGTTATTGCAATAAAAAGTAGGAAATAATATTTTCTACAAGCGTTTTATAGGGAAATAAAGAAAAACAAGAGATTTTGTAGAGAAATAAAGAAAATCACAGAAATTTTCCGAAATTTATTCAAAATTAAAATCTACAATAAAGTGATTAAAATTCCAATTTGTTTAGATTATTTCTATCAGAATCTCATGCTTTTATGGTTTTGTTCCGATATTCATATTAATGATAAAAACGAATTAAAATAAGAGATTAAAAAAAATTGAAAAATGATAAGAATTAAAAAATTATTATTAGATATGGAATATTATTATTACAAACTAGAATATTTACAATTCATTTCAATATTAAAATTTTGCAGAAATTCGAATATTTATTCTTTGAAATTTAGAATATTGATAGAAGGTAATTTTTTTACGATAGTATTTTATATGCCTGTTTAGAACATAAATGCGAGCTTAAAGAAAAACCGTTGGTTTTGTACAGTTGTTCTCATACGGCATTTCAGTACAAATGTGACCAACTTCGATTTTTCATTATAGAGTTTAAGCATTTTAAGTCTTTTTTAAAAGCTACAATGAATATCAGAGGAAATAGACAGAAATAATAAATACAAAAACTTTCAAAAAAGTCCTTTATTATTAAAATAAAAAGAATAAAAAACTTTTTATAAAAAAAATCTAAAAATAAAAACCTTAAAATTGAAAGACACAGAAAACAATAGTGGAATGCTATAATGCCACATTGAATATCATACGAAACAAAGAAAATTCCCAGTTCCCTTCAAAATCCAAAGAATTCCTGAAAATGTAATACATAATAGATGTAAATACAATTTCAAATTACTTAAGGCTTTTCTATCCACGCTACACGCTTTTATGACTTTAAGCGTTTATGTGTGTGTATTTATTTATATGTATGTGTATGTCTGTCAGTTTGTGTGTGCGTGTGGGCATGTAAAACATTTTTTTTTTTTTTTGATTTACAGAGAAGCAGGCGAAGAGTTGTTCAATAATATATTTTATTCTTCATGATGTTACAGAAAGAGTTTCATTCCTATCCATTGCAAAAATCATGGTCAGCGGAAGACGCAGTCAAAAGAAGGAAAAGTTTTCAAGACAAGAAAATAAGAAGAAAGAAACGGCGAGAAAGTATTTTCAACTTATATACCTTTAGAGAGGAATTCATTGTAACAGCGTTTTGGGTTCAGCGCATTTCAGAGTTATTGTGGGAGTATAAAAGTCCATGCACTTTTGAAGTTAAATTGAAGCCGGATTTCAAGTGATTGGAAATTAATTATTTTTAGAATATGAAGAATTATTATGAACTTATGCAATAAAACAGACGTACGCACACATTGTGTATGTGTGTGTGTGTGTGTGTGGTTTAGTTACTGTACCAAAGAAAAACACAAATACGATGTATGGATTTGTGTGCAGTGGTATCCGACTATATTAAAAACAGTGTTATCGACCACATTGGCGAATTCCTTTTTTATTATTATTTCTTGTATTTCAGACTTTCCTATTTCCAAAATAGTATATTTTATAGGAAAAGGAAGCCTGACCTATCATTCAGGAGAATTTTAAACAATTATTTTTATCTAAAATTTGTCTTTAACTTCAAGTTTCTCAAAACTTTAATTTTCATAAAAATTCTCCACCGTTAACATGATATCTCAAAAACTAATAGAGGTATTTACATAAAAATTGCAGTGTGTGTTATAAATAATATGGGCAATGAAATGAACCAAAAGTTTTATTGTTGGTGAAATACTTTTTCATTTATAGGTGTGTTTAGAAAAATTAAGTTGTAAATTCATCGAAAAAATGTATATATACTTATATTTTTACCCATAACTTCTTTGCATCTCAAAATGTTTCTTAGATTTTGGTTCATTTCCTTCATCATTATATTCTATAACTTGTGTACAATTTGGTTCATTTCATTCATCATTATATTCTATAACTTGTGTATAGGATTGCTGCATTACAATTTTGTGTATGTTAACCGTTTTGGTATATTTCGTTAAAATTTACTACAAATTTTCCTATCTCTCAAAATATATTATATTTTCAAATATTTTTTTGTATTTATTATGTTTATACTTGTCAATACATCTAAAAACCATAAATAGTTTTTTTTAAATCTAATTTTTCAAAAATATTTCTTCGAACGTAGTCGGATTCCTTAGATAATAAATGAATGTAGTCAAATGAAGTTTATGAAATACCAGTTTCTTTCTATATGGTATCCTCGTTTCAATTTGTAATTACGCAGTGTTTTTTTTTTTTTTTTTTTACCTTGTCTCAGCTTTCCTCTCCTACAATTAGTGCATAGTTTTTCGGTAAATTATTGATAGATAAAATGTTGCGTAACGGAAGATAATATTATTTTTGGAGCTCCATTTCAGCTTAATAATAGAATAATAGTTGTTATGGATTACAAACACTCTGCGAAACGAGTGAAAAGATAAATTTTCCTTTCAGAATACACTACAGAAAAAAATAAGAGAGGCGAAATGTTTTAATGAAGCTTTGTGTTAACAATGTTTGTTCTCTTCTTCGATTTTCATTTTAGATTATTCGTACATAGACGTGTTAATTCTTAAAATATATTCTTTGGAATACGTAATAAAATAATAATAAATAAAACTTAATGACCGCGAAAATATTTTCAACTCAGTTTGTTTCATTTCATATTATTAAAGAGGGGTTGAATATTTTGTCTATCTCTCTCTCTACTTGTGCAAACGCAATATTTTATGTCAAATGCTTAACAAGGAAAACAAAAATATTATTCTAAAGTTTATGTACATGGAATTTCCCCAAACAACTGACGCAGTGCTTATATTTTTCAATACTATCAAAGACATGTAGTTCAACTCCCTGACTATGAGGAGATTAATGAAAATAAAAATGTAAAAAAGAGAACGAAAAAAAAATTAAGAGATTCGTAATCCAAATTTTTCCCCTTTAAATTTGCAACGATTATTCGTTGCCCTTAAATTTCTGCTCCCTTTCGAAGCACTAACATACGAGAAGAAACGAGAACTAAAAGTGTTAAGTTGTACAGGTGAAAAAAATTAAAACGCCGTTTTCCACGTTCTAGTGTCAAATGAGCAATGTTTTATAATGTGAAAAATATAAAATATTCTTAATAGTTCTCTGAATACGTCCAAAAATCGTTCAAAGGGGCCACTAGTGTGAATAGTTTTTGCAATTTCCAAACATTTACAACGCTTGGAACGTATTTAATCCTCAATTCAGGAAAGCCTTGCTCACCAAATGACGAGAAAGGATGCATCTGTGTGCCGCAAATGTAATGATAAATTGCTTTTTATTTTGCTGGTTTATCTCATAGGAGCTCTAGACAAATTAATGATTGAATAACTTTTGAAATATAACAGCATCACAATAGTTCAGTTCAGTTATATTAATGTCCCGTTTTTCAAAGCAACACAAGGGCTATTTTGGGACTGACCTCGTAATTTTGAGCCACGGTCAGATGACGAGAATGAAACCTGAGCTAGCCCCCACCCCTCAAAAATTGACATCAGACCAACGGGAGTACGTTTGGCCCCGATGGATTTAACGTGCACCAGACCCGCTTACACGACGATTTCTCGATGGAATTCGGCTCTCGAGCCTGAAATCCTCAAGTTCCGAAGCCGAGACATTCCCACCAGGGCATCGTGGCCCCACAGCATCACAATTAATAAGTGATCAAGTAGTATAATTCGCTTAATCAAAAATAATATGCATATGCTGTTTTTGATAGAATGATATTTTTCATAGCAGTTATAAAATGAGAAGTACATAAGGTTTGCATTGTAGCATAAAATGGGTAGATAATGCTGAGCATTTGAAGCCGATAATAATATGCTGATTGAAAGCACAATTAATTGTCCATTCTCATTCTAGAAATGGACATTATTACCATGGCAGTAAAAACTGCCGGAAAATTCTTCAAAAGCTAGATACCCAACAGGGTTGTTCTTTCTCTCTCTTTAATATCATTTGTGTTTCTTTCATAAAATTTCTGATCATCTCAAAATATATTAATTTAGTTGCATTTATGTCCTGTTTGCGATCAATAAGATGGCTCTTTTACAACGGACCTCACAATTTTGAACCCCGTTCATATAACGAAAACGCTGTTTTCTCCGGGCTTCTGCGCTGCACTAGCGTTTGTCACACGGAGTCGGATTTGGCGTTCGTCTAGCGCGCATATGCACGACGGATCTTTAGTGAAATCAGGATTTGAACCTAAAACCTTCAACCCCGAAGCCGTGAATTTACCACTAGATCACCGATGTCCATGGTGATACATTTAAAACTTTACAGAAAAGTGTGGCAATGTTAAGAAAGATTTAAAAAAAAACACCTTGTAGCAATGGATTTCTGCTCTCTAGATTTGGATGTAAAAAAAGGCACAGAACAATTTAAATATTACACTTCCTGAGATATTTTTATAAGTCACAAAATAGGTTGTCAACATAAAATAATTAAAAGAGAATTATCTTGAGACATTTATAAAAATTATTTTCCAATAAACAATAAAAACCGTCAAAGGTGACAACGAAATAACTATATAAAACAATTTAAATATTATATTGCCTGGGACTTTTTTACTAGGCACAAAATCTGTTGTCAACATTAGATAATTAAAAAGGATTATCTTGTGATATTTATAACAAATTATTTGCCAATAAACAATAAATACCATCAAATGAGACAACGAAATAACGATATAAACAAAGTAAAAGTGATTTAGAACAAAATATTTTAAAATACCCTTACGAAATGTGTCTACGAAATACTCTTAAGAAATGTGTCTTAATTTCTATGGTATAGATATATGAAAATTAGCTGAAATTTTCAAATGTCTACTCTTATTTTCACATAAAACATGTTTCAAAGAAAAGAAATTTCCTTTTACTGTAGGTTGTTATTAGTATCATTAATAGCACCACAAAAACATATAGATATTTCAAACGATATGCAACAGAATGTAAACACAATTTGTAATTGGTTGCGAAACAGTCAGCTAGAATTTCAGTCATTTCTCTATTCATCTTTAGGATGGAGTTGCATCAAAATATTTTCATATCAATGAGAATTTTATGCAAAATAATATCAACGAACAGTATCAAAAATTTGGATCTCTTTTTGGATTCATCTAAGAGATATTTAAGACTAAGAGATAAGATTTTTACTTTTTTGAATAATGTGTTTTGTCCATTAAATGATTTATCATTAAATGAATAAATCATTCATTTATATTCATGGAAAACCCATTTCATCTCAATAAATTTATTCTCAGATATTTTATTCTTGCCTTAAAAAGTTAAAACATTTGAAAATCCAAGTTGTTCTCTTTTCACCTTTTGTGAAATTAATTAAAATTTTATTTTAAATGCCTGACTTTTTCAAGAAGAAATATTCATTTTCTATTACAAAGTTATTCGCTTGGGTTTATTTTTCATTTAGTATTTAAATTGGTTAAGGTTTTGATTAATTAACCAAAATATATTAAATTTAATAATATTTTATATTCTATTATGTTGCTAAGAACGTTATTTATGTTTGCCCATTTTTTTATTTCATTACTGAAATTTTAAAAGCTTATTATTTACTCTTGGAGTTTTCAGTCCTTTCCTTATAAAAATTATCATAGATTAAGTTTTAAAAAAATTGACATAAGTTTTAATCCTCTTAAATTTATTATTTCAACAATCAAACGGTACTTCGTTATCATATAATTTAAAAAGATGTTTAAAATCGAATTTAACCTTGAAAAATAATGGTAATTTTATTATTATAATCGACAATATTTATGATTTTAAAGGAATTTACAAAGAACTTTAGCATGATAGACTTTACAAGAAAGATTTCATTATTTTACTTTAATAAACATACGCCATAATTTAACATGATATATTATTTATTTATTTATTAAGTCGCTTTAAAAGTGATAAAATACATTACCACATTAATAAGTGAGATAATAATGCCTTGTTTTAAATTAAAAATTTCTTTCAGTAAAAAATGAATCACATTATTTTATGTCACCATTTAACATTGATATAGTTGAAAATGCGACACATCTTCTAAGCGGCAATTTTATGCTGTTTTGTTATTTTGTCTTCGCATTTATTGATCTACGTAGGTTATTAGTAAAGAAATAGTATATAGTATAGTAAAATTTAGTAAAGAAAATTCTTCAGAAACTATTTTTTTAAATTAAGCTTCATATTTTTTAAAGATATGTATAACGTCGACTATTTATTCATAAGTGAAATGTGGAACCATCCGGATCATAATATTCAAAATCGGGGCAATTCTGAGATAAACAATCAAACTCCGGGACAATTATGGCAAATCTGGAATGCCTGACTACTAAATTATCTTAACGCTTTTATCCTAGCACAAGTTCAATTTAGTTACATTAACGTTCCGTTTTAAAGGAACACTAGGGCTATTTTCGGACGGACCTCGTAATTTTGAACCGCTGTCAAATGACGAGGACGACACTTGAGCTGGAGCCCCCTCTCCAAAATTCCGCACCACACCACCCAGAGGAGGTTTGGCCCCGTCGTATTTAGAGTGCACCAGAACTGCTTACACGACGGTTCTTCGGTGAAATAGGGTCTCGAACATGAAACCTTCCAGTTCCGAAGCCGAAACCTGACCACCACTCTACCGCGGTCCTTAGTTTCTAGCCTAAATGCATGATAAATTTTCGTCATCAAATCGAGCTAGGCTCTAATAAAATGCAATGTGATAGAAATCAGGTTCATTTTGCACCCCTGAGCACACATCCTTTGACACCTCTTATAATAATTTAGTTTCTCTTGCTTAATTTAGTTTCAAATTTCAACTCATTTTTATTTGAATAAGTATTGCTATTGTTTTATTTCAGGTTAATTTTTTATGTCAGTCATTGTGAAAATGCATATATTTTTATTTATTTATTTGACTCTTGACTGCTCAGCAAATACATTTGTCCATATTATTGTTTAAGAGGACTTTTAATATTTACAAATAACTGTAATAAGAAAGAGCCATTTATAAATGCAAGATGATATGCAATTAACCAAAGCAGTGAACTTAATGAAGCATAGAGGAACCTGATCAATCATACCTGACAAAGTGTTAGCATCTTCTTAACATCTCTTATCGTTATTTGCATTTATTACAATTTTTTACTTGGCAATTATGACCCAAACCGTTTTTTATCAGCCTACTTACAGTCCCTTTCAACACAGTGGCCCTAAACAGTTGCAATGGTTGTTACTCTAGGTGAAAATCCGCCACTGATTGGAATATCAAGTATATGAAGTAAAAGAGACAATAGAATATTTATCAATATAAATCAATCTTATTTGGCTTAACATTTCGATGAATTTGCTCAATCCGAGTTTTCTTTTCTTGTCAAACCAAAGGAATCACACAAACATGCAGAAACATCTTGTTCAAGAAGGCAGTTTTCATAAATATGAAAACATTCCACAGCCGCGTAAACATCGCTGTAACACGAGAATGTGCAAAAAAACCTCTCCAAACTACCTAGCTGTTAGCTTCGAGAATGTCAAGCTGTTCATTACTAAGTTCTAAGAAGCCACAACAGTAATCTGGTAGCTTCCCAAAGTAAACTCCCATAAATTCATTTCAGCTTCTGAATTCTATGAAAGAAGAACTGAGAAAATCTTCGCCGGGATATTCGATGTTATGTTACTGATTGTTTATTCTACTCTTCCCACTTGGGAAAATAAAAAAAGAAAATTATATTTATTACTTTTGGAAGAGTTCCAAAGTTTTATAGGACTTTCAACCTGTTTTTTGCCTCTCAGATTTTCATGTTCATGGCTACTAGCTACGACTTTTACCTTCAGAGTACCCATCAGCCAATTCATTACCTCAGATTATCTACAACACTTTCTTGATGGATTTTTCAGTCCGTTTCTTTCAATTTTTTTCTATGTAGTTAAAGTAATGATTTCTCGTGGTATGGAATTCATGTTCTCTTACTTAAATAAATTGTTGTATGAATGTTTATTATTTTGCTAACAAGGCTTACAGTTGGTTTTTTCCAATAGTTTGAAGATTCTTTGAACTTTTGTTGGCCGTTGTTTTCTTATGCAAAATTTGGATAGTTAATAAGCGTAACAGCCAGTCACAATAATCCTTGTTTATACGGTTTAGTTTTGTAGTAACGGGTTGTAATTGAAAAAAAAAGTTTACAGTTAAAATTTTAAATGTTTTTACACAATAACCAAATGTTTTTTCATCTAAATAAAAGAAATTCAGCATCTTGTATTGTACGGTCTCTAGCTTCACGAAAGTAGCGGAAATCCTTATCAAATAAGGAAAAGCAAGCTATAATTTAAGTAGCTATTGATATAAAAATTTCTTAAGATTCATAATGCAGTATATAAGTAGTATTATTTTTCTTGTTTATTTTGAATTTCAGATTGTGATGAAGTTTTAATTTGATTTTGATGAGAGATTTATTATTACTATTGATACACAAGAAGGGGACAAACCAGATAAAATTTACTGTTACATGTAATTTGATATTGATAAGAGATTTACCATTAGTATGAATTCACAAGGAGGGGACAAACCAAATAAACTTTTCTGTTACATGTGATTTAATATTGAAAAGAGATTTGCTATTAGCCTTAATATACAAGGAAGGGACAGATAGGATAAAATTTACGGTTATGTGTCTTCATTACGTAGCACGTGTCTTCATTCTGAGGTATGAAGATAAGACCAATCATAATTTAGGAAAAACCGTCTATCACTACCATCATCCACCTACCTACACCAAAGAAACCTGCCAATACAATATATAGTTAAAGCCAACAGCTTGCCATTCTCTGAGGCTCGATTCCTCCTGGTTTAGATAACAATTGTACCAGGCCAATAAGCATGTAAAAGCGATAAATAAATTTATTTTTGTATGATTAAAGATTAGGAAATCGAAATATTTAGACAACAATGCTATTCAACAATTGCTTTAAATTTATGATGGGGAATTTAATTTTTTCGATATTATTTCTCCAGAATGAAATATCAAAATGTAACAATGCAATCTTATTCTTTTTCTTCAAAAATAGCCTTTTTTTTCTGCGCATTTTTTGAGACTATGTTCTTTTTTTATTGTCAAAATCCAAAAATGAAAAAAACTTTAAAAATCAATACATATAAACTTTTTTCTAAGAGTTTTTACCTTTCTCACCCTTTCTTTCTTTTCTTTCTCTCGTTTTCTTTAAGGTATTGCAATTTCTCTCTCCAATTGAGCACAAAAATTTTATATAGGAACGAATATTTTTAATAAAATGTTTTGTGGTTATAATTCTTCCTGTGTAAAATTCATATTAAAAGGGACTAAAGCCGAGAGAATACAGCATTATTTTCTAATGCATGTGCAATTCAAGTTTTATATACTCTTTAATTTAAAATTATTTATTAAATATCTATCTATAAATAATTTTAACTTACCAGAAAGTCTGCTTTTAATTTAAAAACTGATACTGGAAAGATTAAGTCAGAAAGTATGAATAGTAAAGAAAGCCTTCTATTCTAACATATCATAAAAAAGAAACTGTGCAACTGGAAAGAATTGCGTTGAATTAATGATAGCTTGTGATAAAAAAAAAGAAAAAGAAATATTCAATTTATTTTTTTAAAAAAAATTCTGCTGTTTTAGCTTCTCGTATACTAAGAGAACAGAAAAAAAATATTGAAATCACCCCAAAAAAATAATAATAAATGCTCGAGATTCTTTTAAATGTCCACATTTGAGATTTTCACGAATCTGAAAAAAAAAAAACTTTTAGAACCGTCAGTGAATTAAATAAATCAAAATGCTACATATTGTGCAGATGAAATTTGACATGCAGATTTTAGATCAAAATTGCAGATTTTTAAAAATCTAGTTTCAGTCGAAATACGCCTAACTTATGTCCTTCAAACTGTGGCAATGTGAAAAAAATAACTTAAAAAGACAATACACAGATGAAATTTGTGTATCGTCTTTCCAAAATGCATAAAGAGCATCTCCGAGTTCAAAAAAACACATTTTTTGGCATTATATTTGTCTGTCTGTAAACGCGATAACTCAAAAACACTTTAAGCTAGATGGATGACATTTGGTATATGGACTTCAGATTAAATTTATAGATTTGCATCAAATTTCGTAGGAAATCCATTCAGAGAAAGTCTATCTGTCTAGTCGTTGAAATAAAAGTTATCTCAATAACTTCAAAACGTAAAGAGTTAGATAAATAAATTTGGTGCACAGTTTTAGCACATAAAATGTAGGCTCTTATCAAATTTCGAACCAAATTCGTCAAACCGTTCATCTTCTGTTGGTTTGTACTTTCGCATGCATGTAAACACAATATTCTCATAAACGCAGTAATTTAAATCTATGAAATTCGCTATGTGATCTTATGACTACAACTGTTATTCCGTGTCAAATTTTGATTACAAGGCATTCGCATCTATATCTAAGGTCCACAGTCTTATGCGTGTTGGGGAGGGGATGAGACCTTTATTGGAAAACATGCGAGAAAGTTTAGGGAAAATCACTCCCGCTGGTTAGAAAAGTACTTCTCTAGTATCGTATCGACAATACAAGATCCCCATTCTCCTCATCACCTTGTCCGAGACATCCAGTCCCTACTCCTGCCAAACCCAAATATTCTCTTAAGGTGGATCAAAGCCATGTTGGTTATCGAGGTAATGAAGAAGCTGATTTTCTAGCAAAAACAGCCATTATCGAAGGTGTTTCAATGGAAGATCCAAAAACCCGGTGTCATCTTAAACATCATCTCCAGAGAATATTTATAAGAACATAGCAAAATCTTTGGGATAGTGGAAATAATGACCGTTCTGCTTACAAAGTCATCAAAACAATAAAATTGCAACCACTCTCCTAGACTCGTGAAGAAATCCTGTTTGTCACAGGACGTGGTTCATCCCCTTCTTTTCTTCACCGTTTCCATTTATTAGAAGATGACTATTTCTCTTATGGAGAAGTAGACGATCCCATCCACTTTGCGACATCCTGCCCTTTTACTCTTTCATGGCGTCTCCAAAGACCCTCATCTTCGCTAGAAAGTCTTAGGTGCAAAAGAGTCCTTAATAATTCATCTTTCGAAAAAAGAATCAGAAACATGATTAGATTCCTAATTGATCTCTTCCAACTACCCTATCAATTTTCAGTGCATCATTTAATACACCTCACATTTTATTCATAATCATATCCTTAAACCCCCTCAAGTAATTAAGTTTTATATTTCCTTTATTTTTTCACTCACACTGTACATTATCATGTTCATTCGTTCAGTGTTATTGTACCCCAGATATTTATCATTCTAGTTTTTATCATTTCTTATTATGTTTTATGTATTCATATTTTGTCATTTGTTTGTTTCTTTCAAATTGATTGCTGTGTAATTTTTTTTAATAAAACCCATCTGCATCTGTACCAAACCGGAAAGGGGCCACATGAGCTCTAGAAACGGAGGTGTAGTGTGGGGTTAAGTGTTAAGTATCGTATCGAGCATCAATTGCTCTCTCCCTAATTTCTTAAGAGCCGATAAAAGCCGAAATAATATTATAAATTTAATGTTAGAGACTTAAATTGAAATTATATTGTAATGGCTGTAATTGAAATCATATTTTCTTCTTCAACATGCACGATTCAATTCAGGAGCAATATTTTCTCTTTCTTCCAGTCATACTCCATGGCAAAATATTATAATTTGAAAAAAAAAACACGATAATTAATATCATAGATCAGTTATCCAGGCCATGATATGTTTGTGATTCAAGGTACAAGAGGTGACAGTTTATAGTTACAGCATGTGGATATAGCTTATGCTCAACCTTACCACCAACATACAGGATTACTTGCCGAAATATTTGCATAAATTGGATATAGCGGAAGTCTTCAAATAATTTTTTAAGTTTATAAATAAAAATGTATCTTTTTTTCAAATATTTTACTTTTACATAGAATAAATAAATTTACACCGGCAATCGTAGATAAAATTTGAAAGATAAATAACAGCAAGTTTCAAGAAATCACGAGTATTGCTTGAAATAGTTGAACTGTTTACAATAAAAATAGCAGCTCATATCAAAATAAGATACAAAATATTATAGTCTTCTCTACATATTAGGGCATTCACATGTGAGTCAACTGCTTATACACTATTGTAGCTATGTGATTTCTTTTTAAATATTATAAAAAAGAAATTACATAGCTATAACAGTCTTTCAACATAACATGCAGTCATCACAAATATTGGAAATATCGTCTCCAACACTTAATAGAACTTAATATCGCTGTTAGAATACTTCAATAAATGCTCAATGTCCGAGAAAATATTGCTATGATGTTATGAATCCCACTTGTTTTAGTCATTTTATCCAAGTCCATGGGTCGAAAATTCTTGATGAAAGGAAAGTGTGACATCTTTTGCTGACCAAAGCTTCCCGACACGCGTTAAGTACCTCTTGACGTACAAATCTGACAGAAGACGGTCTAAATGGCAACTTTTTGGAGATATTTTGAGTGGAAATATACTACATTGGTATGGAAATAGGAAAAATTTTCAACATACAGATCTATCGTAACAAGTCATTCATTTTTGTGATTCATCTTTTCTAACCATGCCATGTCATATTGCTGTAAAAATTCAAAATATTTTTTTTCTACCTTAAATTGTATTTTATTTAAACACTTTTCTTTTTATTTGAATTTCTGTTATTAGTTGTCTATTTTTATACTTTCGTTAGATTTTAGTGGCTGTATCAGAAGGCTTAATAAGAAGCATGTAGTGCAGTACGAACAGCGATTTCAGACGTATTTTCTTTGAACAGCATTTATATGGAGACTATTTATCACTTTAATTAAAAAGCATAATTTAAATCAATATTTTTTATATTTATTACATTTTTTCGTAACAATAAATCAAGAAATTTTTAATAAATTATATAATGTGCATATTTGTGTTTGAAGCAGTGAAAAAACAAAATTAAAAAAAAAACATAGTGAACTGTTAAAATAAAAGTTTTAACTCCAGAATCATTGTAAAAAATATTGGAAAATGCATATTAAATGTATATTGTTAAAATTTTATAGTCTATTATAAAAAATCTAACAAGATTTATAGTTTTCCATTTTTCGCATACAAGCAACAAAAAAAAAAAAAACGTTTGGAAAATTTTAGTTTTTTGCATTTAAATTTTAGAAGTTGATGTGATTTATTTAATCGCTTTGAGGATATCTTTATTTAAAAGAACATAAATGTTAAATGCAAAATTTTACTTAAAAAGAATATAAATGCAAAATTCAAATTTTTGCTATTAATTTTCTCTTTCATCATTGAAAGGAAGATACATTTATAAATTTTTGTTATTCATTTTCCTGTTTATCATCCTTGATTTTTCTATCAGAGAAAACAAAATTAAACTTATTTTCTTTCTTATGTGTATTTATTAGCCATTGTTGTTTACAGAATAAATTTATTCGTGTTTTTACTAGACATCAATAATATATTATACAAACCTTGTACTGAAAAGAAAAATAGTTTTCGTTTTTATCTTCGTAGAGAATTTTCTACGTTGTAAGATTTCAAGATGCCTTGTTAGTTTGACCTTACTTTGTCTGTCTTGAATCTCACGAGATTAGTTAATATTTTCTTACCATAACAAATGTATCTTTTAAGTTTTCCTCCTTTTCTCTTTTAGAATGTCAATGCATTCTCTGAATTAAGAATT
>JAPMOR010023419.1:1968-45449 GCA_026543865.1 Argiope aurantia | reverse complement strand
ATATATATATATATATATATATATATATATATATATATACATGCAGGATGTTGCCGAATTCGACCGACAAATTCAGAGGGATGATAGTAGGTGAAAATCGCAAAAATATAGAAGTATAGGGAGTCCGAGAGCTGTTGGAAACTGTAAAAATCAATAAAAAAATAACAATTGAGGTTTCATCTATGATTTTCATTAAGTGAAAGCCCATTCTTAAAAGTTTTTTCATGTTGGTAAAATGTTGATTTGATGATCTAGAGGGTCTTAAATTACTAAAAACGAAAAAGTAGCTTCCCTAATTTGAAAAAATATTACAACTGGACGAAGAACAAAAGTTTGAAAATGTGAGAAATTTCATGTTCTTCAATTTGATATAAGCGTGTAGTGTGAAAACTGGAAAGTTTAAAAGAGATTCTAGAAAAACTAAAATGGACACCAGAAAACATCGCTGCAACATGAGTACCGATGTGCGCAGAGGGCGTTGTGAAATTTGAAATTAAGAGCGGGGATTGTAGGCATTAAGGAGCTGAAAAATTACCAGAATACGTAGGGTCGCATCTAACATTTATTCAGTGAAAGTCTCAAAGACAGACATCGGTAGAAAAATTACCAGAAAACATAGGGTAGCAGCTAACCTTTATTCAGTGAAAGTTTTAAAAACAGACATCGGTCGAAAAAATACCAGAACACATAGGGTCGCAGCTAACATTTATTCAGTGAAAGTCGCAAAAACAGATGTCGGTCTAAAAATACCAGAAAACATAGGGTTGCAGCTAACCTTTATTCAGTGAAAGTCTCAAAAACAGACATATGGTCGAAAAATTACCAGAAAACATAGGGTCGCAGCTAACATTTATTCAGTGAAAGTCTCAAAAACAGACGTCGGTCGAAAAATTACCAGAAAACATAGGGTCGCAGCTAACATTTATTCAGTGAAAGTCGCAAAAACAGACGTGGGAAAGACAATAATCCTGGCAAAGAGAATGGCCCTATGAATGCGAGGATTAAGAACAAAGTAGTCGGGAGTAAGAAATCTTCTATGTAAATTTTCTATGTGTTCGAGGAAAATAAAAGCAGCGAGCAAGTACTCATTAATGAACACTGCCGAATTGAAGGTGCTACCTGCAGTAAACCTGGAGGAATGTGCTGCAAGAAAACAGGGTACTTTGTGCCGCTGAGGCGTTCGGGCAAAAGTTACAGTCCAAATAGTTGACCTTACCCGGATGTTCATATCAAACTTGTGTTCAACGTTTGACGAGATAGTGATGTGGGGATTTTCGAATAACCAAATAAGCGCATTGTGCATGTTGAAGACGCTTTCTCTCATAAAGAGAATCTAGTAGGAAAGGATGCATCTTCCTGTGTGGCGTCAAGAATATAGCGTACGTACTGATTTGCGATTTTCACTGAAACTGCGACCCTAGGTTTTATGGTAATTATTCATCTCCTTAATGCATACTGTCCCCGCTCTGAATCTATCTTTCGAATTTGACAAAACCCTCTGCAAATATCGATACCGATGTTGCAGCGATGTTTTCTGGTGCTCATTTTAGTTTTTCTTGAATAGTTTTAAAACTCTCCAGTTTTCATGCTACACTCTTATATCAAATTGAAGAGTATGAACTTCCTTACATTTTCGAGCTTTTATGTTTCTTCAAGTTTTAATATTTTTTCAGATAAGAGTTCTAAGCTACTTTTTCGTTTTCAGAAATTTATGACTCCCTAGATCATCCAATCGGCATGTTACCTACATGAAAAAAAAATCTTTTAAGAATGTGCTTTCACTTAAAAATAATTCATAATTGAAACATTATTTGTTATTTTTTTATTAATTTTTTACAGTTTCCAACAGGTGTTGGACTCCCTATATTTTTGCAATTTTCACCTACTAAACGTCGTTTGGAACCAATGCTCTTTATCCTCTTGATGCCTACTATCAACTATCTGAATTTGTCGATCGAATTCGGAAACACCCTGTATATATATATTATTTATTGCTTTAAGGCACAAAATGAGATCACAGGTTAAATTTAGTTTTAAAAAGAATGCTAATTACTTTAACAGAAGTAATTAATTTTTTAAAAAAATTAAAGGGAAAATTTGATATGTGATTAAAGGGAAAATTCGATATGCCATTTAATTCATCTGATAATCAAAGTTTATTGTATTGCTGAATATATATAAACACCTTCATCTCTCATTTCAACCTTTTTCTTTCTGAAGTCAATGTATCTTCGCGCACTAATAACAGTTTGAATGATTTCCATATGTGTATAAACAGAACTTCCATAATATAGAACCTTGTATGTGTAGTTCCTAGTATAAGAAAGAGGTTGTGTTCGCATTTTAAAATATCGTACTTTTGGTCACAATATAAATTTAATTTATTGTGATTCTTATGTTTTCGAATTATCGGTTATATGTAATCATGTACATGATAATTCGAAGACAGTAAGAAATAGACAGATTGCGTTTCGTCGAATTTAATTCAAAATTAGAAATTGTAATTATATTTATAAATTTAGTGTAAAAACCATACACAAATATCTTTTATCTATTTATTCTTCTCCGCTTCTTAGAGGCCGCGATGGCCTGGTGGTAAGGTCTCGGCTTCGGAACCGGAGGGTTGCAGGTTCGAGACCCGATTCCACCGAAGAACCGTCGTGTAAGGGGGTCTGTTGCATGTTAAATCTGTCATGACCAAACATCCTCCCGTTGGTGTGGTGTGGAGAGGGGGGTGCCAGCTCAGGTGTCGTCCTCGTCATCTGACCGCGGTTCAAAATTACGAGGTCCGTCCCAAAATAGCCCTAATGTTGCTTCAAACGGGACGTTAATATAACCAAACCAAACCTTCTCCGCTTCTTGGATCTTATTCATTGAATTTTCTTACTTGAATCAAGAATTTTCTTACTAGATTCAAGTATATTTAAAAATAGTCATCAGAGAGAACAGAAACGTGAAAATTCATTAATTTTTTTTCTCGATTATGACTTTTTCTGTTAACAAGTAAATAAAGATAATTTTTAAAAAATCGGTTATTAGAAGAACATTTTAACTGCACTTCAAGAACTAAACATTATTTTGGATTTTAATTATCTTCTACTGTTTAATTTATAGTTTGGAATTTAATATGACAATTACTACGGAATATTGAAAAAAAATTCTTACATTCGTTACTAGGCGAATTAATGTAAGAAATTTTTATATTCAGAATTTAATGTATTCTATAGATTAACTTATAATTAAATTAATCTTCACAAATATTTGAATGTAAATATTTAAATTTTCATCTAGAATAAAATAAATATAAAAATTGCAAAGCTCTGACACATAAGGAATTGAGTACAAGTTCGATAACAAAATTTTATGTTCACAAATAGGAAACAAGTCAAGTTAAAAAAAAGTGAATAAAAAGAAGCTTAGAAAAGTAGTATTCTGGATATGTTTTATCCTAATCAAACAAAGTGGGAAAATTTCTAAAAAACATAATAATAAAACGAATCATTATAAAAGAATTTCAAATAGATTTTCCGAAAATTCTTGGAAAATAATAGATGTTTTGCTAGCGTTAAATTTTTTAAGATTATTTTGATTCTCGCTTCTCGAAAATGATGTTTTTCTGAAACGCCCACAGATATTACCTTGCCATCGTTCCATTCAATATACTTGGGAGAAAGTAGAAAATACTCTCTATAAGAGTGATAAATATTGCAACCAATTAAAATGATATATTTGGAAATCTTAGGTTATTCCTTTCGTTTTTTTTTCCTAAACGAGAATATACATTTTTAGACTATATCATATCTTTACATGAGTCAATAAGAGTTAAAGTGAGCCAACCCACATTCTGCTCAATAAATGGCGTTCACTTAAATAGTCCCTGATTTGGAAAGGATATGACTTAATTACCAAAATAAAGGATATTTTTGTTGGATTAATTCATATCTATTTTGAAAGTGCTAATTCGAATTGCGAATATTTGATTAAATATTTTAGTTAAATTTTATAAAGTTTTAAAGTAATATGCTCATGTAATTTTCTCATGTATATGTAGCAAAAGCAAACGTCTAAGCTTCTAATCCTATTAGATACTAAAATTCCACTTGGAGTACAGCTATATTGCTAATCGGATATCGGATTTAATCATAAGCTACATATACAATATAATAATTAATCTACATATACAATATACTTTAATCATAAGCTACACATCTATTATATATTAGTCTAATACTTAGGATTCCCCTCCTACTTTCTAGGGGCTTCCCAAAATTTGTCCATGTGGATGAGTTGTTATATACTAAGTACATAATATAAATAGATTTATAAAATACCCCATACCTTAAGCTTGGAGTTTCATCAAGTTTAAACCTTTCAAAGTACTCATGTGCGCTTAATGCTCTTATTAATGCTTTTATTTTTGTTTGTAAATAAATGAATGTTTTTCAATACCTCGTTTATAATTTTTTTCAATACATCTCTGACTTGCTTTAAGAACCTACCCCTTGGGGGAGCACCTCGAAATGAGAATGAGAAGCTCCCGGCATGGTAGTTGGTTCTTTCCACCCTGGAGGGTACACGAAAAGAGGGGGTCTGGATCCCCACATTGATGGCGAGACGTACTTCCTCAGGAAAGGGTTATACCGTGGCCGGTGATGGCCTGCCTTTAGGACTTAGGCTGTTGCTGTAGCGGAGATCTGGTCATTCAGTTTTTTTATCCCTAGTCGGGGAATTAATGATATGGCTTACTTTCAGAATCTCACAAGTCAATCAATTTAATTTATGGAATGGTCTTTTTCTATGCACTCTGTTTCAACAAATGCTTGATATTAATTGTAATGCTGAAATGATTTGTGCATTAGCTTCAAAGCTTTGTTTAGATAGATGAACACAAACAAAACAAAAGCTGCTTGTTTTGTCAAGTTCAGTTCAGTTCTGGTACTGTTCGAAGATTGTACTTCACTAAGGGGTAGTGTGTAGAAAAATGAACTGTTGTTAGGTTTCCTAACTTCGTAAATAATCTTTCACCGTGTTACTAACGATCACAGTGACCTGGTGGTAAAATCTCGGCTTCGGAATCAAAGGGTTTTTGGTTCGAAACCCGATTTCATCGAAGAACCGACATGTAAGCGGGTCCAGTGTGCGCTAAAGCCGTTGGCTCTAAACGTTCTTCTCCCCCTAGTATGGTGTGGAATTTTGGAGAAAGCGTGCCTGCTCCTGTATCGTCATCCGACAGCGGCTCAAAATCTCTAGGTCCATCCCAAAATAACCCTAATGTTGCTTTATAACAGGACGTTAATATAACTAAACTAAACACTCTCTTGCTAAATATAAATATTCTTCGTTTCACCTTTACTCTCATCATTTTTTTTGACAAAACAAAAGCCTCCTGAAGCATATGCAAACGTTCAGATGGTTTTCAGTTCCGAGAATGAGCAGTACCAGTTCCAGTTTTATTTAAAAAATTCAGTTAACATTATTCTTGATATCACTGTCCTTAATGCAGAAGTCACAAATGTCAGCTTTCAGAAGAATCAGGAAATCTATTGTGTCACTGAGTTTTGATCTAAATTTTTAACAAACTTATCAAGTATCTTTTGTTTTCTTTTTGTTAGATAACCATACTAAGATAACAATAAAAAAATTCAGTTTCAGTATTCATAAAATAAGATACCGAGATTAGTCTTGCAAAGATTTCTGCGTTAGTCCACTTTCGTTCTCATCGCTTCATATATGAAAAGATTAAGGTGTTGGAAAAGTTATAAGGCAAAAAAAATATTTTTCATATAGTTCAAAAAATATTTTTCAAAATGTTTTATCGTCTCTAGATACCAAAAACATTCCTTAATTTATTTCGATGATGATAAAAACCAAAAATAAGATACCAAAATTATTTCATTTCAAAGAGAAAGCAAACAAGGATTTTTTTCCAGAAAATCCAAGTTCTAGAGCAAAATTCTTGGAAGAATTTCTTAGAGTTAAGGTAATAAATGCGAGAGTTATAAAATGAGACGACGCATGTTAAATTGAATCAATAAAACGAAGCATAAGAATAGAGTAAACTATAAGTTTATTGCAATTGTTATGATATAGATCAAGCTTTATTTCAAATTTTATTACATATGCATAATAAAAAATTCTTTTCATTGAGAACTATTTATAAATGCAAAAACTGAATTATTTGAAAATGTAAAGTTTTATTCTAAAGTCATTAGTCATAGAACTAAACTTTTAAAAACTGTATAAAAATATCTTAAGTAAATCAATATAATTTAAGAAAATATAAAAGCTTATTAAAATTTTATAGTCAATAAATTTTATAGTAGCTATTTTAAGTTGCTAACGATTAATTTGTTGAAGAATTAATGCATAGTTATACTAAAGCTATTAATGTTTGATTAGTTTCGTATTTATTACGAGGAAATTTTGCAATCGTTTTTCTCTCATTTTTTTAATGTGCAAGAATTTTTTTTATTGATATATTCGATAAAAACATATAGTTTTAATATAATGTATTATCAATTCATCTCTTAATTTTATAGACTTTGATTCAATATCAGAAATGCTATTGGGTAGTGAATATGTGGAAAATTGAGTAAGAATTTATTGATAATTATAATAATGAATTAAAGAATAAAAACCAACAACAATTTAAAAACAACTTTTGTATGTACTCTAATATACACTGGGATTTTAGACACTATGTTTGTGCGGATTTTTAACTTTTGCTTCAAGCAACTAAGTTTTATTTTAACTTGAAATCATCTGAAATATTATCTAAATTTTTCAAAAAATTTCTCTGTTTTGATATCAATATAATGCAAAAATGGATAATGCTATCTGAATTTTTAACACAAGAAACCAAAGATTTATTTGAAAACCATTCATATGTAAGTTGTATTAAGGAAAGAAAAAGCCTTCCTAAGAAGCGTTTTTGTTTACAATAAATTTTATTGTTGAAAAGCATTATATAATTTCTATTGTCTTTAAGAATATAAATTCCTAAATAAGCAAAGTTATCACTTTAAAAAATACGGATTTTTGGCATATGCTATTATACTGTTTTGTATAGAAACTCGATAGTTTCAACAAAATTATATGAGAAAATAATAATATTTATAATAAAAATATGCAACATGTTTTTAGTTAGGGGGGCGGAGAGAAACATATACCAAATGGTATTTTAAGAAATATGGAGATACGATTTATTTCAATTGAATACAAATGTCATTTAACTTAACATCAATAATATAGGAATTTATATTGAAATAATTTTATGAAATAATCATATACTTCTGTAATCTGGCATGTTCTGTAGTTAGCTTCATCTCATAATGAAGAGAATATAGTTAACATTTTGTAAATTTTCTTTTTGATAGATTGGTTCGTAAATTTGTTATAGATATACAACATATGTGCAAAGACAACATTCCGAATTTCATTTCAATAATCCATTTTCTTTAATAGTCTCGAGCACACACCAGATATACAAGCATGTAGCCTGCGAAATGGTTTAAATTCTGACACAAGTCTTAAATTTTAGTGATTAAAACGTATGCGACATTTATTTGTTCCGTATTGTAGCATTATTTTTATATGCAAACGTACGAATAGACAGATAAAAGTTCTATTAGTGAATAATAACTGAAACATCGTAGATAGAAATCATTATATTTTTAAATAAATAATGCATACAAAATGGAATTATCTGGCTTCTTCTATTCTGGAATTACTGCGTTTTTAAACAGACAAACAAAATTGGAAAAACATTTGTTTTCAGAATCCATTAAAATTTCGAAGTTGGAATCTTTTATAATACTTTCCCTCTATCTATTTTGTCTATGAGAAAATGAAAAACACAGCATGGAAAACTAATTCTTCCAAAAAACTTATTTTAATCATTTGGCTCTATTTATGCAGAAAGACAATTTATTTTCATTTAGAGAAGTCTTAATCAGCGGACAAGAGACTTTTTGATAATGAAGTCTTAATGAAATCCGAATACTGTCAAAAGAAATAAAGTTTTCTGTTTGATGATTTGAATGAACAGAACCTGATAGAAAATTTAACTTCATTATGCATTTTTATAATTGCAATTCAGATGTACACAGTATGGCAGTTCATTACTTTAACTCAGGATATCGAATTCATCGTGCTTCGACATAAATTGGTATTCGCATATATAAATTTTTACTTCTTTATTATTATTTTTGTCAAACAGAATAGATTTTTTTTTTTTTGTATTCTAAACACTTTTTTTTTCGTTTTTTTTTAAATGCTCTATAATAGGGATTCTAAGTTTTAACTTGAGCAAAATGTATTATTAGGTATTCCCTTTTTAGCGTTTGAATTTGTTTCATAATAATATTTTTACAAACAATTATCTGTTACAAATATAATATCTTGACTTTAAAGCTTTAATATTTTTCTATTTATTTGACATTTTCTTTGGTTTTTTAAGACTTAGTTTAAAGTGCGTTTCTATGCCAGGAATAAGTTTTTATGGAACAAACAAATTAAAATTGTTGTTTATACTGATTTTTAATAATTCCTAAATTTAGAAAATTTCTAATTTCATCAACTATAAAGAATTATTAAATAATAAAATTTCCTAAATAATTTATTTTCATGGAGAACATTCCTATAGAAAATGTAATTCGCAATATAGTAATGCAATTTTGGCATTATATTATTGAAGAAAAGTCTGCCTCAATTATTCCAACGCTTTTTTTGCATTTTAATAGGTAAATATATTTTTTATTGAAATATTAGAATATTTTTAGTAAATTATCAAAAAATTTAATCAATAAGAATGGTTTTTCCAAAATAATCTTTCATACTCTATAATAGAAGTATTACCCCTTTTCCCACATAAAATTTTAGACCTTGGATAAAGTCGCGAACATCTAACTTGGTATTGGAGTACAATAGCTTCGAAATATAAAATCTTGAGACGTAACTAGCTTGTTTACTAAATCTATCATTACTCATAAGCGACTTTTTTGGCGATTAATTGCCAACATGCATTTATGTACAAGAAATCAAAAATAGAAAATGTACTTTGACTCTTTTCTGACTGAGAAAATACCTAAAACCGGATAAGAAGTTTGCTTTATTTAAGTCATTGTGTTTTTGAGTTATTGCTTTTAAATAAATTAGAAAGTGCAGGCAGACAGACGGTCAACCCTCTAACTGGTTTAGTTCAAAACTTTATAGGATTCTACATTCAGGGGCTAAACTTGTGTTCGAAATCATATATATCTGGCTCTTCGGTTTGTAATAGTTTACTTGTATTCAAACACCTGGATAGACTGCCTTCATCTGAATGTATTTCGTTCATAATTTAATTTTAAAAAAGTTTACGAATTTGTATTAAAGACATATGAAATATTTCATTCGTCTAGCTAAAAACAGTATTGAATTATCCTGTTCGTAGACACACGTAACTCCAAAAATGTGTTTTTCATCCTCAGGGAGATTTCAAGGATAAAGTTTCGCAAACCCGAAGAAGAAAGTTGATTGATTTTGCCTCTTCAAACTTCGAATATTGCTTATAACCCTTGCATAGGGGCAATTAAAATTTTGAGTAGCTTGAAATAAATAAGGATAACGAAAGCAAAACGCATATTTAGTTTTTCTTTTTCACGAATGCAAAGGAATAAAAGTTAAGGTGAAATTTTTTTTAATGATTAATAAAGACATTAAGTTATTTAGTATCTAAAACTATATTTTGCAATGAAAGTTTATTAAAAATACATGTAGGACTCAGCAATCACTACTATTTAGAATCACGCACATTTAATCACATTTAGGACGAACAATTACATTAACATAAAAGAAATGAACATTAAATAGATTTCGTCGAATACGTCGCAGGATTAATTCACATGTGCCATCTCGTCTTTCGTCCAGAGACCCGTCTCGTCTCACGCGTCTTCACTTTCGTTCAGATCCATCTCGTCTCGTCTGCACTCCGTCTCACAAGCCTCAACGCCTGTTGGCCAGCAGATGGCGCTCGTTATCAGGCGTTCGTCACTACATTCGGCGATCCTGACATCTCTTTCGTCCTCGAAAGTTAAATCAAAGTAGAAAAATCTGAAAGAATAAAAAAAAGAAAACAGTATCTGGATAAACCAATAAACATTTTTTTGTTCTTTTAGTCTGAAGACCATGCTTTCATGAAATCAGCTGCTGTGGAAGTTGTATTTGGTCCGTCATGACATCCAACTTTTTCCACGTCATAGCGATCCTTAGGTTTAACCTTAACAATCCGATACGGTCCATGAAACTTTGGTCTTAGTTTGAGTCCAGTTCCAAACTGCGTCCGTTGTATGGCCACTAATTCACCAAGTTTGTAGATGCGCGCCACTTTTCTTCGTTTGTTGAAACTTTTGCGATTCTCTTCTTGAATCTTCAAAATGTTTTCCCTTGCTTCTTCTCTCATATTATTTCGATCTTCCATCATTGCTTTTGTGTATTCTTCTTCCAATATTTCCTTTAAATGTAAATCAGTTGTATCTTTTAATTTTACTCCAGTTAAAAGCTCAAACGGGGTAAACTTTGTACTTCTCGAAACGGTACTATTGATTATTTTCTGCACTGATGCAACATGTTTATACCATTTGGTAGGGTCTGTTATCGAGAGTTTTGATAGAATGGGTATTAAAATTCTATGCATTATTTCAATTTGTCCATTTCCGCGAGGAATTCCAGTGCTAATTTTGAAATGTTCAATATTTTCAACCTGACAGTATGTTTCAAATTCTTTTGAGGTAAAAGCTGAACCTCTGTCTGTTATTATTCTCGTCGGATTTCCAAAAGTAGATTGTTGAAACTTAAGTTTAGTTATTGCCTCCTGAGTAGATGTTGATTTAACCGGATACAACCAAACAAATTTTGTAAAAGCGTCGACTATTGAAAAAAATATGCTGGTAGTTCTTATTTGTAGAAGGCATAGGGCCAATGAAATCGATGTGATATGTACTTAAAGGCAAATTTTCTTTTGGGATGGGGTTAAGGAAACCTTCACCTTTCCCACGTTTCTTATTACACAGAATACACTCCACGCAATTGGCAACCACACTTTCTATTTTTGACCTCAACTTTGGTATGTAAAATTCTTGCTTTAAAATTTCTTCCGTCTTAGCCACAGCGTAATGTCCTTTATTGTGAACTTCTCGAATAATTTCTCTTTGTAATGCTTCTGGGACTATGAGCAATTCTCTACCATTATCGTATTTGTATAAAACTCCATTTCTCACAATGTGTTCACCGTCTTCTTGCTTATCTATCAAAGCTTTTAATTTCTTAAGGAATTCGTCCTCATTTTGAGCATTGGCTATTTTAGTAGTCACTTCACTGTATGAACGAGTAACAACAAGTACTGCGTTTCGACTAAGAGAATCTACGTGTGCCATTTGTTTTCCCGATCTGTGAACAATTTGGTAATCAAATTCCTCTAACTGTAAAGCCCATCTTGCAACTTTTGGAGTAAGATCTCTTTTACTCATAGTTTGTTGAAAAGCGGAACAATCAGTCACAATTTTAAACTTAGAACCCAGTAAGTAATGTCTAAATTTTTTCAACGCTTCGATTACAGCCAAAACTTCTAATTCATAGCTGCTATATTTTTCTTGTTGTGGAGATGTTTTTCGACTAAAATAATGAATAGGATAAAACTTATTGTCGGTTCCCTGTTGCAGCAGCACTGCTCCGAATCCCTGACTGCTAGCATCTGTATGGAGTTCTAAAACTGATCCCTGTTGATAGAGATGCAAAATTGGCTCCTGAGTTAAAATATCTTTAAGTTTTTGAAAAGCTTCCTTTTGTTCAGATTCAAACTTAAATGCAATGTCTTTTCTTAGTAGATCACTAAGCGTTTTTGCGATTTTTGAATAGTGGGGTATAAATTTCCGGAAATAGCTAGTAAGGCCTAAAAAGCTTTGTACTTGTTTAACAGTTTGTGATTGTGGAAATTTTTGTACAGCTACCGTTTTAGATACAGAGGGCTGTATAGTTCCGTTTTGGATTCTATAGCCTAAAAATTCTATTTGTGGTTTTAAAAACTGACACTTCTTAAAATTAAACTCCAAACCGTACTCTGATGCAACCTGTAGAACACGTTGTAATTTTTCTAGCCCTTCTTCCTCGGTTTTGGATGGTATAATAATGTCGTCCATATAAATCAGTACAGTTCCGTCTAGCATCAAATTCCTGAATATCAAATTAATGTAACGCTGAAATACACTCGGACTATTGGAAAGTCCAAATGGTACTTTAAGAAATTCCCACTGGCCATGATGTGTTACAAAAGACGTAAATTTTGTGCTATCTTTCTCTACGTCTACATGAAAAAATCCGTTTTTCAAGTCCAAAGTAGTAAATATCTTTGATTGCTCAAGTTTGTCAAGCAAATCTTCTATTAGGGGTAAAGGGTACCGATCTTTAATCATCTTTTTATTTAGCTTACGAAAATCAATGCATAACCTATAACTGTCATCCTTCTTCTTGCATAAAACCACGGGTGAACAGAAATTTGAAGTACTGGGTTTTATTATTCCTTCCTGTATCCATTTATCAATCTGAGTTTCAACGAATTTTTGTTCTTTTAAAGGCAGCCTTCGAGGGTTGTGAGTAATCGGAGTATCATCGCTCAGTATTATTTTCATTTGTAACTCCGTACTTTTTGTTTTGTTTGGCGAATACTTATTTAAAAGACGATTTATTTCCTGTCTGAAGGTTTTTTTTACATGACTCATGTCGATTTCATCATAGTTTACCGAATCCGCTAAATGAATGAAGTATGGGAGAGGATGTGTATTTATTTTATTGCAAGCCTCAGCAAAAATAGGTGCCTGTCTGTCTCTTTTCAACTCCGCGGAACGTAATGATACGACCTTGACCTCGCTTCTCACCAGCCGGGTGTAATTTATTTCAGCTTTTTTCCCATGAATGGTAATTTGTTTTTCTTGGAATGAAAAGTTTAGATTATTTAATACGTCCATGCCGATGATTATTTCGTTCGGCATTATTTCTAACACATACACATTAGTTGATATTACATATTCATCAATTAATATATCACAATCAAAAAAACCTAGAGGAGTAATGCTATCTCCACTTATACCAGCTAATTTCACATTATCAGTCGTTAAATTAGGTTTACCAATTTTCAAATAAAAATCATAATTAATCATAGTAATATCACTTCCAGTATCAATTAATGCATCACAATTTATACCATTTATTTCAACAGTTTTACTAAGCTTATTTACAGTTTTTGGAGAGTTACGAATATACACTTTATTTGAGAGAGACACTTTAAAATCTCTTTGCGGGCAGATACTGGCTTTGTGGCCAAAGCTACCACATTGGAAACATTTCAATCCTTTGTTTTTAAACTTGCAATTAATTGATTTATGGCCAGCCTCATTGCAATTAAAACATTTATTATTACTCTTGTTATAGTAATTACCATAAGCATAATTCTTTTGAGCACGGACGAACGGCAATGGTGAATTTTTAGCTTCTTTCGCGATATCAAATTTACTTCTGTTTTCGGAAACACGCCAATTTCTGTTTGTTTCCTTTTTAAGGTGACTTCGTGCAGCTTCATATTCGTCCAGTTTATTAACCAAATCTTCTACTTTCTTTATTTTGGGCAAATCGTCGAGAAAATGATCGCGTACGTCATTTGGTATTTTACTCTTTAACTGGTCAACGACCATTAGCTGCTTTAAATCTTCAAAATCGGTTATTTCTAAACAATTGATCCATTCCTCAAAAAAGTTATTCAGTTCAAAACCGAAATCCCGCCATGAAGAAGAAGAATCTCGTTTGTGAGTAAAGAACTTCTGCCTGAGTTGTTCGGAAGTTAATTTAAATCTTTTAAGCAACAGTTTTTTTATGTAATCATAGTCATTAGCTGATGGATCAGGTTCACGAGCAATTAAATTGACTATATCTAATGGTAATAACGCGAGTAAATAAGAAATCCAGTTTTCTTTTGCAATGTTAGCCCTACTTATTTGTTTCTCAAATAACGAAAGATAAACACTTATGTCTCCACTATTATCATAATTCTTCAGCAATTTTAATATATCAGTCTTAGGCATATCTGATACAGTTAAAGTATTTTCTTTACTTTTTAACTCAAGTTCTAACTTTTTCAAAGTATATTCGCGCTCATTCTTTTCGGCTTCCGCTTTGGCCTTTTCGGCTTCGGCTTTGGCCTTTTCAGCTTCGGCTTTGGCCTTTTCGGCTTCGGCTTTTTCAGCATCTAACCGTTCGCGCTCCTGAGTGATAGTTAAAAGTAAGTTTTTTACGAACTCTTCGTTATAGTCTTTCGACTCTGTTATCATTGTAACTAACTGTCGCACTTTGGCATCCTGTGGTGCCGTTAGTTCTAATTCGTCTACTAAAGTTAGTAAGTCGCTCTTTCGTGCTCGTGCAAGAAATGCCATACTTGAGAATAAATCAAAATTGTACTCACAATTTCTTCAACATCGATCCACACTGCGTCAGTCCACAAGGAGTTGGTATCCAAGAGGTTTATTGTAGAACGTCAAATTTCACTCCTGTTTGGCTCTTCTTTCGTCTATGAACCGGTCTTTGTTAAAATCCCGGCCGAACCCCCATATTTGTAGGACTCAGCAATCACTACTATTTAGAATCACGCACATTTAATCACATTTAGGACGAACAATTACATTAACATAAAAGAAATGAACATTAAATAGATTTCGTCGAATACGTCGCAGGATTAATTCACATGTGCCATCTCGTCTTTCGTCCAGAGACCCGTCTCGTCTCACGCGTCTTCACTTTCGTTCAGATCCATCTCGTCTCGTCTGCACTCCGTCTCACAAGCCTCAACGCCTGTTGGCCAGCAGATGGCGCTCGTTATCAGGCGTTCGTCACTACATACATTAATACTATATTTTTAATTGTAGCATGATTGCCTAGTCAAAAATTAGTTAAAACTACATTTTGCAATGAAAGCTTATTAAAAGAAGTCTAGTACTACATATAACATGATTTCCTAATCAAAAATTCCTTCAATCTACATTTTTCAATGAAAGTTTATTAAAAAAAAGTGTAATCTATACTTATAATAAAGCTCAATGTGCGTGTGTGTGTGTGTGTTGGCGCTCTACAGGCCAGACCATTCAACCTACAGCTACCAGATTTGGCACGTGTATACCTTGGAGGCCAGGAATGTGCACCTGGGGATTATTTTTTCGAATTTTTAATTAGAATTTTATTTATTTAAAAATTAAGCGAAATTTTGGCGTGTTTCTGCTATAACTTTAGAAAATATTACCGCACAAAAAAGATTTTTACATGAAGTTAAAGATCAAAAATTTATCTTTTAAATGATACCAATGTTTTAACCTTAAAATTAAATTTCTATTTTTAATGAATTTTTTAAATAAATATTTTAACTATATTTTTCAACATTTTTTTTCGTAAAGAATAAAAATAAAATTTAAGCTGCACGAGCACGATTCGCATTCATGGGAAAAAATTAGATTTTTCAAAGTGTTACCATCACATTGATTTAAGCTCCAATTAAAAATAAATTAAATCTTTTTAGAAATGAAATCTGCAAAAATATAATTTTCGGCACGTGTCTGTAGGAAATGAAACAAATAAGAAATATTTTTTTTCTAAAAAATAAACTCAAGAAAAATTATTTTATGATCTTTAACAGTCTCTATATTATTAATCCAATAAATCAGTTTTATTTTAAGGCAAGTTTTGTTTAATATGAACAGGATATCCATTCAAATCAGGGCCACACAGCTAATTTATAAACCTTTAGTAAGACACAGATCTGCTAAAATGGTCTAAATAGAAAATGATTATATTTTATGTAATTTGATTCAATAAATGCTTTAATAAATAATAAATTTGATTTTACATAATGCCTCTGCTGTGGAAATCACGATTAACAAAATATTCTTGACACACTAATATTTTCAATTAAAAGAGTTAATTTCCAATCAGCTAATTCAATCACTTAAACTGACTGATTTATGAAAATTTGAATATCACTATTTAATAAAAAAAAGGATAATTTTAGATTTTCTATCCATCGTTTCAAAGAAAATACGCCAATCAGCGCGCAGGTTTCTCAAGATTAATTGGCCTAAGATTATGAAAATGTTGAGTTTTTCTAAATTTTTAACATTCAGAACTTCATAAATAATTCTTAGTTGAAAATTAGAAACATTCATTCATTTATATAAAATTTGGTGTGTCCAGAATATTTCTCAGAATATGATACCTTACTGCATTAAATTTAGACTTCATAATTTTTGAAATATGTTTATAGGCTGGAACAAAATATTATTATTGATTTCATTTCAATCCTTTAAAAAGTAAAACTAAAAACTGAATCTGAGAAATTTTTGTTAAATTATTCTTTGAGATATTACATAATTATGAAAAATATTTTGTTGTTCACATAAGGCTTAAATACTGAGCGATTCTGTTTGCAATAGTCATATTCAATAATAATAAGAAGAAATAAATAACAATAAAGATGATAAATAAAATTAAACGCATGGTTTTATTAAAAAATATCTTTATATTAATTGCAATTTCATCATTTCCACTTTAAATGAAAGTTGAAGTTTTACCGGAAATTACAACAAATTAGCAAAATATATATAGTAAATTGAATGAAACGATCTAAACAACAGTATAAGTTTGGTATGACTATCAAAATTTGAAGATTAAAAATGTTTAGTTTGAGAATTTATTAAGAGACCAGTTACTTAAAATATTTAATTGAAAATTGTAACGAGCGGTAATACTGGCGAACCGGCTGGTCGCCAAAGGCGGCTAATACTATATATAACATGTTTGTATAGTCAAAAATCTGTTACAACTAGATTTTACAATGAAAGTTTATTAAAAATATTTAATACTATATATGATTGCCTAGTCGAAAATTTGTTAAATCTCACTCATTTTATTATAATACTCATTATTATTATTTACTCATTAGTGATACATAGGAGAATTAATATGTCCCCCGCCTTCACCATTTCACTTCTAATTCCTCCATGATGGTTGGAAGAATAAGGATGGAAAAGAATACAACGATTAGAGATTTTCGAACAAGAGCAAAGTGCTTAGATTAAAAAGTAGCCGAATTCTTTCAATTTTCCATTACCATCTTTTATTGGATTATAACTAACAATATTTTTAAAAAACTCTATTTAGGCTGTCTGCGCCCTTTGCATTCTCTTGTTGCTTACTCCCTTGCGGTCTTGGGGAGCAGCTCTCTTTCACAGTTCTGAACTTTTCTGAAATTGAAATATAAAAACGTTATAAAAACGGACATGGGAAATATTTAACATTCCATTCTCCATTCCATTTTTTTACTACTTTTCAATTCCTACTATTAGTTCCCACTCTCCCTATATATATTGATATATCTTGTTCCAATTTTCAATCGTTAATAAAATACTTTTTATTCATCCCCTCAAGTTCAAATACATTTTTTAAACATGTAGTGAATGACACTTGATGTTAATACAGTTTTTTTTCAAATATTAATTCATTAATTAAATTTAATTAATTTTTAATACCTTAAATAAAGTTTTAGCAGGTTGTAATACAAATTGAAATCAACAGGCAGTACTCAATCAGTAAAATGCAAGGATTTCGGTTTTTTTTTTTTTCTTTTTTTTTTTTTTTCCACATGAAGGTGAGGAATGCGAGTTCAATTCTTACGAAAATCAATAACTTTTTGATACTTAATAATTTTTTTTTGATATTTATTTAACAAAAAGTAACTAAAATAAAATTTTTCTTTGTTGCCTTAAGTAGGAATTGAATTAAAAAAAATATATTACTTGTTTTAAGAATTTAAAAAAAAATGCTTTGAATTTTTGAGAAACATTGAATAAAATGAAAAACACAACCGTGTAAAATTGAATTTCTTATTATATACATTTTGTTTAGTCCTCATTAACTTATTTTGTTTTCTGCTTCTAGAAATAAAAAAAAAACTAGCAAACTGAAACAAAGCAAGCAAATACTTAAATTCAGCACATATATATAGAATTTAAAGTACATTGATGTAATGCAGTATTCATTGATAATCGATACTTAATTTGTATAAATATGTTTTGAGACAAAATAAATTATTTCGAAAACGTCGGGAAAATAATTTTACGCTTTCTTCCAATTCCATCGTGCGAGAGAATAAGCACTCGCACTCGAATTGTGGCAGCCGGATCCAGGATTTCTCGCCAGGTGTTTTGTTGTCACTTTGGAATCGGCATTCACCGCGCATGCTCATGTCGTCGCTGGAAACGGATGGCATCCCGAACATACGGTGACTCCCGAATGGGACCCTTTCGAAATTAAAAGAAGTGTGTAAATCACGTGTTTCGGAAATCTCTAACGGGAACAGAACACAAGTCGGAAGAGGAAAACTACGGGAAGGAACAGAAAATTTGGGCAGGAATTCGGAAGAAGATCCCTCTTCCACCTAAGTAAGAACGATATCTTTTTATTCGAAAAAAGCCGGCAACACGGATAGAGGATTGTTTGCGGCTTAACAGCTGTTCGAATCGCGTTGGGACAGGCCAGACTTATCTATCTTAATCTATGTTTTGTTTTTCTCCTCATTTTTTTTTTATTTACTCTTCATTTTCAAGCGGTAATCATAGGAATTTCCACATTGAGTTTTCTTTTTCTTGTGTTTTGGATTACTGATACGCAAGTAACTTAATTGTTGGTTTGAGTTCAATCCTCAGTCGGTAAGTAGCTATAAACGAATGTTTTATAAGAGGTTTTTTTGACATTATGATAGAATGACAGACAACATTATGTTTAATATTTTAGATAATTAAATTCTATATCTGCTTATTTTCAAATTTGTTATTGAATTGTTGGAGAAAGAAACATATGTTATGAGCTTTCTTTAAGTACCGACTTTTGCCTCTTAATTTTCAAACTTTTAGTATATAGTCTTTAACTTTGGATTTAAAGAAACTTTGACAATACTATGCATATATTTGTTGACAGAGAAATATATATCCCAATCTTTTGTTTTTCTTTAATTCATTTAAATTAACTCTTTAAATTGTGTGCATATCATATGAACTAATTTTACTATTAAACTTCTCTCACGATATTTGTACTCTGAGTAAATCGTTATAACGTAAAAATTATGAACTGTGTATAAATATTTATAGTTATAAAAAGTGATTAAATGTTTTTATAGGTTTGTTCTATTATGCATGCATTTTAAGTGCCTATATTCAGTATATATTAGACAATGAGTTACGTAGGGGTTTTCATTTCATTCAAGATTTTTTTTGTGTGTGTGTGTTTCAGAGAACTAAATACTTGCATGCATAAATATCTTGATTTTAAAAGCAAATTCAAAGTTTATTTTACATAATTTTATAGATATTTATAGAATTAAATGATAGTATATCATTAATAGATATTAATTTATTAATTATGATCGGCATTATGGTATATCTTAATTTTATTTATTCGTGCATAATTACTTTCTCTATTAATTTGTAATTTTTTGGCGTAGACTTTTTTTAGGAATGAGAATTCTCCTCATCTTTTTAAATTAAAATAAAAAGTCATAATTCCATGAATTTAACTCGAACTACATATAGCTTCATTTACAAGATTTTATAATAACAATATTTCAACATGGGATTTTTTCCGAATGATTCTGTTTCAATCATTTAATTAATATATTTTTAATTTTGTTATCTTATGCAATGCAAAATGTATATGGATTCATTAATTTGTTATATGGTGTTCAATTTCATTTTATATATCTTTAACATGACGTTCTATAGCATTATTAAGATGCAGTAAAGTATTGGGAATATCGATCAATATGTTGTAAATAATTTACATGTATACAATATCGTTGTGTTACGAGGGAAATAAATAGCTTTTAGCGAAACTTCAGCGTATTGATTACAAATGAACGCAAATTGCGACCTTGAAGAAGAATTACATTTAACGCTAATTTAAATTAGTCCTTAATTGGAAGCTCATTAATTTCGGCTTAAATTTACACTTTAATTAGTGCTAAGGGACATTTCGTTAAAAGGCAAAACATAATATCACTTTAATTATTTTCAAAAAAACATTCTTTCGACTAAAACTTAATTTGTCGTTTTCCAAACCGCATTATTTGCTGATTCTTAAGAAAAAAGTATTTCATCTGTAATTTGATAGCCTGTATGCATACAAAAAATATTCAATCTGGAATTTGAAGATCAAAAAATGGTTATTCAGGTAATTACAACCCGGTCATTATTGTTGTTGTAGTCATTTTTTATTCTGTTCTCATTGAAGATTTCCTGAGTATTTGAAAATGTATGATTAATGAATTCATATATACAGGTGGAATTTTTATGTGAGAGCTGTTTTCTGATAAACAGTTTGTCAATAGGCAATTAGCATGACAGTTACTCATCTAGAAAGATTTTCCCCGCAAATTTAAAGAAATCATATTTTCTTAAAATGTTATATATATATATATATATATATAAAACTATATGATGATATAGTTTTGTTTCATTTATACAGTATTGACTATTATTCAATATTAATTTACAAATTTTCAGAAAAAAATTTAGCAGATTTGACATCGATCGAAAAATGACTTTTGATTTCTTTTAATACTGGTAATTTTCATACGACACAAGTACATATTATAATCTTGATTTCAAATTATAGAATTCGTTTAATTCTGCCCAATGCTACTGAATTCCTACTATTATTTTTAGTTAATTTCATTTTATATTATTATAATTAATCATTTTAAAAACATCCGAGCAAAGCAAGAGAGACAGTGTTTTTAGAAAGTAACATATGTTTTCAGATACAGTCTAATTGTGTGTATCGATATCTTCTCACCCGAAAATTTTCAGACAAAAATAGATTCCTTTTTTGTTATTAGTATTGCTATGATTTAATCTCCTTGTCACGTGAATGAAAAATAGATAGCTTAAAAGAGATGTTGCAGAATAATTCATATTGAATCACTGTTACCTTTTTTTTGGGGGGGGGTGTCGCCGTGGGAACAATATTAAAATGCACATTTAAAGGAAGCAAGTGTTTCGAGCTTCACGGATTATTATATCGGTTGAGTTCATTCTCATTAAGCATTCTTTGCCATTCCAACGATCATGATTTTTTGGAACGATCATAATATTTAGGAGATGAGGAGCATGTGCAATTGTGTACAGAGAATGAAAAAATACGCACCAATTTTTTATTATTTATTATACATTTTAGTATGCAAATATGTAATATTATTATGCATTTGTTCAATATGAATAGATCATGAAAGAATATATGTACAAAATCTCTGTGAATTTTATCGATCCTAGAATTAAAGAAAAAATTCAAGAGCTTGAATCAAGATTTATTGAAAATTATATAATTTTCGAATATGAATAATATCATGTTTATTATTTTTATTAAAAAATCGACAGCTTCAACAAGTTTTAGATCAATAACATGCTACTGGTTGGGGTAATCATAAAGAGATACCTCCGATTACTGAGACTATTTCGAGATTTATAGAGAACCTGTAGTGAATACAGAATTTCCTCTATTATGATACCGCTACTCATCATCAAAGTTAGGGTAATTTGCCCCACACCTTTATTATGACCTCAGGAAAGGGAAAACTGTTTGCTTATGCAGTAACTTTCTTCCTCAAATTTGAAGTAACCGCCGGTGAGATCATTATTAGGGGAAAGCACACGATTGCTGATGATATATGATCCTGAAAAGAGGTCGATCAGGTGCTGATTGACCTCTCGTAATAATAACTTTCGCAGAATTTAATATAGATCTTTTATATATCAAACTTCATTGCCCAAGTTTTAGAGACTTTAAATTATAGATTTGAAAGATGCGAAGATGAGTAGACATCAGATTCAACAATTTTATAAAATATTGCATGTAATACCTACACATGAACAATTATTCGAGATGAAAGTAATTATATAGTATTTAATTAAATATGTGGCCCATTTATCAATCTTTTATAAGAAATATAACTGATCAAAACTTACTTCTCTTAATTATGATTTTTGACAGAATAATTTCGGAACAAAAAATTCTTTTAGATTCTACCTTTGTTAATTCAATAATTATTAAAGAGTAAGGCACTAATCAGGTTTCAGGTTTAAATTTCATTATAATACAAACACATTAAGGTTTTCAAAATAGTTCAGCAAATACTATTATTGATCGTAACTTTAATATTATATCATGCAGCTCTTGAAAGTCTTATTGTTACACTAATATATAATTTTAAATCTGTCAGACTTCAAAAGCTGTTTTAAAAAATTTCTAAAATTCATCCATATCGACTTTTAATTGTTTTGGATTATATAATCATTTTTAGTGATTTAGAAATCATTTTGACTACTTTTCATGCTTTGTATTCGGGAGATATTTATATTTTGTATGGGTTTTATTTATGAATTAGCTATTGTATACAACTGATTTCTATTAGTATTCACCACTGCCACCATAACGACTACGGTGAGACAAATAAATACAAAAAAAAAAAATGTTACATGCATAAACAAAATTTGCGGAAATAGGTAATAGAAATGTAAACTTCTTAGTAACAATTTGGCAAATTGATTTAATGGTATGGTTATTAAGAAAATGTGCAATTACATAAAATGAACCGTAACAGATTTAATTTAGGTGTGTAATGATTTTTTCCCAAGTGAAGCTAAATCAGGGATTGCAAGAAGTATGTCACTTAAGTGTATGACATTAAAATGGATAGTGTTGAAAATTTTGCCACATACGTTTATTGTTGACATGGTTTCCTATTTCCTGTCTGCAGTTTTTTCTAGCACAAACGTTAATTTTGAATAACAAATCGTGAGCGCAACCTCAAAATACAGTTCGCACTTAACAAATGTGATCTCTTGCGCTTTACGTTACAAGTGTGTTTTAATAATAAATGAAAATGCGATGTAATTATCCATCGTGTTTATTAGTTAGTTTAGTTAAATTAATATCCCATTTCAAAGCAACACTTGCGCTATTTTGAAACGGACCTCGTAATTTTGAACCGCAATCAGATAAAGAGGACGGCAAATGAGCTGGCACCTCACTCTCCAAACATTCGCACCACACCAGCGGAAGAATGTTTGACCCCGAAGGATTTAGCATGCACCATGTCCGCTCATACACCGGTTATTCGGAAGAATCGGGCCTCGAATTGGAAGCCAGCCGATTCCCAAATCGAAACCTTACCACCACGCCCCTGTTGTCCACGCATTTATTACTAAAGCACATTTTTTCGCTTACTTGTGTTACTTTTGGGGATTATTTATCTACTATCACGTGAGGATCCTTTTCCAACTCTGAGCCGCTGTAGACTGAAATTTGTCTTTGAGAAACATATCTTTCTGAGAAGTTTGTACTCACTGTTGCGAAACACTCTGCATATGACTCTGACTATGACTTAAACGTGCATATGATAGTATTTTCAGATTCTTGTGTAATAGAACACCTAACAAATAAAATCTCTAATACGAATTCTAAGATGATAAAAGTTTGAAAGCTTTTTTTATTCAGAAAATAGAATTTTAATTATAATCTGTTTTCATTCTTCCAAACCTGGAATTTTTGCAGGGTATTTATACTGCTTTACAATTATCTGTAAAAATCGTCATTGAATTTTTTTTATATAAAAAGTTGCGAAATAAAGTTTACTCAAACATGAAGCATACGTTTTTAAAAATTACTTCAAATCTCTATTTCGATAAATAAATATATATTTATTTTGAAATGCATTCTTGTTTTTTGATGTCGGTATTATTTTTATTTATAAAATATTTATTTTATAATATTATTTAATAGAACTCGAAGTGCTTTCCTTAAATAAACATGTGTCAGACAGAGCTTATCATTTCAAATGTTTTCTTTTTTTCGTTTTGGCAAATAAAGATACTTTATTCTTATATTTAAAATGCCTCCAAGTAAAATCATATGCTATAAAAATGCGTGTATATTTTTGTATACACTTCTTTTATTTTAACATATATTTTTTCATAGGTTAATTCTTCTTGAAAACGCAATGAATTTCAGCAATCAAATCAATGATCAGTTTAATAAAACAAATACAAAAATTACAGACAGTTAATTTTGTTTTAAATATGCATCAATTGAGAGAAATGAATGCATCAGAAAATAAGATAAAATCTGTTATTTGCACCTGCAGATATTTCAGTAATTTATCCAGTATATCAGTAATTATCTTGACGTTGCTGTCCTTTTTACAGCTAAAATACAGCAAATAATTTTAGAATTATTATTTAAAAAATAGGAATTATTTTCATTTCATTTCATTTCTTTTGCTTTGGATTAAACTAATAGGAAATTACATCCTTTCATTCATCTTAATTCAGCTTTAGATAAAGTTGAGTAACGGATGATTGCCAAAATGAAACTGAGTTAATAGAAATTCTTGTAGTTTCTCTCGGAGAATGAATAAAATAATTTCCAGTTATTTATTCAAAATAAAAATTATTATCCTTTTATAACAATTGTTGGAATAAACATTAGAAAATAAAATTGCCAAGGAATATTAATACCCTGAACTAAGAATTCTTTCATTCCTTTATTGAAGAAACATTCGTTTTTGCAAATTTTAATTTTGTTTGACATAAAAATTTTAAGAATATTTGAAATTTTTCGTTTCAATCCGTGCTAAATTTGAGTTTCAAAATAATTGCTATTAATAATTTAATTACAACTTTCTATATTTTAACTAGTTATAAATATTATCTTACCATAACCGAATGTATAAATTAAATATGTCTTGACAAGCAAATGTGTTTACAAACTACTAAAGCTGGGATTATATTTCTATTGGAAAAGTATATATTCGCTTTCACTTTCATTTCATTTTTAGTCATCCAAATGGATGGGCTTTGTGTTTACCAGATTTAAATTCATTTAATTATTTTTTTCGGCTGATTTTATTTGTACATATGTATGATGGTGAATTTGAAATAAATGTAAGCTGTCTCCACAAAATTAAAACAAATTTTGTTATTATATTTCGGAAAGACTTTTTTTACCTGACTACGTATTTTGAAGCTTATAATTTTCAAATAAACACAATCAAGAATTTTCAAAATCATTGAAGCTTTTCACGCAATTTTGAATTCTGAAAATTTAATAAGAAAAACATTTACTGTATTTGGAAAATAAATTATTTTTCTATAAAATTTAATTAATTATTTAGTACAGAGAAGATAAAATAAAAATCAAAATAATCAAATTTTAATCAAGGTTTAGATTAAATATTTGAAAATTTTGGGAGTGAAGACATCGGAAATATATGATTTCTTTTTAATTTTCTAGTATAAAAAGAAAGGTGATACATATGAGTAACAGAAAATAATATAATCTTCAAAACAACATATCAATTCTTTTTTCAGATTCCCTTGAAGATGAAAAGAAAACACATTTTTGGAATTTTATGTCTTTATTTGTTTATCGGTATGTGCAAAGATACAATAATACTAAGCAAAAAAAATCGTTGAATTTAATTTTGCACAAGGTTTTTAAACTTTAATTTCCGATTTATAAAAATATTGGAACAATTATTGGAATAAGAAAAAACTCATTTCTCAATCTTTTATTCGACTTTTCTTCATCTTGAATAACTACACAAAAAATAACTATATCTATGTATTTTTTATCACTTACTCTCCTATTCATATAAAATGGAATTATTATGTATGTTATTTACAATTCTATGCATGCTCTTTTTCACTTCAAATGAAAATGTTTTATGCATTTTCAGTCCAATAAAATATTTTCTTCGTTATTTAAAATGATGTATAGTTATTATTATTTATTTATATATTTTTTATTTGACATTTTGTTATTCGGCTTGCACTCTAAATTCCAAATTTCCGACATTGCGTCACGATTCCAAATCATTTGGTGACGAAAAAGCAACAAGACAACTTTTGAATCCTTTCTTTTTTCAAAATATCTCAGTTGATATCACAAAAAATTAAAATAACAGATTTAAATTAAAGTAAATGTACTACAATTTGAGCTCTAAAGTATGTTTGTAGTTTAAAGAAGCAGGAAGCACAGAATTTCAAAATAAATTAAAATAATTTCCGTCTTTTTTCTCATTTTTAGTTGCATATATTTTAAACTAAAATGCTTATGCATGGCGCAGTTGAGCCAAATATAGCTCTTACGCAGAAAAAAAAATCCGCTAAAAAAATTATTAAATACCAGTTTAGAGTAAACTTCAATCTAATCAGGTATAAATGTGAGTTAATTTGATACAACTAAAATGCAAATCTAACTTATACGTCGGATATTTCAAGATATACAGTTATTCAAGGATTACGTAATCTTGATAAACAATTATCTTATAATTAGAGTCCAGTTGCCATTTGAAATCTTTATACAACGAAAATAGTTTATTAAAGTTATTGATATATGCATTAATATGAACAATACGTGCTAACTTCTTATAACACGGCTAAAATTTGAAGCGCAGACTTTAGATACAAATCCATAATACAGTGCTATTTATAGTTTCTATCTGACTAATGCAGATATCTTCAAATTTTATCTGCCATTCCTTGTTCCGTAGACATCCTGTATCGTTATATGCTAATTCATTTATGAGTGATGGCCTGTCGTCTTCACGCAGTCTTCCTTTTCAATATCTTAAATTTATTTTCACAAACTTCTTCTAGAGTGTAGCTGCACATGAAAGAATAAAAAAAAAATCTCCTTTCCAGCAACCCTAATCGTTCTTGCATCATTTCTTGAAGTAGCAAGATATCAATTTAAGAAGAGATTCAGGAGCTGTATATATATCCATTTTGTAACAGGAGATTTGGATAAATAAAATTGAGTTAGCACCTAGCCCCAATCCAGAGGAGTTTCTATATGTCCTGATAACTTATTTATCTCAAAATGTATCTTTTTTTATATCCTAAGGCAAGAAATTATGCTACATTCTATAGTTGAAAGTAAATGCTCAAAATGGATCTTTCCTTTGTTGCTGATTGGAAAAGTAATCGGCAGCTCAAATCATTGTGACTTTATGACAAGGTTCTACTATTATCTTCAGTTATGAATTTTAAAAATGTCTTCTTTCTTTAGCCACTTTTTCAATGGTAGTAAAGGGTAAAAAATAGTTCAGTTTTTGGGACCAGTTTTCAACTGTTATTCTATACAAGAACAATGCGCTGTCTGCCCTTGCCCGAATTTTGAACTTTTCATATTACACCCACTAAAATCATGAAATATAAATGTATTTAATTTACATTTTTCGGAAGTACTACTTATCTTTCATTGGATCTACTTCAATTAGATAGATTAAAACCAATACCTTCACCAACCACAAAAATCTTATTATAGTGAGATCCATAGAAACAACAGCTTAATAGATATAATAAACCGAAGCTTAACATAAAATATATATAAAAATAGCAGCTTAGTATTCCACAATTACTAGGTTTATATCTATATTTGATTTTTGCAGAATCTTTTTAAGCCGTCAATAAAAAGCAGCTACATTTTTATTAGTTATAATTTGTTGTAAAGAAGGGTATGGACATGTGATTCAATGAAGATGATCCCATGTGAAGAATATATGACAGTTGATCCCATGTGATGAATATAAGTGTGAAAGATGATTCTATGTGATGAATATAACCGTGAAAGATGATCCCATTTGATGAATATAAGTATGAAAAATGATAACATGTGATGAATATAAGTGTGAAAGATGATCCCGTATAATGAATAATGGGAGATAGTTTTGTGAAGAAAATAGCATCCAATAATGCAAAATTGTTTTCATGGACAACACCTACATCACATAGGATCTTTGATAGGTATGAATGCTGAATGTGTAAAAGACTTTTTTTTTTTTTGCTAAATAGTGAATAGGCACGTTTTGAAATTCTACGACCTGATATCTTTGATAGTGAAATCTTTGTGAAATCTTTGAAAAGTGATATCTTTTGAAAAGAGATTTGTTCGTTAAATGTGCAGGTAACCTTGAACATAACATCAATTAATATCTTAAATAAGTGTTGAGACCATTGATTGTTTATTTGATTTCGGTTTAATTGCTGCTCAAAAGGTTTTAGCACTTAAATTTAATATATTTTAAATTGTTTTATGATTTGAAAGTATTTCAAATGTAAAAATTACATGCAATGAAACTGGGTTTATGAAAGAACTAATATTTTATTGTAAGACTATCGCTTCGCCGATTAATAGCTTCCGCTTTATCAAAAAAACATCAAAATTATTCAGACAGGAAATAAAAATGGTAAATCATCAATGGAAATAATAACTTTATTTACCTTTCATAATTTCAAATAGAGTCGAGTGCATATATATATATTGAAAAAGAATTTGATATAAATGTAATGAGGATAATACAATAGGAGAACTCAGCCAATTTTTTTTCGTTCATTTTTCATTCACATTCAATTGCAAGTGGAAAAATAAAATATTTTAAATCGTTATAAGATGAAAGTGATTAAAATTTTTTGAAAATTATAAGGTTTTTTGATTATTTATAAGGTTTTTTGATTATTTATAAGGTTTTTACATAATATAAATAATAATTCATAAATTAATATTGGTATTTAATTATTACTATTTATTGCTTTTTGAACAATTCAACAAAAGAACTAATATATATATATATATATATATATATATATATTCTGTGCTTAGAACAGTATAAATTTGCTTAATTAATTGCATGTTTTCCATGGCTAGTCTTATTCCATTAATATGCAAATTAAAAAAAGTCATTATTTCACCAATATTTAGCACATCAATAAATATTTTTTTCAATCACTCCTAGGCCCTTTTAAAATAGTAAATGAAAGGAGATATTTTGTTTTTATCTAAAACAGCTGAAAATTTCAGCCATTTGAATTTATTTCTAAACGGCTATGTGCAACAAAAATGTGATGAACTGTTCCTACGAAAATGTTCCTAATAAACGTGGTGGCATAAATGCTTTACTGGTCATTCATTGTCTTCATGTTCTCTAAACGTAGCCAAACCCTCTGCACTCTTGTCACAATCCTTTACTCCACTTTTCCGCTTTCTGTAGGAGAACATGTGACTGTAACAAAATCCAGTCAACGATTTACATTGTGCCGTCTATGGCATATTTATGCACAGAAAAGCGGGTTTAAAATCGTCGTTGTCTAATTTACATTCGCTCGACCCTGTGTCCCTAAAATCCGCGTATGCATATGGCTTTGACACTAGATGACAAGATTTCCATTCTGAATCCAAGATTAAAATTAGGATTCTTTTGTTTCAGTTTCCATTATCCTATTGTAAGACATTGTCTATACTATATAATCTGATTATTAATGTTTTTAAAAAGTAAACCCCATGACTAGTCAAAAGAAACTGGGGTCTTTTTTTCTAATGCGTTATAAAGAGAGGAATAACGTATATGTTTCTCCATCACAATACCTAATTTGAAAGCATATTTTGAGTCTTTATCCTTTCATAATCTAGATGACATATACCGTTACATGTACTAGATAATACATAATCGATGGTGCTGTGTCAATAAGTCATAAGATTTTCTTTCGCCTCAGATGCTAATCTGTTGAGTCACAAATCACCTTGAAGTCAGTATTTCCCTTAATAAGTGTTCTCCTCGTACCAGACTAGTTTGATGGATAAGCTTATCGCTAAAGAAGGATGGCAAAAATAGATGACGTCATAATCAGTCACATTGACTAAAAATATCGTTTAGAGATTGAAGAATGAGAAAGTATTTTCTTTCTTTTCTCTCTAAAGTGTGGATATTTTAAATGGATAATATAGATTTTTCTTAACAGCAATCTAATAGTTAATATTATAGTTGCTGAATACAAACCATAGAGTGCAAGAATTACTTAAACAATTGCAAAATGTCTTTAACAATTTTATTAATTTGTTTTGTTTTTGAAAGGAAGATCTGCTGAAGTTCTAAAAAATGTATATATTTTAAATAATTTTAAAATTCATTTTAGCACTTACCAAAACTGAAATCAATTTTCGTTTTCAAAAGCTGAAAATTTAAATAAAATCTTGGCACCCGCAGATTATTCATGAGATCAGAAAGTTAAATAAAAATTTCATTTTAAATTTATGAGAAAGGATGCTTTTAAAAAGAATTCTATTACCATGTAGGGCAACAGTTGAATTTATCACCTAATAAAGATGATGATGCAATGGTATTTCAATAAATAATTACAGTCATATTTAAAGATACTGAATGCCTTTCACAGTATAAGTTCTTTCATAAAAGTCATTAAAGTGATAATAATTTGTAATATTTTTTTTATTATTATTTGTTCCAAATTTTCAATCATTGCTTTATTTACCGATTGATTTCATTATGACCATCAATATTTCATTGGATAAATTTTTTTCAATACAAAAAACACAAAGAAATGTCAAACAAGTTTTTAACTAGATTTAAAATAATAATAAATTTTTTTAAGGAAAAAGATTAAATGAACTGCTAAATTAATTGTGATGATAACTTTATTTATTTCAATATAATGTAGCATTCAAAATGTATTTTCATTATTAAAAATAAGAATAAAAATTTACCATTGTTCCCTTTCTCAATAACACAACACATGGAAAGAAGTACCCATCGATGCATAAATAGTTTCCTCTTCCTTTTTTTAAACCATTTTTTTTATCAATTTTTTAAAATCTACTGAATGATTTTTGAGTACATTAACTGGATGGCCTAACTGCTGTCAGATTTACATTTTTAAAAAAATACTGTGATTTTTTTTTCTTGAAATAAAAGCAAGAGAAAAAAAGATTTTTTTTCCCTTCGTAAAACTATATATATATATAAAGAATCTTTTCACACAATGTCATTCTAAAGTATATTACACTGATATATCTTTACTATTAGCCGGAATTACTTTCCTTCATATTTCTTATCCCTTAAATAATATGTGGAATGCTGTTTACCAAAGGGAGATTGGTGATGTTTCCCCAAATAGAACCAATGCACACGATTTAATAAGAATCTATAGCAACAGGAACTGGAAGTGACCATCCCCTGCGGTCATTTATCAAGTCCACTCTCCTTTCGATTGCCCGCTGTCCAAAATTGATCTGATAAACTATCGTCAACACTTACTTCGACACACAATTAAATAAGGAAGCGGGAAGAATACTTTAGGTCTGGATTTTTTCTTGATTAATACTAGATATAGTCAGTGTCAAATTCATTTGAAATTTCAGTAAAATCTGCGCCATGTATTAGTTTTGTTAATAACGTTAAAAATTATATTCATGTATTTAAAAAAATTAATCAAATAAAAAAGCAGGAATAATACTTCTGACCTGGAATTTTTTTTATTAGAAGTTATACCAGTTATAGTCAATGTCAAATTCATTTGAAATTTCGATAAAATCTGTGTCATGCATTAATTTGGTCAATAAATAATGTTGAAAATTATATGCCCGTATTTAAAAAAATAATTGATGCGTTTGAGTAGAATTTGGATTAGATACCTTATATTTAATAAAATGAATTTCTTTATTTTAAGTAAACATTTATTATTTTTCTAAGTTTTATACAATTTTTTATGACTTTAAAAAAATTATATATTTTCATTAATCAGCGATTAAATTGTTCGAAGCTTTTATCATTCTGTAACTTTAATTTTCTCTTATTATGATTAGTAAATGGTTTTCACTTAGCGTTTATTAAGTTAAACGAAAAAAAAAAGATGGAAAATAGCAGTACATTTTTTTGTTAAAATCAGGAAAAGAAAAGAAAAATAGATTCTGCTTGTATTGAAAAAACAAATATTGCTTTCATTATTAAATAAAACTTTTAAAACATGCAAAGGTGTTTCAATATTAATTGTGTATGATTCCGAAATCCGTTAGAAAGGATGCAAAATCAAAACAATCTGTTAGAAGGTGTGGTTGAACTGATGTAGAAAAAAGGATCCCAAATATCGCAAGAACAACTGAATATAAAAGAATACTTTGACAAAGCATATTTATTTATCATATAATCCAAAAACATATTTTAACGTGTATTGTAAAAAACATGTTATCACATAATGCAAATACATTTCCTTTCAAATTTGTGGATGTGGGATAAAACATGGATGGGACGTCTATAAATTTTATTTTAGAAAAATTTTTATTCAATATTTTTCACAATATATAAAACAAAGCAATACTTGAATGGCATGCGGTTTGAGAGCCTGTATCATTTCATGAAAAACGCAGAAGGAAAATTGTGCGTTTTATAACCATTTAATTTTTAATAAATGTAACTACAGGTATAAAAATTGTATCTGCACGTATGAAAACTTATCACAGTAAAATCACTCACGGTACCTCTGTCTTTAAAGCGTTATAATTTTATTTCGAAAAGTATTGGAGACAGTGGGAACAAGTTGGTTAAAATATTGTATAGAATTGTTGATTAAACGTAAAATGAGGCTCCATGCCGTCAAAATTCTAAACTTTAAGCAAATGGTAGTGAATATGATTTATATCATTATATCTTCAGGGACGAATGATTTCAGTAACAATCGATTAATAAATTTGTATTTCAGTTTCCCTTTTATTGTAGGCTATTCATATACCGCAGTATCACTTACTAATGAAATGAAATTTCTAAATCACTTTTTAGTCCCTTTTCCCTTGATCGTTTTCTTCAGTAATTTTCAAGATATGGTTTAGTGAGATTATAGATATTTTTTAGTATTTTTCCACTAGATTGTCTCAATAATTTAATTATAAGAATGTAAAAGGGAGAGAGTCCAAAAAAGAAAATCAAGATTATAAACTCTCCAAAAAAAATTAACATGCATAAAAATGACAAAATCTGGATCCAAATAAAAAGAAATTGAAAAAAAAACATTACACACAAAATTTTAAATCATAAGTACTCAATTAAAAAGAAAAAAAAACTATTAAAAACAATAGGTATTATCTCAACAGAGACATTTGTGGATATAAATGTATTCTACTGAGAACAGTCGAACGGCTGTTTTGTGGTTAAGAACTCTCTGTTCCAGAAATTTAAATATTAATCAGGTTTTTGATGGTGCATATCAATTTTCATTGCGAAGCTTTATAAATGATAACCCAATTATAAAATGAAACTACAAAGATTTTTTTAATCATGCACTATTTAATCTGTTGAATATTTCTAATCGTAACAGCATGATTTTATAAATTTTGAAAATTTTACCTCTTTTTTATATATAAAAAAATAATTTATATATCTTATGAAATAAAATACAAAAATAGAATTTATTAAATCGTAATATCAATTTTTGATCCTGTGCTGAAGCGTTTGCTGGCATTATTAGCGATATCTCTTCAGCAGCCGAATGTAAATGCTCTCACCTGCCTCTCGCTGTCTAAACTGTTGACGTCATAGAAGCAGGTGGTCTGACTTTATAATCTAACCTTTACTTGGTGTCTCCTATCACAGAGTAGACATCGAAATTAAACAGAAAGAGAGATGATATCCAAATTACTCATTTTTTAATCTTTTTTCTTTAAAAAAAATTGAATACCATATTTATGAATAAAAAAAGAATGATAAACGATCGACAAATTTTCTGGCTGATAATAAATGTTATATATATACTCAATTTTTAACGATACATGTTTTATTATTATGAGAATTTTTTAAGCTACTTATATATAAAAATAATTCATAAAATTATAGAATATATGTTGTATATATCGATTTAATCGCATTTTCAAAGTAATTCTAATTTTAACCACATTAAATTGCGCTCAAAATCCTAAGCTTTTGTAATATTTTTGATTAATTTTATATGAAATGTATGCAGATCGAAATTTATTACTCTAGACTTTTAGACTAATTACTCTAAATTTAGACTTACTCTAAATTTATTACTCTATATTACCCTAGTTAAGATTTTAATTGCAAAGTAAGTAAAAATTGTAATTATTTTATTTTAATATGTAATTAATTATTATTTATTATGTAATTAAATTATTGTAATCATAAATATTTATATTTCTTCCACTTGAAGGATATTCTGAACGGAAAATAAAATCGGAAGCTTTATGATGTTGCTGAAAATCAAATTTAATACTAATTTACGGTAATTATTTCAATTTTATTTTTTGTTGATTTAAATAGCAATTAAACATACAATTGATAAATTTAAACTGAAAGCAATGTGAAGGAATGATTTTTCGAGGTATTACGTTATATTATAATAGCCGCCATTGGCGACCAGCCGGTTCTCCACTATTACCTCTCGCTACAATTTTCAATTAAATATTTTAAGTAACTGGTCTCTTAATAGATTCTCAAACAATACATTTTTAATCTTCAAATTTTGATAGTCATACCAAACTTATACTGTTGTTTAGATGGTTTCGTTCAATTTACAATACATATTTTGGTAATTTGTTGTCATTTCCGGTAAAACTTCAACTTTAATTTCAAGTGGAAATGATGAAATTGCAATTAATATAAAGATATTTTTTAATAAAACCAAGCGTTTTATTTTATTTATCATCTCTATTGTTATTTATTTATTAATATTATTATTGAATATGAGTATTACTAACAGAATCGCTCGGTATTTAATTCTTATGTGAACTACAAAATATTTTTCATAATTTATGTAATATCTTAAAGAATAATTCAACAAAAATTTCTCAGATTCAGCATAAAATTCAGTTTTTAGTTTTGCTTTCAAAAGGATTGAAATAAAATCAATAATAATATTTTGTTCCGGCCTATAAATATATTTCAAAAATTATGAAATCTAAATTTAATGCAGTAAGGTATCATATTCTGAGAAATATTCACACACCAAATTTTATATAAATGAATGAATGTTTCTAATTTTCAACTAAGACTTATTTATGAAGTTCTGAATGTTAAAAATTTAGAAAAACTCAACATTTTCATAATCTTAGGCCAATTAATTTTGAGAAACCTGCTCGCTGATTGACGTATTTTCTTTGAAACGATCTATGGAAAATCTAAAATTATCCTTTTTTTATTGAATAGTGATATTCAAATTTTCATAAATCAGTCAGTTTAAGTGATTGATTTAGTTGATTGGAAATGAACTATTTTTATTTAAAATATTAGTGTTTCAAAAACATTTTGTTCATCGTGATTTCCACAGCAGAAGCATTATGTAAAATCAAAAATACGTTATTTATTACAGCATTTATTGTATCAAGTTACATAAAATATAATCATTTTCCATTTAGACCATTTTAGCAGATCTGTGTCTTACTAAAGGTTTACAAATTAGCTGTGTGGCCCTAATTTGAATGGATATCTTGTTCGTATTAAACAAAACTTGCCTTAAAATAAAACTGATTTATTGGATTAATAATATAGAGAGTGTAAAAGATCATAAAATAATTTTTCTTGAATTTATTTTTTAGAAAAAAATAATGTTTCATATTTGTTTCATTTCCTACAGACACGTGCCGAAAAATATATTTTTGCAGATTTCATTTCTAAAAAGATTTAATTTATTTTTAATTGGAGCTTTAATCAATGTGATGGCAACACTTCGAAAAAAGCTAATTTTCCCCCATGAATGCGAAACGGGCTCTTGCAGCTTACATTTTATTTTTATTTTGTACGAAAAAAATTGTTGAAAAATATAGTTAAAATATTTATTTAAAAATTCATTAAAAATAGAAATTTAATTTTAAGGTTAAAACATGGGTATCGTTTAAACGATAAATTTTTGATCTTTAATTTGATGTAAAAAGTCTTTTTTGTTCGGTAATATTTTCGGAAGTTATAGCAGAAACACGCCAAAATTTCGCTTAATTTTTAAATAAATAAGATTCTAATTAAAAATTCGAAAAAACAACCCCCAGGTACACATTCCCGGCCTCCAAGGTATACACGTGCCAAATTTGGTAGCTGTAGGTTGAATGGTCTGGCCTGTAGAGCACTAACACACACACACACACACATTGAGCTTTATTATAAGTATAGGTTTATAAGGTATTGATATTAATTAGAATATTTAGATTAGTTAAAAATTCACAAAAATTATAAAGTCTATACTATTATCTGATTTTTATAATTCATTTATTTATTTGGTCTAGGAATTAATTCGTGCGGTTTTTAATATAAAATTAAAGCTTTATTTCAAAAGCAACATACATAAATAAGTTATCAAAAATATTGTCCATCGCTAGCCACTATTTTTTCCCATCTTTCTGGCAATTTACAAATTCCGTGTCGAAAGAATTTCTCACTTTTCGAAGCTATCCAATCAGTGATCCATTTTTCAATATTTTCTGAAGAAGTGAACCGCTGTCCAAGCAAATCATTACTCATGCAATCAAACAAGTAGTAGTCTGAAGGAGCAATGTCTGGTGAATACGGCGGGTGTTGTAACACTTCCCATCCGACATTTTCCAAATATGTTTTGACCGGTTTTGCGACATTTGGTAGAGCGTTATCATGTTGAAAAATAAGTTTATTATGTCTGTTATCCCCTTCTGGTCGTTTTCTATCCAGAGCGTGTTTCAAACGCATCAACTGAAGTCGATAACGTTCTCCATTAATAGTTTCACCAGGTTTCAGAAGTTTCAAATTTTTTTCTCTGTCCAGGTCGTTCTTGGTCTTCCAAGTCGTAATCATCACTTTGAAACCGTACAAACCACTTCTGACACGTTCGCTCAGCTAGAGCATCGTCACCATAAACTTCCACCAAAATGCGATGACTTTCGGTAGCACTTTTTTTCATGTTAAAGTAATGAAGAAGAACTCCACGCAAAAATACTTTATCAGGCACAAAATTTGACATTTTCAGTTGAATAAAAATTGCTGTTGTTTACGCTTAAACCAAATGGCATATACTGAACTAGATGCGCAATAACAGTAGTTTTAAATGCATGTTTGAACAAACGAAACTATGGAACAATAAGCCAGATACGCCATCTCTTGTAAAACCGCACGAATTAATTCCTAGACCAAATAATTAATTTTTTATGCAAACTAATAAAAATATATCTTGTTATAAAAGATTGTTTTTTACAAACATGGATAAATTTTTATAGACCGTCCAGATAAACTTCATATATATGTGTGTGTGTGTGTGTGTGTGTGTGTGTGTGTGTGTGTGTGTGTGTGTGTGTGTGTGTGTGTGTGTGTGTGTGTGTGTGTGTGTATAAACGAAAAAAAATGAGGTTAAAATTGAAGAATAAACAGCTTTCCTGCTAAATAAAAAAAATGGGATTTTCAAACTTAGTCACTGTTAGGGCCAATGCGAGTAATCTATTAGCATTCACAGGAAGTGCTTAATGTGATTAATAGGTTTCTTCTCATTCACAGGGGGATTATCATACAAACCGATTAATCAAATTAATCGTAACATTTACAATTATATTTGTATCGAAAATTGCTTTCTGATGTAAATAAAGAACAGTTCATTATTTAAATATTTTTTTGCTAATCTCTTTTTATTCCATTTAAATTTCTAAACTACTAGTTTTAAAATTTATCAATTGAAATTTCCAAATCATCATTGCATCTCATTTTTCAGTGAACATTTCTAACAAATGAAATATAATAAAAGGAAAAACACTTACTAATCATCAAGTGATTTTAAACAAAGAAAAGATAGGATAGTCTCTTCATTTAAGTCAATTAATAAAAATTATTTTCAGTGATATATTGTGGCAAGGCCAAAATTTTTTTTCCACTGAATTCTATTATACAAGAAAAGACAAAATCAACGGAAATTCTGAATAATGAAATCCTGCACTTTCACCTTCAAATCTAGTTAAATTACTTAAACTAGGGATTTTTAGAAAGTTTCTTTTTCTTTTATATTTTAGTTCACTTTTATGTTAAGTTTTTTAGAAAAATTCTACATTCATTATATTACTGTGGCATAAATAAACAGTTTTCAACTATTTTGAGAAACAAAAATTTTCATGTATTCAGAATAACTTATATAAATTCGGGAAATAAATAATTGATGATATTTCATTTCAAAAATAAAATGTAATGCTTTTAAAGAAATTTACCGTGACTTTCGGAATTTAATTGAAAAAAAAAATAATCAATTTATCAAAACTTAAAGAAAAGAAATTGTGATGTTCAAGAAAATAAAATTATAAGCCAGTTTTTTTAACAAATAATTATTTAATGGCGGACAATTGAAAGAAAATTCAATAAAAAGTATTATAATCTTCTTATTCTTTAAAAAAAAAAAAAGGCGGTATATTGTCAAAAGAATTTCAAAAAATTTCCAATACAAATTTTCGAAAGTTTTTTTGTCAAGACCATTTCCATCACATAGAATAAAACATAGATAATTCAAATAGATAATTATAAAATAGATAATGCGAAAAGGAGATGTCATTTTCTGTTTCACAACTCAAGGAAATAAATTTCTGACAACCAAGTGGATAAACCGAAAATAAAAAAGAATGAAAACTTCCAACCACCAAATATATAAAATAACTGGTATAAAATTACCTTAAATGTAACAAAAGCATTTGATATCTTGAATCTTTTTTATTATGCAGGGCGCTTTATTTGTTAGTTGAAATAAAACTCTATTTGTTGAAAGTATTTTTATAATATTTGTGTAAATCAAAAGGAATGAATTAAAAAAAATTACATAATTTAGTTTGAATTAAATTTTAATTAAAAACCCTTACTTGCGACAATACTACTGTTATACAATTAAATAATTAAAAATATCACTAGAGAAAGGAGTGGAAATAGTATAAATGCAAACTATAAATTTCTGTACAATTTAGAATTATCCAACATGGTCTCGTGACATAAGTCTTAACTCCGAGACACGATTCCGTAGAAGATTCGCTGTGTCATTACAAGTTTAATCTGTTGAAGTCCAAACGTTCCTGTTTTGTATCAAATGTAAAGTAATCCCCCTTGTAATGAAATGCGGAAACAATTAAAGCTCCTAACTACGCAGGTGTATCTGGAAGTACTACAACATCATCTATTGACTAATATTCTCTGGGATTTAATACATCGCTGCTACAGCTAAGGCCTTCTGTTCAATTTTGCTTACTTTATAAATTTTCTAGATATTTTGTAGAACGTATCATTTTTAGGCTTTTGATAATAATGCGTAATCATCAAACAAAACCTAATAAGCAATAAAGAAAAGTTATCAATCCTATTTTTGTAAAAGAAAGTCACGAAAATTAAAATAAAACTTTAATGTAAAAAAAGAAGAAAAAAAACAGCATATTAGTAAACATAGGTAATTATATAATTGAAATATAAATAAAGAAAGAAATTCTAACTTTTCCAATTTTGAGTTTATATTTTTACAGATCTTTTCAACATGTTTTAAAACTATCGAAAAATAAAAACTCATGAAAGATTTGACACCAAAACGGTTAAACGGCATAAAATTGCTTTGTAAACATTTTACATTTTTCTTAGAAAACAGAACGCATTTTCCGAGTAATGAATTTTAAAAAAATGTAGCATTTGAAGTACCTTGTGATGAATAGCCAAAACGAAATTCCTTTCATTTGGTTTTTCATTGGCGTTTAAACTTATCAAATTTTTAACGCGGTAACTTGTAAACACATTTTCAAAACGCAATTCGCTCCGACAGAAAATCTCAATTGACGTCATTCCTTTGCGCCCCAAATGGTTGTCATGGCAACACGTTGGAAGGCAATTCCTCCCCCTTTACTTTTTACAAGGAATTTAGATCCTCTTTGACACAGGCTTTTTTACCTTAATTAAAAAAATACTAGTAAAGAACTTTGTATTCAAGAAACAAATTTTAGTTAAACACGAACCTAATTCTGATTGTTAAGAACTATTTTAACTTTTGAAATTCTTTTCGAAGTATCATGCTTGGCGGAATTAGCATCTCTAATTACTTTGTGAAGTTTTCTAAGGTAGCTTATAATTTGTAGTTATATAAAGGAATTCAAGAAATTGTTGAAATACCTAGCTCATTTTAAGACACGTCTCAATGTCATTCGGACACAAAAGGTTCTAATTTTGAGATTTTTGGGCATTGCATATTAAATATGTTTATAGATATAAATATATCAAATATATTAATAAATACATCAAGCATGTTTATAAACTTTTATAAGTAAATAGAATATGTTTATAAATTCAAATATAATATATTTTTAGTAGAACATATGAGTAGAACTTTTTATTTTACTTTATACTCTTATAGGAATTTTTTACTCCTATATGAGTAAAATTCTTGATTTTATAAAAAATAATAAAAAGTTAGTGTAATATTCAGTGATTTCTGCTTATAAAACAAAGCCTTTTTTTCTAGAATTGGATAAAATTATAGAGGTATTGCATTAAAGTCACATTGCAATCAGAAAAAGAAATATTCATTTAAATCATTGTTAAATCTGAAATTTCAATAAAACTAATTCTAGTTAAATTTGGCAAAAAGTTTATAAACTATTAGTGGTTCTTATAGCAACACATTGGAAATTTTCCTAAAACCAATAAATTGATATTCTCAATGATATATTTTATAGGTTTGAAAAATATTGATATTAAAATGAAATTCTTGAGAAGAGAATCTAAAAAACTTCTGAAATTGTTCAACTCTCTTTAAAAAATCGGGCTTAGTTTTTAAATTTTTTGTATTCGTTAGGACTTCAAATTAACTGGTGGAAATTAAATATCTGTCAAGTAGCAAAAGCGATGAGAAGTGACAACTTTAATTTTCCGTGCTTTATCATAGTTAAAATGTTCGAGCTTTACATGAATCGATACACTTACTACCTAAACAAAGATTCACAATAAGTTAATATTTGACTTACAACCTCTACAAATTAGTTGAATTACAATTTGTTCACGTTTTATATTTTTATTATATGGATTTTGTATTGAGATGCATGTTACCGGAAAAAACAAATAATAATTATGCTTTCTGCTTATTTTTAACTGTTATCCGTTATATAATTATAAAAATAACGTCGGTTTCTGTTTGTTAACTGCACTAACAAACAATTATGTTTATTAACTGAGAAGTTAACTTATGTTTATTAACAACAAAGTTAACAAACAAAGAAAAAATAACGCAGTTAATAAACAATAATAAATAACACAGTTAGACAGTTAAATACAATATTTGTTTTGTCTGGAACTTCCATCTAATTTGTATACCACAGGCAATATGCTACCATTGTCTTGAAATAATATAAAGATTATTTTGGGCAGGATCAAATAAGTATGCGGAATCAATCTTGAGCAGATAACGAGGTAGGCACCTAACACCGAAATCTTCTCACTTAGCATTAAAAGAAATTGCAATTCGTGTATGCGTTTTCGAAGTAAGTTATTAGCGAATGAACCGCATGAGAAATAATTAACGGCTTCAAGTACATTGAAAGGAGTTAGACTTACGTTGAAAGTACTAGACATACTTATACGACCTCACTTGCGAAATTTTGAATATATATAAACGTTGATATATATTTATAATGAGTTTTGGGTAGAATTATGTTCCAAAAAATTAACTTCCTCCGCGGGTCTTGTTACCCTCATCCCTATAAGAAGAGATACTTTATTAGAAAAGTTCAGCTACGCAAGTGCAGGATATTTGATAAACAGTATTTATAATGGTCAATTCATATTTGTGTAATTAAAGAAAAAAAACAAATATTTTTAAAAAAATTATAATTTTAATTAAATCTTTTTTCTTATTTTCTAATTTATATTAGAAGCAAAATATATAAATAATTTAATAATACGTCAGAGGAAGCATTATTCAAAGCAAAAAGTCATTTATAATTATTGATAAATTTTTAGTTTGAATTGCTTGCCTTTCACATAATTTTTATTTGCTTCCTTTTCTATCTTATATACTTATTCACTACTAGAAACTAATGTTTAATTTTTTTTAAATTTCATTAAACTCGAATATTAGCGTGGAAATAATTTCTTAGAATCTCAAGTCATCATTTTTTTTAAATATTTTATGTGTACCAAATCATTAATTAAGAAAAAAATCTTTCAATTATTCCTTTATGTCTGTTTTTTCCTTCTTTTTGCAAATTCTCTTTAATTCTATGATTGATTTTCTTTCTTCTCCATCATCCCAACAATGAAAAGGTTATTTCTATTCCAATAAATTTTCTCAACAACATAAGAGTTTAACTTTTAAAGTAATGCATTATTTCATTTAGAAGCGTGCCTGTTTAGGAAGATCATTTCATTTGGAAATATTTTGCTCATTTTGAAAAGAAAAAAAAATTGGAACATTTTGAGTACATTTTTACATAAAACATCTGTAGTTCTTTTTGTAGTAATTTTTCTATAATGGAAATAACAGCTTAAAGCTTATAAAAGTATTAGTTCTTTCACTATAGACTTTGTTAACAATCTTTGAGATGATTATGTTAGGGAAATTTATTTTCCTTGATCCTTTCGCCGTTCTCTCCTGTCAGCAAAATTTTTTCTTTTTCCTCTGTTTTCTCGCCACATTAGAACAAACAAAAATAAAAATTCAAAGAAGTAAGCATTTATTAGGCGTTTTAAACGTTTTAAAGTTTTAAAATGTAGAAGAACGCTTGAAGCGCGTTACGGCAGCCCTGCACAAGTTTCACTTAAAAGCGCTAGACACGTGATGGACGACAAAGAGGTTAATTGCTATTTATCATAATATTCAAATTACAAATTCTGTATTTAATCCTCTAAACTCTTGCGAATTTTCATTTTTTTGTGTAATCTTGTGCAATCTATTTTTTGTCCAAGTTACTTTAAAAAAGCAGAAATCATGTTTGCAGTTTTATGTGCAATTTGATGGTAGCCCTATAATAAACCTTGCATATAAACAGCATATCATTTTGTTTCAAAATTATTTAACATCCACAAGTGTTTTTTGCATATATTTTGATTATGAACAAAGTATAATTTTGCTCAGAAAAATTTACAAAATAAGTCTCACCTGGGAGGTCATATACCATCTAAGCGAAACGGTTTAATAGCTTTGGGCACAACGCATAAATTGCATATGTCTAAGTTAGCCTCTATAATACTAACACGCTTACTGAATACTGTAATATGTTTTATTAATTTTTAAAAGTCATTGTTAGATTACTTTATATGCCACGCACGTGAAAAGGTCAACTAGCCTTTAATGGCACAATACATATATTGCACAAGATAAAATGACTAAAATAACCGCTGTGTTATTCATATATAGTATATTCAATATTGCAATCTATTTTCTTAATTTTTAAAAGTCGTTATTGCATATAAAACCATGCATTCGAAAAGTTGAACTAGTTTCGGGTTGCCTCTTTACATATGTTGTTCAGATTAGGATGACTTAAACAGACGCTGTGTTATTAATATGTATATTGAGTATTGCAATCTATTTTCTTAATTTTTAAAAGTC
>JAPMOR010023407.1:29168-53530 GCA_026543865.1 Argiope aurantia | reverse complement strand
ATGAAAAACTTATAAATAAATAGACGGTCATTACAGGACCCGAAACCAGCACCGAAACATCTTACAAACATAATGACACGTATTTATATCATGTCTTAATTCTTATATTTTCATATTAGCTACGGCTATCGGGTTAAATAAATGTCAGATACGATACCGATTAATTAGTTATATGTTTAATGTCAAGTGAAGTGATTTACTCCTACAAATGACGCATAATAGCAGGTTCAAAATGCATAGCCTCATTTTAGGATAAAGTACGGGAGACAAAAGAAATTGGAATTTAAAACCTTAATACCGAAATTTTCTAACAATTATTGTTTTTCTAAATCTGAAGAATGTATTTTAAATGCTGTGTGATGTCCTCATAGAGAAAAAATTATAAATTTACCAATCGTACAGTGTATTTTCAGTACTGTGTATTATTTTTTTTTAGATAAATCCCAAGCAGCAAAAGATCGTTGGCCAACCATTGGCCGAACAGCGCCCCACAGAACGCGCGAGGTTGGGGAGAGATCGCCTCCAATCTCGCCCCGACCTTGTTCATGTCCCCCGGCAAGACAAGATGATCGCCCCGGCGTGTTTCCGACGATTTTGCCGATGTTTTTCCGACGTATAAATACCACGGGCGACTTTATACCAAGCATTTTTCGATGTGTTTTATCAATGGGCGACCCAATACCAATCATTAAGCGATTTGTTTCTGAGTACTTTCCGGCGTCAAATTTAAATATTAGTTAATTGGTTATTCAGTTTTCTCAAACTGTATACATTAGTGTCATAATATTTAAAAATATAATACTTTCAAAATTTTATCAAACGACTGAAAATACGAAACATTTTGAGTAGTTTACTTTTCTTTTTTACCTATGAATAATTTTCTTTGCTATTTATTTTTATAAATTTAAAATTCCATAAAGCACTTGCTTTTGATAGAATGACATTTTTCATGATTTTAACCTTTCTTCAACTTTTTTAACTATTATTATAGCATATATTTTACCACAATCTTACCCTATAAAATTTTTAAGCGATATCTTTTTTTACTACTCTTTAAGAAAAATAAACAAATGTTAAAATTATTTGAGGTAATTTCAAATTTGATCACCTGCACATCTATATAGAAGATTTATTTCCTTCAATTATATATCCTATTTATTTTCATTGTTTAATTACTATTATTAATTATTTTTATTATGGGAAGAAATGTTAACATAATCATAGTTTCAATTTTATAATCAACCAGTATAGTTTTACTGATATATATAATGCATCTAATTTTAAATTTCTAATATTGTCTATATCATCTATTTATAAAAGTTATTTCATAACAATTCAAGACAGAAAAATATATAATTCTTATTAAAAAATATTTTCTTTACTATACACACTTTTATATTGTTTAATGTGAGCTATAAACCAAGAATTACTAAAAAGTAATAACATAAACTTCTAACAACACAAATTCCTATTTTAATGTATTTTGAACACCCTACCCCCCCCTTTTTAATGCATTTGTTAAAAATTGTGTAAAACACTAAATTATATAATTTCTATTATATGTTTCTTCAACAGACAACTTTTTTTTTATAAGCACACTTCAAATTTCTAATATTTTCATGATTTATGTTTAGTGAGGGTTGGGTTTGTGACAAAATAACCAAATTTAATCTTTGTTAAACTCTGAATATTTCACAAAAATTCCATGCATAAAAATGCACCGCTCCTTTCAATTTTACTGATTCTATTTACAATTAACTTACTAAGTTACTTCATGTAGAAATTTTATACCTCATTAGTGTTAGCTAATGTCCAATAGACAACATTTTACAAGCATAAATTAATAATTTACTTCAAATTTCTATTTTTTTTAAATTTATGATTAGTTTGGTTTGGTTTTATAGCACAAGAACCAAACTTGATCTTAGATTAACACTGAATATTTCACAAAAATTCCATACACAAAAATGCAACACTTCTTTCAATTGTAAGAAATTTTTTATATTTAGTAACTTACATTCCTTATATTTAGTAACTTACAAAATTACTTCATGTTGTAGAAATTTTATATCTTATTATAAATGTTAGTGTTAGCTAATGTCCAACAGATAACATTTTACAATCACAAATTAATAATATTCTTCAAATTTCTAATATTTTCTTGATCTATGTTTAGTTGTTTGGTTTTGTGGCACAAAAACCAAATTTGTTTAATATTAAGTCTGAGTAATTCACAAAAATTCCATACCCAAAAATGCAACCCTTCTTTCCATTACAGGGAATTTTATTTACTATTAATTTACCAAGTTACTTCATATTGTATACTGTATTCTGTTATGAATATTTCCAGGATCTTTTGATGTAAATGGAATTAAAAGATATTCTAATGATTTCTTTATTTTTCAATACAGAATTATTAAATAATTTACTTTAAAAAAAAAACGAACTCTTTAAATTTAGAAATTTTTTATGGAGTATTCGGAAATAATGCCTATTCCGACAAATATTTTAGAAATGAATAATGTTAGCGAAATATGAATTTTAGTAACAGGAAATTACTAAAGCTTCTTTTAATTAGTAAGATTGCTGTATTGTGTTCAAAGAAGTATAGAATTATATCAATTTTATTTTACGATTCCTAGAAAAAATGTACAGTTCAAGGAAATAATTTTACAAATAAACATTAATAAATGAGAATAAAGAGTAAGTAATATTTTTAATCCCTTACTTTCAATTTGATATCTTTCAATTTTTTCATTGATTATTAATATAATTTCGTACATAACCTTTTATCTTTACATTTTTCAACTATCGGTTTAATTTTCACTATTCATTTTATAATTTCATACTTTCACTAAAAATTGTGTGAAAAGAAATTATTAAAATTAAAAGTAAATCATGCATGAGAAATATCCCTCCTTCTTTGTTTATTTTAATTCATTAATTTATATCTGGCATACATTATTTCTTGTCCTTAGTTTTTTTCAAGCAAATTTTTTTGCCACCTAGGCCGAGAATGAGTTTTAGAAACGGAAGCGAAAAATTGGCCAGCTTCTCCGTACTGTGTCGTGATACATTCATTACGAATTCATGTATCAGTACGCCTTAAAAATTACGTTACTGCGCGTACCGATTCAAGCAGGGTTTACAATAGAGACACCGTATGTATGTTAGCAGTAGTTAGATTTGGCGATACGAAAGATAAACAAATTGGTGACATCAGGACCATCCACACTAAGGTAAGAACCCTCGCTTCATACTTGATTTGTAAATAAATTTTTACCTTTTGGCGTAAAGAGCTTTTCTACAAGCATCCTTGCCCAATTTCCATCCCTATTCGAATGAAACCCGTCCTTCGTATGAGCTAATTCCCCGCTATCAATTCTACTCTCCCCTCCTTTAGACTACTAGCGGAGCAAGCGTCCTCCGGCTAACGAGTTTCCAATCGCTTCTATTTAATTCATTTCACTTTATATAGTATCCGAAAAGCAATGGAGTGACAATTTATTTGATGACATTTTATGTGACTGTGTAGCTCTAAAATATTACTATTCAAATATTTAAAAATAATTATATTCAGTAAATGTTATGAGAAAATAGTTATTATCAGAAATAATACTTAAATAATAGGAAGGCTTAAAAAGATCTGTTTTAAGGTTGCAAATCCATCACAAATTTACCTATTCAATGTACTTACAACTCAACCCTTATTATGCACTCTGCAGTTACTTGTGGTTCGTTCGGCATACTTTGTTACTGTGTGGAGGATTAAAGAAATTTTATCCGAATTCATCTTTATTACCTCGGTTTAATTATTTTAATTTATCGAAATGGTTCAAAGGAAAGTAAGTAATTTTTCTTATACTGATTTTATTTTTTATGTTATTTAAAGTTAGATAGTATAAAAGTAATTCGAACATATCTTGAAACGTTATAGCGCTGTTGATGTTTAATGAAATATAGCTAACCCTTCTTAGAGGTAATGATCCATTTATCTGATTAACAATTGAGCACACGCATGGGGGTCTTTTTGGTTCTATCATTTTCCTATTTGTTTAGACATTCGAAGAATTAAAAATTTACACGTGTTACATATGCCTTAATGAGAGGGCTAGAAGATTAGGACAACAGAGAAATACGTACCAATGTAGCATATTATTTTATAGGAAGTTAAGGGTCGGATTGACCTAAACGTTTCAGGTTCTTTTAATGTTAGAACTGTGACTGAAGTATAGATTCAGAGATTTTTTTCGCAAGCCTTCCTGTTTTAGACAAAATAATAGCTGAGATTCGTGGTATTGTCGTAAAATTTTAGAAAATGATCATGATACAGAATCGTAATAAAACGCTGATTCTAATTATTCCAGAAAATCTGATCGATTCCTTTTCTGCTCGTGAAGAGTAACGAATCCTTAAATAAAATTCATTCCTTCATTGTACGAATGAATTGTATCGAAATTTATTTTGAATGAAGAACGATAAAAGTATTTTTGAGTATACATATAAAAAATGAAAATCAAAAGTTACGAATTTTCAAACTTTTATGTTGAAGCTTTTTTTTCCAAAGAATTTCTGATGTGAACTATATGTATGATGTAGATTTCCTTTATTCTTCCAGTATTTTTATGCAAGAAAAATAAAACATGGAACAGATTTTATCAGAATAGAATAGGGGAATAAAGGAAATAAAATAGTTATGGTATGGAAAAAGCACCTTGGTCCAGTTTTGGTTTTTCTTATTAAAAATTCATTTTTATCTTAAATATGAACATATTTGCATGGGAAAAACATTCATGCATTCTGAGCACATTTTATTTTTATACAAATTTCCATTAAGATAAGGACTAAGTACTTGACAATTTGGGGTCAAAATGACACCACCTGTGCTGATGCTCAAAAAATGGTGCATATTCTAAAAGGCTAAATTATGTTTTCATATTGAATGTTGAATGTATCGCAAAATTTCAGTTTTTCTGGAATTGCTTTCAATAGTGAAGTTTCTAATGATAAATTGATGTTATTTTTCTTAGTGAATATTTTTCTGCATAAAGCTTTAATTGTTTATACTTTAATGCATTAAAGAGTGTAGATTGATTTTTAAATTATATTTCTCAAGTTGTATTGTCATGAAAAGTGCCTAAATTTGGAAACCATTTATCTCTACATACCTTCATGCAAATAATACTTTTTTTGGAAACGTAAGTTTATATCTTATAGATTAAATGATTGATAATTTACATATGTATGATTAAATTTTGATTAAATTCTAAAATCGTTTTTCTGAGTTCCCACCAGAGTTCCTATTTTCTGAGTTCCCACCGGTGTTCCATGTACGCACACTTAACAGTGTCGGTCATGAACTCCCGAACAATTCATCTTCTCCACTACATTTCCTTTCAGATGTTAAGCCGGAACAGCTACGTGGAGGTTAGGGGCATGACAAACACAAACATAATTTTCTCAAGTGCAAAGAAAACTTTTTGAGGGGGGTGCCCACAGGCATTTAGATAACACTTATTTGCTTTTCCTCACTCCCTCTTCAGTAATGTATCGATTATTGAAATATTGGAAAGGTTATCCCAAAAGGTATACTTATTATGTTATACTTCTTGCATCTCGAAAAAGGCTTGAAGTTCATTGAAATGCGAAGATGGAGAAGAATTTCACTGATAAATGTACATTTAACCTTTTTATGTGTTCTAGAAAAATAAGCAGATTGGTCTGATCAAAGGGAAATAAGAATGCAAGCAGGATGAATTTGGTACATCGTGAGATATATCAAACCTCACTTAAAATGAAGCCTGTAGTCCAGAACACAATCGATCATTGTTCTTGTCAATATGTTTAGGAGCAATCTTTTGAACAATATGTTTATAGTGTAGTAAATTCCTTTTACTGAATTTATTGCATTGTAACATGCAATTATGTTGATTGTGTAAGATATAGTATAATGTAATTTTTAAGCCTTATTCCTTTTACTGAATTTATTGCATTGTAATATGCAATTATGTTGATTGTGTAAGATGTAGTATAATGAAACTTTTAAGCCGTAGGTGTTGAGTTGTAATTACTTTCGTGGTTTTTTTAAATGTGGATTTAATTTTAATGCATTTGAAAAAAAATTTTGGATTAATCTTTGCAAATTTTAGTGCATATGTGTGTATATATATAATATATATAAAACCCTTCTAGATCTGGTATTTGAAATTAAAAAAAAATAATTAAACTTTTTGCTTTTTCTCTTTTTGTAATTTGATTTACACCCATGGAAATCTTTCTATATATGTGAAAGTTTGTCCTGATTAACAGAGCAACGTGCTGTACATTGAAGTTAGAAGCATGAAATTTGGCAGCAAGTTAGTTGGCTGTTTGAAGCATACTAAGGCAATAGTTTTGAAAATTTTAATTAGAATTTTAAAAAATACAAATAGAATTTTAATGTGCTTCAGCCATAACAATATTTTTACACTTTAAAAGTTTAAAAAGGTAATTTTCAGACTAGACTAATTTTGTTTTGGAGAATTAATTTTAGACACAATTTGTAACAATGATTATTTTAACAAAATATGTACATTTAAATTGAAACATTTTTTAAAATTAAAAACAATGTATTATAATGCAGAAAACATTTTATTCTTAGAAAATATGTATGATTAGAAATTATGTATGAATGATGTAAAAAAGGTGCTTAATTTTTTTGGATAAGATGCTTAATTTTATCAGCAGTTTTTTACTATGCACCACTTTATTAAAGAAGTTTTTGAAGTGAATGTTGTAAATACTGATTTAATTTTAATCTATTTTCATTAGATCAAAGGCAAGAAGGGAAAGAAGAAGATTGCAGCTGCTCCTCTGGCAGCTAAGAAGATTGAAGCCAGAAAAACTGTAAATCCCCTTTTTGAAAAGCGGCCACGCAACTTTGGAATTGGTGAGTAGCTAGTTAGCCTGAGGCGAACGACCTATGATGCAGTAATCATAATGAAGGGAGTGGTTGAATATCACAGTATTATCCTGCATTTAAAGAAATATTTCTCATGATTTTGCTAGTCATTTTTCTAGTGCAAATTAGGGAGAAGTGGGAAAAATACAGGGGTTTTAAAATTTATCTTTTAAAAAAGACCAGGGGAATTTCAAAATTTTCATAAGCAGGAGTGTTCAGGGAATTTTAAATTAGCTCTTTTTGTTTTATCTAAGAAATGCTGATCTCTAAATATTGCAAGAATAAAATATAGCTAATAGTTCCAAAAGCAGAATAACATTCCTGATCCTTAAATGTTCAGATTTCAAAAGATTTGTTTCAACATGTTAATTTAGCAATTACAATACATTGTGAAGCTTTATATTAGAAATGCAGAAAAATGTTCAGGTATTAATAAAGGGGTTCAATAAATGCTAATATGTTATAAAGGAAATGAAATTGTTGTAAAGGAAGAGAGGGAAAAAATATGCAGAAATTGATGTCAAAATACCATTAGTTTGTATCATGATAGCAGAAATGTTTTATTTCAACCAAGACTTTAATTTCATGTTCTTTAATAGCATCTTAAAATTAAAGAGCATGAGGTGATCAATATCTTCCTCTTCCTTAATGTATTAATTTTGTCTTGCTGTATTCTAGATAATATTTTCCCCCTATATATGAATATAAACATTATTTTACTACATTAATCCAAGTAATTGAAATTATTGCTTCATTTCCTTTTTTTCCCCACTCATTAAAAGTTATAGCTAACGTCCTCTGCTAACGCATACAAATACAGGGAAAACATGGGGTATTTTTTTCCTGATCCTGGTGAAATTAAAAATGTTAGGATTATATGAATAACAATTTAGATTGCTACATATTTGATATCGCAAGTCTTCTCTGTGGAACTCTTGAAGTCTTTAAATTTTTTCAACCAAGAACATGAATGCAATTGTTCAAAGGAGTCGTGAAGGGTAATCCACCTAAATTTTTTCAGTACTTTATACTGTGGTATGCCTTCTTTTTCATACTGATGAACTGCTAAGGTCCTAGCTGCTCTAACAAGTAGGTAATTTTTTAATTACTCTAAATGACTTAATTGTTTAGTCAATATAATGAAATATTAAACATAGTATATATTAAATTGGAATATCTTAGTAAAATGTTATTATTAAATATTTTTATCGGTAAATGAAGTTTCTATTTTGCCTAGCCAATGATGTTAGAAGCTTTTTATTTTAAATTTTTAGACAATGTTCTTATTAGCTCTCCATAGCTAACGATTGCTTTAATCTGATGATATGAATATTTCAGACCATCTCGCTTCAGAATTACATTTGTGTTCACTAATTATTAGATTCCATTAAGTCACACATGCAAAAGACAGATTGTGAATGCCTGATAGATCGAACAATAGCAAGTGCTTGTCTCAACTGGACAAGTATTTGCTACTGAACAGTTATTATAGCTGGCTGAATCTTAACCCTTGGCTAACTAACAATCAACAGTACTTTTATTCCATTAGTTATGGGTGCATCAATTGAATTATCTGACATTTTACTTTCAAAAGACTTTTTCACTCATTCAATATTAAGACAATATTAGTTCAGTTAAATCTTAATGAAATCAAGATACTATTTAACTTGTTTATTATGGAAAAATTTTGCAAAAAAAAATGAGTTTACTGTTGGTTGTATAAAAGAAAAAAAAATATATTACTGTCAATATTTAAAATAATAGTAATAAATAGTAAAAATATATTGTGCATATTAGGTATTGAATTAAATTAAAACGTTAAATGTATGTATATTTTTAATCCAAAGGAATAACTTGATTTTTTTGGAATAAATATGGTATTCACATTACATATTTTATATTATATAGCAAATTTGCTAGATTTGTATCTTATTTGAGGATATTTTACTTTCTTCCCAGGTGGTATGAAATTGGATTTTGTAGGCTTGCTTTTCTGCAATTATGTTGTCTGTCAAAAGAACTGAGCACAAAAATTTGCGATTAGCTCAGAATTATATAAAAACACAGCTGTAGGAGTGATGTGCTAACATTGATAACTTTATTGAATATATTTCCTTTAAAACTTGTGGTTAACTATTGTTTTCTATTTATGCATTACAATTTTTATTTTGCATAATGGATTCATTCTAAAATTTTCTTTATAAATAAAAATTCTTATTAAAAGGCAAGACTTTAAAATTGCTTTTAAGAAATCCTAATTTTCTATTTTGCTACAATTTAGGAAAATAAGAACATTTAAACTTCATCGAAACAATATTTGCTGTAATAAATCACAAGCAAGCTTACAAATGCTATATTACACTCTTATACAGAGTAAATTGAACTGCTTATTTATTTTTTCGAACCAGAATCTTGCCTTAAAAGTAGCAGATTCTGAAACATAGGAAAATGCCTTATTTATTGGAACTGGCAAACTAGTACAAAATTTTGGTTCTATGCATGTGTTATGACATGAAATTTTTTTTATTTGACATTATATTGAATGCCAGTAACATCACTTTTTTATCTTCATTTCTCTTTTCTAATTTTTCTTATTCATATCCTTTTAATATAACTTTATTCTAAAAATATTTTAATTTGTTTTTACTATTTAGATTCTTGTAAGAACTTCATGTTTCATTTTCATATATGTATAATTTTATATTTAAATGAGTTAAGTAAAATCAAGAAATAATTTTAAAAGCAGTAGTATTGTTTGAGGATATAAAAGAAATAAAGAAAGAAAATGAGAAATTCAAAATTACATGTTGCAAATTGGAATAACACCAAAGTATGTAAATTACCAAACCTTACTTTTTGTAATTGGAAGACAATTGCTCCCTCCTCAGCCTGAAGTGTAATAAGGTCCAATTTTGAATGGTATCATTTCAAACAGAAGATGGGAGGATGGAATTGCAAAATTAAAAGTTAAATTCTGATTAAATACATTAGTTTCTATTAGAATCATGTCAGAACTGTTAAATTGGTTGGAAATATATGCTTTGTAGCTCTTGCACTGTTAGGTTGTTTTGAAAGAGTTCTTATAAGTATGCTATATTTTCTGCTGTGAGAATTCAAAGATTTATTATATTTCAAGTCACTTAAGGAAGATTTGATCTATATTGTTAAATATTGATGATATTCATTCTTGTGATAACTTGTGGTTGGTGTATTCATTCTAATGTCCTGCTGTGCATTTTCATAAGTAATAGTGAAGACCGTCACTGGCTATTTGAAGTCTTATTTTAGAATAAAATATTCATAGAGAAGATGTATTGCAAAATAGTTAATTATTGATATCTGAAATTTCGATAATTAAAATTTATGCTTATTTGAAATGAAGGTATTTAAAATAGTATGAAATATTTTTTAAATTGTCAAATGATTTAAAGAAGTGTTAAAATAAATTTACTTTAAATCATGAAAATGTGGATTTTTTTTAAATCTGAATGTTAAAATTTTATTTTATATATTACTATTTCAATCTGTTTTTTAAAGTAAGGTTTACATTTGGCCAACTGTAACAGGAAAGGGATAGAACTGGGAACTTTGGTATAGCAGAAATTTTATTAGTTTTTTATATAGTAAGATATTATTTTAAGATCTTTATTCAAAATTTAAATTTTATAAGAATATATAATTTTTCATATTAAATAGTTCATAAAAGGGGTTTAAATAATGTATATTATACGCATAGTAATTCTGAGTGAAAAGAAAGCCTGGATAATATAATTTGTTGCCTAGCCAGGAAAATGTTGCAAGTTTAGTCAGAGAAATTGAGACAAAAACTTGCTATTGTCCCATTTTTCAGCAGATCTTATTTCTGTCCATGTGTGATCTTACTGAAGTCTTTTAATTAGTCCCCCCCTCCTTAAAATTTCCAGAAAATTTTGGTTTAAAACCATACTTAAGTTTAGAAACTAGTTAATTAGTTTAACATATAAGCAAGAACTGTTTCTTTTGAAATAGCATTGTAGAGTATTTCCAATAACAACAGCTAGGATATTGTTTAAGAATAAATTTAGTTTATATAAAGCCTGTATAATGTTTAATCTGTAGATAAGTATTATATTGGATGTAATGGATGAATTATAAAAAAATGTTTTGATTAAAAAGCTACATTAATCTGCAACTAATTATCTTTTTAACATCTTATAATTTGCTTTTAGTGTTTGAAAAGTTAATATTAGTATTTGAACTTCAGGGCAGGATATCCAACCAAAACGTGATTTGAGCAGATTCGTAAAATGGCCTAAATACATTCGTCTGCAGAGGCAACGAGCCGTCTTGTACCAACGTTTGAAAGTTCCTCCACCAATTAATCAGTTTACTCAAGCGCTTGATAGGCAGACAGGTAAAATTTTGATGTTCGTTATGGAATTAACTTTGTGTTGAAGTAAAAATTGTCTGTTTTGAGAGAGAAAAATATTTTATTTTCAGCAACACAGTTATTCAAGCTTTTTGACAAATACAGACCCGAAAGTGCACAAGCCAAGAAGGAAAGGTTGAGGAAAAGAGCTGAACTAAGAGCTCAGGGTAAAGATGATGTGCCCACTAAACGACCACTTGTGGTTCGACAAGGCGTCAACACCATTACAAGTTTAGTGGAACAGAAAAAAGCCTTGCTTGTTGCTATTGCTAATGATGTAGACCCTATTGAGGTAATTAAATAAAATTTGACGTATTGTAATATTTGGCAAAATAAGTTATTCAACTTTGTTAAAAAATATAATTTATAAAGTATGTTTTTGTTGCTTGAAGTTCTTTTTAGTTATTTTAATAACAGGCAATTAAATGAGACAAATTAAAGATATAAATGCATTAATTTTTAAGAAACTTGGATATGCTCATTATATCTACCTTGTTGCAGGATTGTTGTGTTATCGGGACAACCAGAAAAATACAGGAAATTTATAAATCTTCTAAAAAAAGTAGGAAAATGTTGAGGAATTTGAAAAAATTTCTGAACTCGACTATGTTATTTTTTCTAACTTAAAAAATGCTTATCTGTAAAGACTGCAAGAATAAAAGATTGTAATCATAGCTTCTGAAAATGAAACGATACTATTCACAGTGATGTAATATTTTTCTCCCTTCCCTTTTCTGTATAGATAATTCTGGTTTTGATTTGTAAGATAATTTATCTTTTCACATAAGATTCCCGAATTGCAGTTAATAAGCTTGGTCAAGACTTCTGTAACTGCATGAAAGAATTTTGCTTGTGGAATTAGTAGCATTCAGTCGAGAAGCAGTGTGGTCATGTTTAATCAACTATAATTGGGTTTATTGATTGGTTTATTATTTGAGTAACTATGAGCTTATTTAAAGTAGATTAGATGAATTTTTTAAAATAATGAGTTGCTTAAAATCCATATTTAATACAAATTGAGCGGATACAAAAAATTTCTAATTTTCCTAAATAAGAATTAATTTAATTTTCCTCAAAATCCATTTATTGCATATTATCTTTGTAAGAAGATAATATGGGGAAACAGGGACTTGCTAGTCATGTCAAAATAGAAAAACATGCAAGGCTGTATGCCAGTTCAAAAGTCATCATTTATGTTGGATGATATTTGAAAAGAATACAGGAAAAAGATACTTCAAATCCGAAAACATCAAATTTAATGTCCAAAAATAAACCAATTTCAAACTTTTTAGATCAAGACCAATAATTTCAAGTTTAGGTTTTATGAGCAGTAAAATTTGTTACATTACATTCATCCTTTAATTCATTCAATAAGTCAGAAATATTTTTATATGTTAACTGAAAGTGAAATAGCTTAAAAATGTATGTTATGCCGTACAGAAATGTTATACCTTATTTGTTAAAGATTAGGTTCATTAGCTCCATCATGAAATCATGGCTAAAAAAAACTGGAAATTGATGTCCAAATACTTGAATTGACAAAACCAAATTTTAAAAAATCTTTGTAAATGTTTTAATTAATCATTAATTGATTTGTGTTGTGTTAACAAACTTATTTTATTTCACCCGAGTCCTTAATTTTGTGCAACTTGCAATTAATGACCATGAGAGGTAACAATATATTGCCTCCTCCCTTAATATATAAACTTTTTCTTGTTAAATTCTAGATAATAAAGATGTTTTCTGTATGTAAATATAAACCCTATTTTAATGCTTTTTCGAATATTAAATTATTTCCTTTCCTTGCTCTTTCCGATCTATCAAACTATTCCATTATAACTAGCACATGAGTGCTATTAATGCATGGAATTTTTTGTGGTTTGAATGACAATCCTCATTTATTTTAAAATATTCAATTATGCCATTGAATAGAAGAGCCTGTGTGATACAAAAGGAAAGAAATCAGCAATTTTAAATAAGATATAAGCAACTAGATTTAAAATATACATAAATTACTTTTTATAAGAAATTGATGAGTAGAAATATAACAATAAATTGGAGCTCACATTGTAATTTTCAAACTTTTAAAGAACTAAATTCAGAATTTTAGCAATAACTGATATTTTTTAGTTTCAATTATTTTACACAATCCAAAATAATTGTAGTGAGTTTCTAAATTTATCTGTGAATAAATGATATTTTTTGGTGATATATTTTTTTTTAATATGCCAAATAACCTTGAAGCAGAAGATTTATTCTTTCAGCATCAGGGTTTAATATTTAATTTGGTAGTATGCTCGTGCAAAACGAGTGATTTACCATTTTGGTAAGGGGAATAAAATAAAGCTAATATAAAGTTGCATTCAAGACCAAGACATACCGAGAGTATGGTGGGGAGAGATAATCCTTTAATGCGAAGGGTAGTTTAAATCGAAGGGTAATTTTTAACAAATGTGTTTAAAAGAAGGGAAAGGCATTTTTGAGTTATTATGGGCTTCAGTTAGAGAAATTTTTTAGAGATAGGTTCTTGAAAGTTAAAGGTTAAAACAGTAGAAGCTTGTCCTTTTTTCTGCATAGAGTAAGGGATCAATATCTCTTCCCTTTAACTTGCAAATTTTGTATTGCTTTATATATTAGATTTTTTTCTATATGTAAATATAACCAATTTTATGTTATTTCAAATAATATTGAATTGTTGCTTACTTCTTGCATTTGTCACTAATAAAAATTAGGAAGCATATATTTATTCTATTATAACTAGCTTATTAGTGTTGTATGGATAATTCTTTATATATTTTTATATAATGGAAAAGGAATATTTATAAATAAACAAGGAATATTTTTCCAAATTTGAGTGATAGTCCTAATCTATAATAGATGTAGATATATGCCATTAAAAAAAAGCCAAGTGAAATAGTTCGGAAAAAGCTAAGGAACTGCTATATACACACAATCTGTTTTATACAGAATTTTAATTTTGCAAAGTTTTTAATGAGCCTGTATGTTATCATTAAACAATAACGAATCTGTTGAATTGTTCAGAATATTTCTGATACTCTTTATTAATCTCCCCTTTTTTATTAGATGCTTAGTTTTCTAAATTAAAACTTTCAATTACTTTTAAATTTGTAATTTTAAAAAATTTTCTACAAAATTTAAAATAAAAGGTTGTGCCTCCCATTTTGTATTATAATTGAAATTAAAATTCTACTTTCTTTTCAGTTAGTATTGTTCTTGCCTGCTCTCTGCAGAAAGATGGGTGTTCCGTATTGCATTGTAAAAAATAAATCCAGGCTTGGACGTGTTGTTGGAAGGAAGACATGCACGTGTCTTGCTTTGAGTGGTGTGAACCCGTAAGTATTTTCATTTTTCTTTTGGAAGAATTAAATAATATTTTCAGAATTTTGCAGTAATATTACAGAATTTTGAAATTGTTTGATAGGAAACTTTCTGCTGTAATTATTAATTTAAGTAAAGTGGAACCTCCTGTAAAATAAAATATTCTTCTATTCCACACACACACATTCAATATTATAATATAATTTATTTTTTATAATGAGTGCTTTATTTACTAGAGAATTCGACTGGACTCTCAAAATTAGGTGAAATAAGACATATCATTAACATTAAATTGGTTTGTAGTTAATGCCTTATATTGTGATGCTTCTCAACATAAAATGCATTAAATTCCTGTGCTTTCAGCATCTCTTATTTCATTGGAAGGTTGTCAATCTGTTGAGGTTATTTCCAGTATTAACTTCCTGGCCATTTCTCTTGAGCAGCATTTTGCAGTGACCTAGAATACAGCTGTATGTATTCTTCGATAGGCCTCCTTTGGCAGAGATAAAATCTTATCAATAAAGGCTCCACAGGCTGCTGCACCACTTCATAGTCACATTCAACAACTTTATCTGGCTAAAATTCCATTTAGATATAAGGGTCTTTTTGTACAGGCATTCAATACAGATTGCCACTAATCTTGCATGTGGCATCAGTGTTTCCTCTCTTGCTTCGAAAGGGTGCTCTTTAAAGCAAGTCACTTTTTAACATTATATTTGGCTTGTTATGCAAGATCTTTAAGCAAGGTTTGACTGTGTACAGGGTTGCCAAGCCACCTGGAGAACATGGGGATTTTAAAAATCATCTTTAAAATAAGCTAGGTAAAAGCAGGGAAATAATAAAAAATTCATAAACAAGAAAATACAGAATTTTAAGTTTGGCCTTTTTTTATGGGGAAAAAAAAAATCTCTTAAGATTGCAAGAATAAAAGATCACAATCATTGTTTCTAAAAATGAAATACCATTTGCAGTTGTGTAATGTTGATATATAGTGGAAAACTACAAAAAATGCCAAAAATTCTGTCTTCCTGAATCCTTGTTCATAATAAGAATTTACTAAATATACTATGTTGGGATTTGTTACTTAATGTAGTAGCCAAATATAAATTTGATAGCTAGCTTACATTAGAGGGTTTGCTGTATTTGAAATATGAACTGTTTTTAAAGAAATTGAATAATTTTATTCATGAGTGTATTTTTAAAAAGTACTATTCTGGAAGCCATATTGATTACTGTAAATAAAAATTAAAAATTGTTCACATCGTTCGGAAGCCTGTGCCAGCTGTTGGAATGTCAGTCCTTGAAGAGGGGAGCAATGCTACAAATCTGCAATTTTTGCTTCCCAGTACGAATAGTGTTGTCGTAAGAAAGACCATTTTTTTATTAGCTCTGTGGGTGCTGTGTCAATGATCTCGTAGCTTGGCCATTTGGTGACAAAATAGATAATGCTGGAAAAAACTTTGAGAATTTTAACGATCCATCCAATAGAACCCGAGATACGTCCAGAACCTTCTTGCTCTGCCTCCCAGGAACTATAAAAGGTCAGCAGTCTCAAGTTGCAATGAATTGGAATTGCAGTTAGTCGTAAACAAGTAATGAGTCACCGTGAGGATAGCGAGGCAACAGCACTATACTCCAGTGGTTAAACCAACCATGCCGGAAAGCAGAATCGTAAATTTGTAATACTATATTGATTACTGGCTTATATTAGAAATTTGCTATGGTTTAATTTTCAATAACTATTGGAAAGAAATTGTGAAATGCTTTTCCAAGGGCTGTATAATTTTTATCATTTATGGGGATTTTATTTTTTTATAGTGAGGACAGAAATAACTTAAACAAGTTGATTGAATCGGTGAAGACCAACTTTAATGAAAGAGCTGAAGAGGTAAGTAATAAAACAATTTTTCATTTCAGTTTTAAGAGGGTCCCTCTCTCCACTTCAGAATTAAATTCCACTTAAATCTATTGAATCAAATTTTGTGGTTATTTGGTGTTGTATCAGCATTTTTACTCATAACTATAATACATAGTTTTTACATTTAATTTTGAAACCGTGTTTCAATGGAAAATAAGAATAGTTTTATTTGCATTTTTGAGAAATGTTTAAATTAAGCATATTCGGAATGAAAGGCCTGTTAAAAAAAGCAGTAATGTCTCCCAATATGTCACAATGGTTAATTGACTATTAATATTTGTTAAAATAAGCTGATTTGATAAGTTTACAACAAAGTACTGATTTCTGTTATTTTGTTGTCCTGAATACATTTAAAATCGTTCTTTATGATATACTTTAGGGAAATTGAATGTTATTGATTTCTTACTGATATAAGTATTTTGAAAGAAATATAAAAGGGAAATTTCATAATTACTGCATTTATTGTTTCAGATCACTTATAGATAGCCTTTTTTCCCCCTTTTTCTTTTTGGACAGTCACACCCCTGATAAATATTTTGATTTAAAATAATTTGAATCATTTTAACTATCAATGAACTGAAACTTTTTGTTACTGAATTTCAAGTATGGGAAATCTAATATGCTTGGATGGTTAATTTTTGATTTGGAAATATTAATGCTTAACTAATTTATTTGTTCTAGTTTGTAAACATGCTCATTGTTCATTATAATTTCTCTTGTAGATCCGAAGACACTGGGGTGGTGGCATCTTGGGTGCCAAATCAGCAGCTCGTATCAACAAGATTGAAAAGGCCAGAGCAAAAGAACAAGCCCAGAAAGTGGGTTAAGAGGGCTGTCTGGTGTTAAATTAAAAATAATAATAAATGGACTTTTCACATTTTTGCTTTAAGAGTATTATTTCTGTTCTATTGAACCTGTTGAGAACAAACACATAATCATTATACATAGTGTCATAGAGCCTTAATTTAGGAACCATTTTTAAAGCCTTAAATTTGAAACAAATTTACTTAAAGTATAAAAAATATTTTTTGTTTACCTAGACAATTAGTGAAAAAGCATACTAGTCATGCAACTTTTTGATGCATCTGATGATGAAAATTGGCAAAATGAAGAAATCCAGGGATGTCAACAAATGTTGAGATAATTAATAGCATTCTTTGCACTCTTTCCTCAACAATATGCACCATTTGTAAATTGAGATACTGGAATTGTTATTCTGAAAGGACAGTATGAATATACTGTATTAATTTTGTTACAATCCAAATAATATTTGAATTTCTTTTAATTTTTAGTGTATTAAATGCATTATTAATAAAGAATGTATAGATTAACTTTGATCAACAGAAAATAAGAATAAGGCATGTTGTATATGCAATACATACTGAACATGGAAGAAGTTCCTCTAAAAACACATGAAATTGTGTAGTATGACTCTAAACCTACTTTTCAATTTGTTGTTTTGGAATGATCTCTTGATTCATCTGCTAAAGGGTTTTAACTGTATTAAAAAACCTGCATATTTTTGAAAATTTTCAAAAGAATTTCATTTTTGTGATAAATAAGTCCTTATTTTCTTAGCTGTTATCTGTCTGGAGAAGTTGTTTTAGATATGTGTGGTTTATGAAAATAAATCTGAATCTGTGCTGTTTAGTATCACGACTGGATTAGTATGGTTTAGTGTTTACCTGATTAGATATGTATTATTTTATTTTGACAGATACAGATATGTATAATAAAAGCAATCTGTATAAAATCAAACCTATTATTTTTGAAAATTTGGTCTTTGCTTTCTAAATTATACCTTCCAACAGCTATGGAATTTTAGTAATTCCTAAGGAAATTGAGTAAAACTACAAATATAGAGTGGGAAAAATTACAGTAAATTGCAAATACCTTACGATTACCCTCCTACCTCGTGACAAGCGGTTCTATCAAACTATTAACCTCATTTATGTGACTAATTTAATAAACATAATGAAGTCTTTGAATCCTGTTTCCACTGCCTTTCATGGCACTCTGAAAGTTTGTCAATCCCTCATTAAAAAATTGTTCACATATTTTCTTAAGATCGGATAAGGTTAATCCTTCACTGATGCCAACTTATTCTGGACCCCACTTGGTTATTAGTAGAAACGATAAAAATTTCATTTTTGATTTGAATGGAAATCATAGTACAGTATCAATTGATTAAAACCTGCTTATCTACTGGCAGACAATAATGATCAACCAGTACTTTCTCAACCTAACCTTGAGAAGTCTACTGTTCCACCAAAGCCTACTAAACCGTCTACTATCACTAGATGCCGTATGGTCAGATTTCCCAAGCATCTAGTTACTGACTATATTGTATAAATGCAACCTGTATTCTATTATTTTATAATCAATTGAATTTTACATACATTATTATTCTCAATATTCTTGCATATATTATTATTCTCAATACATTTGCATATATTTTTACACATTTTGCATATCCTATTATCTATAAGTGTACCTAGGTCGATTTCGCATTGTATGTAGTCCTTTTTCATACACCATCCTGGCATTGTATTCTAGTTTATATATATGTTATCGTGAATTTGTCACTGGGAGCATACTCTGTAGTGCCAAAGTATGCGTGTTTCATCGTTAATCATAAAATGACCTCGAAGTGCAGCATGACTCAGTATTCCCACCTCTCAGAGAGTGGAGGAATACATGTAGATGTTTGCCACAACTATGTGGCAGCACGGTGTATCAAAACCTGAATGACAACAAAAATGCCTTCAAATCGCTTCTTTATTTCAAAACTGCTTGGCATCATGCAGAAATACAACTTAACAAACAGAAGAAAAAGTCATATACACAGAGCAGATAACTGAAGTCTTCATTAACTCATGCCATTCACCAATACATTCTAACCCGTTCTGGTCAAGCTTGGGGCCAGGCATTAAATTCTTCCTTAATCTACTAGAAAAGAATTCACTTCTAAGTAAGTGTTTATGACCATTAAACCAAAAATTTTACACAACCCTTTCCTTCTATGGGAAATTCAAAACCATTTACAGCTAGTACCATATTTTCATTAACATCTACAAAATTAATAAAGTATTATTTGTGAAATGATTACTGGCAGCTGTATCCACAACCAGGCGTCTTTTCCACCATTGCAGCTCAAATTAGCCTCAGCAAGAAAAAAAGGACAATTTACTCTTGCCTTTATTTCGGTGTGCTACAAAATTTGTTGAACCATGGTACCTCTATTTATTACCCTTACTTAGGTCATTTCCGATCCTTAAATGAACAGTTTCTTCCGTTGACACAGAAGACCCAGCCGGTGATGGCACAGGTAGATGGTGTAATGTTGGACTTGAAGCCCTGTATTCTCTGAATCGTCGATTAGATGCAGCAGCGCCTCCATAGCTGCATTCCCTCCTAAAATGCCAAACTTAAAAATTCAAAGATAAAGTGCCACAATAGTGGCACTTTATCTTTGGATTTTGCACACTAACTATCTCGTGTTGACTCCTCTGTACTTAAACCATCTCGGAAATCGATTCTGGTTTCTTCCGCAACCAACTCCAACAAAACATCTTATTTAAACGTTTCATCAGTCCATCTGAGGATATTCTGAACAATTGAGTCAAATTTTGATGGCAGGCTTCTCAGCAGTTGAAAGAGCTGGTACGTTTCATCCATGGGCTTCCCTATTGCTTCCAATTGGTCGGATATCCTTTTAATTCTTGTTGAAAAAATATTTAATTTCACATTAGGCCAGATTCTCCATTTGAAAAAATCACTCAATAGCTGCATATGATATGATCTATCGGCTCGGAAGTTGTCCCTCAACAATCTCCAAGCTTCTGCAGAATCTGTTTCGCTTTCAATAATACTGCGATACTCGTTGCTGATATTTAGATACAGAATTGATAATGCTAAACGTTGTCATGCATTAAAGTCCATTAACTCTCGCCGATTTGCTTCCTTATTCTCGGAAGCACTTTCTTTACTAGCCACGATTTCAAAACAATTTCTCATGTAATAAGAAGCGAACATCCGCTGACCACGTTGAATAATTGGATGCATCCAATGGCTTTATTTGATAACTCGAGACAGCCATTTCAATAACACCGTGACCAAAAATTGACTGCCATCTACTTTAGATGGCAGTCAGTGACTTATAAGTTTTTCTTAGCAGTTCAGGCGTTTCACAGTTGTCGAAGTTCTGGTAGTTATCCTTCAACTCATTTTTTTATTTTGTTCACATCATAGATCTCTATTTTGACTAATTTCTTTAATCAGAATATCTTGTTCTGGGTCATTGTCGATAGCTAAATTCTGGCCTAAAACAATATCCAATTTTACAAAAAGATCTCTATTTTCCTCCATGCCAGCAATCAGTTCATTTTTATTTGCATAAATATAATGAATGTGTTTGCATATATTCCTCCTTATTGTTGAATCCATACATGAATACATTTTTTACATTCATGACATTTATGTTGACATTCACAACATAGTTTCCTCTCATTAGTGGATGTAACTATATACTTCTGATCATTGCTTGGGATATTGCCAATATCCATTAATTTTGTTATTACCATTTATTTCCAAATGCCTCTAGAGAAACAAAAACGCCAATTCTGTGACACTTGTAATAACATATAACATTACCATCTGCATTTATCACGTAGTTTATGGATTTTCGAAAAAATGATTTTGTACTTCTTTCCATGACAAATTTCCATGCTTCAATTCTGTTCTGAAATTTTTTGAGTGATATTGTGAATGCCAATAAAGTGCTGTGTTATATTTACTAATGTTTCCTTGCACAGCGGATATCTCTTTTCATATTTGTAATTTAGCATATTATGTTTTAGTTCTTTGGTGAAGGATTTACATGAGCATCCAGAATAAGTACATACAAAAGGTTTTTCAATATCTGAAACATTGAATATCTACCGGCCCTTCAATTTCTTCTACATCATGTACATTCTTTTCATGCCTTTTCAAATTTTATCTCGAGGTGAAAGATTTTCCACAAATCTTACAAAAGCATTTATTTTTAGTGGCTCCGAAATTCTTGGTGCCAATGGTTCTTCCATTTCTATTGATTCCGTCTCTAGTATATAATGCACATTTTTTTGCACGCATTTTCAAACTGAATTTTGAGGAAATTTTTTTTTTCACATATCTTGCAAAAATATGGCAATATATCTATTCCTGTCGTAAATGAAATACGGTTTTTCGGAATAATCTTCGATTGCAAGTTGACTTTCCTTCCGCACATCTTGTACCTGCGGAACAAGTGTGAGAAATCCTTAAATGTTCTGAAGGTACTACTCTCCAGAACATCTTGGGGTGCCGATCGAACCTCCCTACTCCGCATTTATGAAGCAGTAATTCTATCCCGAATCGATTATGGGTGTATGGTGTATGGTTCTGCCCGCGCCTCGGTCTTGCGACGATTAGATACTGTTCACCACTCTGCCTTAAGAATTTTTTCCGGTGCATTTCGGACCTCTCCCGTTGAGAGCCTGCATGTTATCTGTCCCCAAATGCCCCTAAATTTAAGGCGTAGCAAATTGTCCGCTTCGTATTATTTTCGATCATGTCAGTGTCAAAGTACCCTTTACGTCAAATTAAACTTCCGCCTGTTCTTCGCAGATTGTATGATGCCCGTCCATTTCATATCCTTCCATTCAATGAGAGAATTAAAAATATCCTTCATGACTTGGACCTTGAAAATATTGCTATTAAATCAGCTGATCTGTTTTGTTTTCCTCCTTGGGGTGTACCGCAATTTTCTTTTTTAAATCCCTTCTCAGGATTCAATAATTCTTCAACTGCACCGATCGTCTTCCAACAGATGCTTCTGTATCATCGTTGTCAGTATTCTACTTTTCCCCCAATTTTCACGGATGGCTCGAAATCAAATGATCATGTCGGTTGTGGAATCATACTTCCATCTGATACACTGAGCCATCGTCTACACAATTGCTGCTCAGTGTTTTACTGCTGAGTTGTTGGCAATTTTCTATACTCTCCAGAAAATTTCACCTTCTACTCAGCGTAAATTTATTATTTATTCTGATAGCATGAGTGCTTTGGAGACTCTTAACTCATTATCACAATCGGATGTACCCGATTGCTTTTAGAATATTATTTAACTTGCGCCTATTACAAAATGAGGGCTTTCAAATTATTTTCTGTTGGGTGCCGAGTCATGTCGGCGTTGCTGGAAACGAAATGGCAGATTTAACGGCAAAATCAGCAGCGAATTTTTTGTCTCTGGGACTTCCTTATTGCGATGTTAAGAAGTCCTTGGCTAAACACATTTTTTCTTCTTGGCAATTGACGTGGGATCTGCGAACAGAAAATAAATTGCATTCCATCAAACCAATTATTGGATTATGGTCTGTTCTCCCTATACGTGAGGTTGACGTCAAAATGACTCGCTTACGTATAGGACATACTCGCTTCACGCACAGACATCTTCTGTTTGGTGAAGATGTACCGAGATGCCCCACATGTCGTGTGGATTTTACTATTAAACATATTTTAATTGAATGTATTGATTTTAACCCCCAACGTATTCGCGTTTTCCATTCAACTTCGTTGAATCTGCAGGACCTGGTGGGTGACAAACACCACCCAAATATTTTTAAATTTTTAAGGTATATTAGATTTTATACTTGTATTTAGTATGTACAATTCACTGTGATCAATAGTACCCAAACACTGATTCTTTTCTTTATTACCGTTTTTGTTTTCTGTTTTAACCCAGAATTTTAACATTCTGGAACATAGTCTTTTTTATAAGGTTGTTTTCCGGTCTATCAAGTTTGATTTTTAACTAAATTTACTCTTTGAACTTACTTTTTACCTTACTTTTATATTTTACCATTGGATTGGCGCAGCATGGCCAAGTGTGGCTATTGCGCCAAAAAATATCACAGATAACACATTCTTCCCTTTTGTGAGAGAATCAAAAGCGTACTTCATGATTCAGGACTCCAGTTTTCTGATGTCCAGCCAATAGATTTTCGAATATTTTCACCTTGGGAAATTGCTCAGTTTTCCGTTTTGAATTGTTTCTCTGAATTTAATAAAGCAACAACTGCTCCAATTATTTTCCAACAACTTTTTAATTCTCATCGTTCACAGTATGCCTCCTATTTTCCAATATTTATTGACGGCTCAAAGTTGGACGGACATGTTGGATGTAGTGTCGTCTTTGGGGACGAAATACACAGTTTCCGTATTCATGCATCATTTTCAGTTTTATCTGCGGAGTTGCTGGAGATTTTCTGTGCTATACAAAAGATTGCTCTTGCCTCTCAACGACAATTTTGCATTTATACGGACAGTATGAGTTCTTTTGAAGTACTCCATCATTTTAACTTTCATTCGCTTGGTATTAAGATGTTGGGACTCTTGCAGACTCTCCATCATAGGGGCATTAACATTCTATTTTGTTGGATCCCTAGTCACGTTGGAATCGTTGGAAATGAACAGGCCGATCACGCTGCCAAAACTGCATCTACCTTTTTTCATTCCCCCTCAGGGGCTCACCTACTATAGATCAGTACGGATGTCCCAATCCCTAGGTACCCAGGGATCTTTACTCCTTGTGTGCTTACTCTCCTCTACGCCTTCTGCTTTTTGCTTGGTCCTTCCATCCCTCGACGGCAAGCGAGGGCGCTCTCCATGAGAAGCTGTCGCCGCTCTGTTTGCTTCTTGCTTCTCATGGACAGCCAAAACCCCACGTGTTGGCC
>JAPMOR010023407.1:0-29158 GCA_026543865.1 Argiope aurantia | reverse complement strand
TCCGAGCGTATAGGTTCCGGCTAGCACTAAGGTAAGTGCCGAGACTGGGAGTGGCCAGAGCCGGTGGCTGCCTTCCCTTGTTGGGCTCCGTGGTGGGCGGGGCCGTCGGACCTGAATTTCTATCTATATCACATGGGCTCCTCCAAAAATATCTCCCTTCAGTGGGCATCGAAAACAATTACATTTTTCATCTCCTCCTCCATTTGATACGTATTTAGTTATAAAAAGAGTGTCTGATAAGCTAGAAACTTTCAATAACGTTTCGCCTTTTCTCGTTCAAAAAGCAATAGCAGCAGTTGTCGGTGAAGTTCAATCCATTCGCAAAATGCGTTCAGGTGATTTGCTGGTGGAAGTCTGCTCGAAAAAGCAAGCCCAGCAAATCATAAAATTAAAAGCTTTGGCAACTATACCTGTTACTGTTAGCTCTCGCATGTCACTTAACTATTCAAGGGGTGTAATTACATGTGGAGAGCTGTTTAACGTTCCTCTAGAGGAAATAACCATGGAACTCAAGCCACAAGGAGTTACAAATGTACGCCAAATTAATATTCGCAGGGATGGGCAACTTCTCCCTACAAAACATTTTATTATCACCTTTCATAGTCCGAAATTACCAGAATTTTTATACGCAGGCTACAATATATCCCAAATCCTTTACGATGTTTTCAATGCCAGCGTTTTAGTCATTCAAAAGCTAACTGCCTCGGGACCCTCACTTCCGCCCGTTGTGCAGAAAAGAGCCACGATAGCCAGCAGTGTTGCTCACCCGAAAAGTGTGTAAACTGCGGAGGCAATCATACCTCATTTTCCACAAATTGTGAGCGCTGGCAACTACAAAAACAAATAACAGCAATTAAAACTAAAGAAAATTTATCCTATCCTGAAGCTAGAAAAACAGTTCTAGCTCAAACACCCACACCCGGCTTAACATATGCATCTGTAACAAGAAAACCGTTTTGTGCAAATTGTTCCTATAAAAATTGTGTTAAATACTCCACCGAAAACAAAAATACAGATAAATCCTCTGAATCTGAAACTGCTGTAAAAAATATCCCTGACAACATCAAACTAGTTAAATCCAAATCAAATTCAAAATCTTAAAATTCACTGAAATTAAAGCTTGCGAAACGTGGCTCTTCATCGACACAGTTGGCTTCAAAATTAAAATTATCAAGAACACAGAACTTCGTCGTACTGGGACTAGCGACGCAGGGTATCGCCCATAAGGATTTAAAATCCATTTTTGGTGGCGCACCCGAAAGTCCCGATATCATTGAGCTTCATCCATCTGAAGGGGATGACGATGAATTGGAAATGAGTTGCGATGTTTCGCCAACTCAAACAACTGATAGACTTTTCTCCTAATACAAGAATTTCTGAATGGGTACCTTCCTTTCATGGAATTGTCGTGGCATTCGGTCCAAACTTCCTGACATCAAGTCCATCATTAACAAATTTCATCCTGTTTGTCTTGGTGTTCAAGAAACCTTTTTGGCACCAAACATTCCTATTAAACTGTGCGGTTACAGCTGTGTTCGGAAAGATGCAGACACAGAATATCACACTTCTGGAGACGTCTGTATCTTCACTTCTAATCTTTATCCGAGCACACCTCTAACTCTACATACATCTCTACAGGCTGTGGCTGTACAAGTTCATGTACGGACTATTAACTTATAAAACAAGACTAAATTCTTAGAATAACGAAATCACCATTTTATTTTTCAAGATAGAATTTTTTACACTGTTGCCAAACACATCAACATAAAATAACTGTTGCCACAAAAATACAATGCCGTTAATAATTATCTTACATTCGGCCATCCTGAAAAAAAATGGACGACCCTGTCCATAAAGTTACGAAAATGAGGCACATTGTAAATTATTCAAAGTACATAGTCCTGAAGGTATGTTGGCAATTTTTTTATTCTATTTTCTCGTGGAGCATTTGGGAGTTCATTAACCATATCTTCCTCTTCATCATCATAGTCAACGTCAACGATTTCATCTTCATTTACAATGTGAAATAGTTTCATCTGCGATGCATGAGCTGTAGTTGTATAATGCCGTCTTACACGTCCTTGTGCTTTTGTTCTAAAATCTGTGACTTGATATACATCAGATGGAAACACCTTCACAACTACAAGGGGTCCTCTGTATCGAACTTGCGTTTTTGTGCGACTCCCAGGAGTGGTTTCAGGTAACCGTTTTACAACGACAACATCGCCAACAGAATATGTATGTGCATCACAGTGATGCTTATCAAAATTGGACTTCATTTTCTCTTGTGCTTTCAGTATATCGTTTCGTGCTTCTTCTTGCAGTACTCCAGGAGAAACATATTCATCCGACATTGGAAGCAATTCTCTTGGAAAATTATCAAGTTTTCTAGGCTTGTATCCAAATAATAGGTGGAATGGCGCTTTGCCTGTAGATTTGCTGGGCGACCAATTAATGCATCTCTGGATTTCAGGCAACATCTTGTCCTAGTCCCTATGGTTATCTGCTTGCACATTTGAGGAAATCATAGGTATAAGCACACGATTTATCCGCTCCACTTGTCCATTAGCAGCTGGTCTTTGCGAGCAGTTCACAGTATGTTTTACGCCATGCTTCATGCAGAATTCTTTAAATGCTGATGATGTGAAACATGAGCCTCGGTCAGTAACGACTCTCATAGGACTTCCAAAGTCATTTATGAATTCTTCAAAGTACTTCAATACACATTTAGTAGAGCAACTAGTACATGCACGTAAACGAACAAATTTTGTCAAATTATCAATTATTACTAATAGTTCAGTATTGCGATTCGAACTAGCGTTAAAGGGTCCCAAAAAGTCCATGTGTACTATTTCAAAGGGTCGTTTACCTGGCGGAATTGGATTGAGTTTACCCTGAACTTTTCCGGCGGGTACTTTCGTAAAAGCACATGTAACGCATTGATTTATATGCTGTTTTACATATTCTGACATTCGAGGAAACCAGAAATGCTGTGTTATAAGTAATTTGACCTTGTCAACTCCAAAATGACCCGAAAAATCGTGAAAGCGTACAACTAAATATTTCCTCATAGATCGTGGCATTACAAACAATTTTTTGCAGACACCGTTGTCAATTTGTAAGCGGTACAGTATTCCGTTTATAAGTTCATATTTACTGACAATATTTTTCTTTTCCGCTTTTTTCTTGGAGCATTTTAATATTTTAATGATATTGTTTAACTCTTCGTCCTGGGACTGAATTAAAGCTACTTTGTCTTCTTCAGTACTTATATAATAGACACGCGGTTTCTCACTTATATTTAATGGAATACTGGTATCAATTTCGACTAGTTGGTTCGGACATTTCACTATTATATCTAATGGGCTGCATTCAGTGGCTTCTTTAGATTGTTCAGGATCTTCGTCTTCTACTGGTGCGCGACTCAGGGCGTCCACATGGGTCATCTGGTCACCGGATTTATGCTTAACATCGTAATTGAATTCACTTAGCTGTTCTATCCACCTTGCCGTTTGAGGCCTTATATTTTTTTGAGTTTTTAGATATATAATTGCAGAACAATCTGTAATAATAGTAAATCGAAGACCAAGAAGAAGGGATCTAAGGCGACTGAGAGACCAAACAACAGCCAGTAGCTCCAATCGGCTCGAATGATAATTTTCTTCATCTGGATTAGTACGTCTGCTTACACAATAGACCAAGCGAAGGGTATTATCTCTGTCTCTCTGAAGTAGCATTCCAGCCAAACCCACGGAGCTTGCATCGGTGTGCAGTTCGGTTTCATCCCGAGGATCAAACAATTTCAAGACTGGTTTGGATACAAGAAGATTACGTAATCTTTCAAAAGAAGTTTGATGTTCATTGGTCCAGACAAATAATTGACCATTCTTGCTGACAACAAATCCTAAATATTCAATCTCTTTTTTAGCAAACTCACACTTTGATAGTTTCAACGTTATCCCTGCATTGCACAATTTTTCGAGCACTGCTCTAAGCATATTGATCATATTTTCAAAGTTAGAGGATCCAAAAAATATGTCATCTATGAAACACGACACACCATTACATAATAAATTGCCTAAAGCTAATGACATACATCGTTGAAACACTGCAGGCCCGTTTGAAAGACCAAAGAATAGTCTAGTGGGTTCATAGTGGCCGTCTGGTGTTGTAAACGCGGCCTTGCGAGCTGACTTATCATCCATAGGTATTTGATTAAAACCCTGGCAGGCATCAAGAATGCAAAACAAACTAGAACCAGCAATTCTGTCTAATAAATCATCTATATGTGGTAAAGGGAATTTGTCCTTGACAGTCTGCGCGTCTAATTGTCTGTAGTCAATCACCATTCGATATTCACCAGTTTTCTTCTTTACAAGCAAAACGGGACTGCTATATTCAGATGAACTATCTCGAACAATACCTTGATCTTTCATTTCTAAAATAATGTCTCTTAGAATCTGCCTTTCGTAGTGGGAAGCACGGTATAGAGAACGAGCGACAGGAGTACTACCAGCCTTTTCAACTATTTTCATGACTGTATTGTTGACACATCCCAACTCATTAGGACTTAGAGCGATGCACTTTCTGAATTCATTCAATAGGTCACAGACACGTTGCTTTTGCTCATCCGATGTGTCTGGTCCAATCTTTATGTCATCAATTTTAACTTTTTCTTTGAGATCTCTTTTGGCAATAGCAACTAGATTTTCTTTGTCACCGTTGATATCGGGATATTTAATAGAATCAACATTTTCAGTCGACCAAACACCTCTTAAAATAACTCGATCCTTCTTTAAGCGTAGAGTATTATCGCTGCAGTTAACTATGGGTACTAGTGTTTACCATCTTGAATTAATAAAGACGAACTTGATTCATTATCAGCGTTATCAAAAGTCATCACTTCGTCATCCGTTGATTTGTTATCTACAACTTCCAACATTTGTATCATATTCGGTTGAACAGTTATCGTTTTTGATGCTCTCAGAATAGCAGTTGCATGGGGTGATTCTTCAACTCCAATGTTCGCTAGACGTCGAAATTCATCCATGTGAAACATTCTAGATTTTCCTTCCCGTCTTATCATCACTAAATTTGGAAAATCTATCAAATCCTTTCCGACAATGACGAATGGCCCTTGAAATGTATCATCATTTACAACGTGCAACTTCACATCCTTTAAAATTAAATTGTCTATAGCCGCATTTACTGTACAAATTCCAAGTGATTGTGTTATGCCACCTCCAATTCCTGTTATAGAAATAACATTGTTTTTAGGTTGAACAAGCACATTAATTTGCTTTGCAAATGAGTATTTTATCATTGATATATCAGCCGCTGTGTCTATTAATGCATCTGTATTCATTCCATTTATTGATACGATTTTAAGTGTAACATCTCTATTAGAGCATGATAAGGAGGATAAATTTACTGTGAGATTACTACGTGATTTAGGACATTCCCTAGTTCCATGGCCTTCAGTCCTACATGATGTACAAAACTTAGGTCTTTTAGGTTTTACGCAATCACGTGCCAAATGACCTTTTTCGTAACAATTATAACACGTAATTGGCTCCATCATTCGATAATTAGTAGCAGAACGATTATTTATTTTGGTATTATATTGACCACCAATATTCTTATTATTTATGTATAGACCAGATAGCTCAATGTGTTCGTCAATTTTATCAGCCAAGCTCGTTGGCGACTTCAACAGTGACCATTCACTGATATAATATTCTTGCACTGTTAAAGGTGCGTCTTGCTTCATTCTATCTGATATTATTAAGTCCTTTAAATTTTCAAAAGTTTTTACATTTAACCCATTTATCCACCCATTGAAATAAGTTTCTAATTCATAGTAGTATTCTCGCCACGTACCTCCAGGTTTAATTTTATGCGAGTAGAACAATTGGCGAAATTTTTCAGCACTTAGCTTGAAACGCTTAAGTAGCAGTTCTTTCATATAAGAATAGTTTTCAGCCAATTCTTCAGGTTCTCTTATAATTATGTCGACTATTTCACTAGGAAGAACACTAGTCAAACACGCCATCCATAGAGAGGTTTCCATATTTACCCTCTTCATTACTCTCTCAAAATGTACTAAATATAATCCAATGTCGTCATATTTCAAATCAAAATTTCTTACCTGAGTCTTCCAGTCTATTTTCGGGCTGATTTCCACATTTGGCGCGTTTTGAGCAATTGGCGATAACGATTTGGCTTCAATTTCCAGCTTCTTTATCGCCAAATCATGTTCTCGCATAGCATTTCTTTCTGCAAGTTCAAATTCTTCTTTACGTTTTAGAGCAGCTTCCTCTGCTTTTCGATCGGCATTTATGTTACCGATTATTCCATGTATTATATCTTCATCATAATTCCTACTTTTCTTGATCAAACTTATCAATTCCACGACTTTATTATTTTCTCCGATTTCCTCTCCAAGTTCCACTGCAACGAGTTCTAAATCCTTTTTTCGTAATCTCGCAAGTAAAGACATCTTTCTAAAACTATACAATTATCCACTTCTTATCCCACTTCTGAATTATTAACTTATAAAACAAGACTAAATTCTTAGAATAACGAAATCACCATTTTATTTTTCAAGATAGAATTTTTTACACTGTTGCCAAACACATCAACATAAAATAACTGTTGCCACAAAAATACATTGCCGTTAATAATTATCTTACAGGACATTAGTCACAGTCTGCTGTCTTTACTTACCACCTCATACAGTTATACGAACGTCTTCCGTTGCAAACGTCTTTCACCCCGGCCTACTCTGAACTGGCAGCTACAGTACTTTTGCCGCTAGAGGGCTGGTTTTGGCGCGCTGTCATGACGGCACTACAATAGTATTAATTTAAAAATTATACAAGGTGAATATCAGTAATTCTCTATCTGACAGTGAACTTATTTCATGTCAAGTGAAAATAATTGCTCATATCTATAACTACTTCAGAAAAGGGAAATAATTTTGTATTTCAATTTTCAAATCTGAATGCGAAATATACATTCTATTTCTATGGAAAAAATTTCAAGAAATGAATAAAACTATGATTCCAAGGATTTTAAATCCTGAAACTTGTTCCATATACAACTCTCAGCCTTAAAATGTTTTTTCCCCCTGTATATTTTTGATACCATGCAGTTTCTACTGAACTTGGTCTGTTAAAAGAGTTGAATTATGAATTTTAAAAATTACAGTAAAAATGTATTATTTACAATTTTATTATATAGTGTTATGGCTACTGAACCATTAACATATTTACTGTGGCTCAGATTGTTGTTTTGAGGAATATGATATGTGATAGCTTAAAAATGAATAATTTTTTTCCCTCAAATTTCTAAAAGCATTCAGTAATAGAATTAAAAACTTGTATGATAAATGTATGCTTGCATACTTCTAAAAATTCTCATCAAAAATGGTATTCAAAGCAAATAAGATTATTCTAATGATTATCACTACCACTGCTTTTGCCATACACAAAAATTGTTATTAATAATAATGTTCTATATTATTTAATGTGGTTTCTCAACCTGAGTGTTGAAAGAAATTAAAAAGTAATGAACATATATATGTAGTCTCTTTCTTAGTGATTTTATTAAAATTTTATGTTATTAATATAAACATTTTTAAGAGACTATTATTAATACATGTGTTTATGAGAATATATTTTCTAAAATTAAGTCCCATTTCTGTTATTTGTTAACATGCGTGCAGAAGTTTTCTCTTAATATTTCACCTTTCTTATTTCATGCCATACCATTTAGAATAGTACAGCACATAGTATAAACCTAATCACATTATACAGAAATAAAAGAGGAGTAATGATTTTTTGCCAATCTTCCTTGTATATTTCAGGTAGCAAAACATATACTGATATAAATCTTTAAATAAAGTATTTTTTAGATTTTAAATTAAAAAAAAGACACCTCACATAATCATAAAAATACATTTCTTTTTTTCTTATTGGTTCTTTTATAATATATAACTAAGTATCGTTTGATGTAAAGTAAACATTTTTTTTTCATTTAATATATTATATATTTACATACTATTAAAATTAGTTTACTGTCAGATAAGGAGGAAGCACAAAATTTATCACTTTTGATCCATTTTTTTAAAAAAATAATATCTATAATAATAATAATAATGATGATGAATGAATGTGTGTTAACTCTCTACAGCCCACATCATTTGATCTACAGTGTCAAATATGGGATAGAATTTAAATTAATACAACCAATATCATGACAAATCATCCATGTCAGCAAAGGCATCTAATAAATAATAAAGTTGATAATTTTAAATTTCAACATGATTTTTTTATTGGCTACTTTTCTATACTAAATTTAGATGAATAAAATTACAGCTTTTAGCATTTATACTTTATTTACATGTACTTGATTTTACAATGATCAAATTCTGATTATACATTAATATTTAGAGTTCTAAAACATTATCATAAAATCCTAGGATTTACAAATTTTTCATCAAATAAAAATATTAAAAAGTATTTTTATTAATAAAAACTAACATTTTCATTTCAAATTATAAAATCTCAGTTATATATATATATATATATTGCAATCATAAACATTAATAGGTCAAAGAAAACTCCAAAGGCATTGAGCTGACTATAAATATCAAATTAATAAAAGGTATTTTAAGTTACAGAAATCCTTTTCTTGCATTTGTTCTCCTAAAAAATATGTTTCATATTTTATTTCATAGATACATGTTAAGAATTACATTTTCCTTGATTTAGTTTTTTTCTGAGAATTAACCTATTAATTTCAGCTTTTGTTAACATAATTGCAAAACATTTCATACAAGCATAATATGGCTTGTATGTGTGCATATGTATGTATGTACACAAACATATTGTTGAAACGCATGTTTAAATTATTTAAAAACTGACTGAAGATTGAAAACAATTATTTTATGTTGTAGTAATATTCAAAGGTTATTGCCAAAAACAAAGACAACAACAATAACAAAAATATCTAGAAATAAGATTAAGAAAGTGAATAAGACTTTTAAGTTGGCTGTTAATAAGTTTATAAATAACAGAAAAAAATTTAATAAAAAATTATTTTATTTTCTTTTCCTATTACTCAAAAAAATTTACAGTACATTTCAGCATACATTAAATAAAGCTTCTCATATTTAAAAAAGTTCTTGAACATCCATGAAAATTAGTTCTCCATGCCAATTTCAATGCAGAATTGATTACTTCAGCTGAATCTAAAATACTTAAAAGGAACTTTCCTAAAAGTTAAAAGCTGAAGAGAAAGCCAGAAAATATCTAGACAATCACTTAAACCCAACCATTGGGAATATTATTCCTTTATTAGAAGACAAAATAAATAAAATGGGATTTTTAATAATACAAGCAACAACATGAATACTTAACAATTTTTTCAACGCTTCAAAGCACACGCTTCAGTATCTAGAATTCACATCATAATCTTTTAATTTATATTAGATTTAAATTCCACATACTTACTAGTAAGTCAGGTTCTCCCTTCTTACATCAATGCAACATTGATAATTCGCATTTGATTGTTACTGAAACCGAAATAAACAAGGAATTTTCCTAAAAGTTAAGAGCTTAAAAGTGAAAGCCAGAAAATGTCTAGACAATCACCTAAACCCAACCATTGGGAATTTTATTAATTTAAAGTTTAAAGTATTAATGGTGTACAGTCCAATTCACATTTTTTAAAAATTACTTAAAGAAATGTAGTGAGCATACAATGCTGATTCAAAACAAAACTGTATTCTAATGTGTATTCAAAACAAAACTAGCATTTTAAAAATTTAAGCCTGCAGTTATTTGTACACACATTAATGCTCTAAAAGCAAGTATATCGAAATTTTTAGTCAATGATAAGTTGTTTAATTTATGATACACATAGTAACTAATATAAACACCACAATTAAAATCATCTATTTGTTTTGCATGAGGTGGAAAAACAATTTGCCAATGGCTATTTGAATTGAGCGAATTATTTAATACTGTACACCAACGGTTTATTATTGTTGAGGTATCCTTATCTGGCTTATAGCAAAGTGAGTCAAAATATTCAAATATTTTATTTTTCAAATATGCTATAATTAAAGTCGAATGGGAATTTAAATTTACAGAGATAAGAAAATCAAAATTTGCTATTTCTTGAATCCAAGGAAATTGAAGAATGTTTTTTTTTGATTAAAAAATCAAAAGAGAGTAAAGATTCTACAGCTTTGAAATATGTGAATCTTCCAGTTAATATAAAATTAAATGCATCAATGACTGAATTGTATAGCACACCTTTTTTGAAATTTGACGATATTGATTTAAGATATTTTTCTTCTTTGACAGTAACAAATGGATCTAAAGATTTTAACATATAAAATGAAAGATCAATATTATTAATAGTTAATATTGTAGCAGTAGGATTTGTGACATTAAACTTATTAAATCTATGAAACCCATCAATATTAACACATTCAGAATTTTTAACATTAAAGGATTTTAAATCTATCTCTTGCTCAGAAAGATTATTAGGTTCATCAAGAAGTTCTTCATTTAATTTTTGCTTCTTATTGCAATTTTCACAGGCTGAGCAGTTCCTTTTTTTTTTCTATGAAAAGTTTTTAAAAACTTAATCTGCAGATTAATTTTTTGATTAGGTGCAACATATAATTTAGGTGTAACAGAAGCCAGATTATTTTTAAGATTCAAAACCCCATGCATACCAGCTACTAAATTATTCAAACAACTACATTATTTAACATGAATTTTTTAATATGTGGAATTTCTATGAATTCTAATATTTCCGAACATAACTTTTTGCACTCTGCCTCCTTCGCTCTGCACTTCTCATTAGTAGATAAAATGTTGGGATTTAATTTGTTACTCAAAATATCAGAATTAATTGTAATACTATTTTCTTCATCAAATTTATGCAAATCTTCAGATGTGTACATATTAGGTTTGGAAGACATTAAATGAATTTTATGTATGTGCTTACACAAATTGCTACAGTCTTCACAAGAGCAATGATACAAATGACTGCACAATGCAGTACAATTAATATTTGTACATTTAAAGCTGCAATGATCCAATAAAACACAAGCATCTGAAATTTTTCTTACTACATATATCTTTCCTATTACAGATTGAAATTTAACCTCCCAATGATTGTCATATTCAATGACATCTGTATTCTGAATCTTTACAGCCCTGTCATGTTTATCTTTTACTTGGTATGAGTAGGAATATTATTAATAACATTACAAGAATATTTTAAAAATCGATCCCTTTCCATTTTCAAAAGAGTTGAAACAAGATCATCTATTCGCCTATTATACTTACGCTCAAGATATATTGTTTTTAACTTATTGTGAGAAGATTCGCAATAATTGTTAGTACTGGTATTAGCATGTGGAAATCATCTAAAACAGGTTGCCCATAATTCTTTTCTCCCAGAATAATTTCTAACAAAATAATCAATAAAATTTTGGCATTCATTTGAATTGCAGTCGATAAACATTAAAAGTTTATTTTCAAAATTTATTTCAGATATTTCATTATTTTTAATAATTTTATTGTGTGATTTGACATTCAATTATCAGCATCAGATATTACAAACATTCATCCAATTTTATTACATGAATAGATTATTGCTGTTAAGAATTACAGATTGCATCACATTACTGATTACAAAATTTCTTGTGTTTCTTATTTCATGTCATTGAAAGCATAACACATTGACTATGTAAATATAAACTAGGAAATGTTATATGTATGGATTTGTAGTATATTGTGTGGTATAGTATTTTAGTTGTATACAGATAGTTTTTTTTTCAGCATCATCAGAATTAATAGATATATCTTGAAATTTCTTTGTGTGTTAGAAATTCTTTGGTTTGAGAATTTGATTTAGTAATGTCATTTTATATGAAAGTTCTTTAGTATATGCAAGGAAATTTTGATTTAATCCTTATTTACTAAATTTATCATGTCTTATTTGTGGAATTTATCATTTTTAAGACAGTGCCACAGTAGATTATTATGGTTAAGATACAATATCTGAGTTAGCATTGAATTTTGTGTGTATTTATGTCAAACTTCTCCTACCATGGTATCTGATTATCGTAACTCAGTTACTGGTCAGGGAGTAATGTTAGGACAAAAGTAATTATTATTTTGGCCACTAGATGGCTGCACTTGTCAAGCTGTTATCAGAAACTCGGCTGAATCATGTTTGACATGGTAATAACGAAATCACTAAAATTCTATTACAGAAAGTAACAAATGTCACATTTATTTTATTTAAAAACAATTAATTATTATTTAATTTTTATAAGGATTTTCATACTTTATATTTCAGTTTTTGTATTTTTACTTTTATATCTTTTTAATTGTGGTGCAAGGTTAACTGTAAACCAAACGGTACTTGTAAAAAACGTGGTTTCTTTAGAACCACTTGCAGTCGCTGTAGTGATGTGTGAGATGTTGGAAGCTGAATAAAATATCCAGTAGATGATGAAGTTTTGTTGAATTATTTTAAAAATCACGCAACCTAATTAATGAACAAATAGTTAACTGAGTGCGAGTAATTTGCGCACCTAATATAACCTTGTACTTTAGTTTTTGAAATTTGTATGTTGATAACTTTTGCTTTTATATTTTATCATGTGTTGTTTTATAGTTTGGCCTATGATTTTACCATTTGCTTGGCGCAGCATAATCAAGTATGGTTCTTGCGCCAAAAAAACCAAACAAACAAGTAGCGTGCCTATCCGTTATCGGTAAACGGCACTGTTTTTGATTTATTTTATGTTTAATTTTCTATATATGTCCCAAATACCACTTGTATATTATGTATCTCTTGATTATGAATCGATTGGTACTAGTTATTTTTAATTATGATGCCATTACTGTGTTTTATTTATGTTTTTCCTTAAAAATTTTAGCACGTGGTCTGGCAACCAATTTGTGCTATTTTTATGAAATAATTGTTTATTTTTGTGTGTAATGTGTTTATATGTGTATATTATGTATTTAAGTATAATTATTTTTTGTGTATTGCGTGGATTGGAATGGATCGAGCTGGATTAACATCGCTCGATGACCCCGTTCGTTCCCACGTGGCCTCGTAATAGTTTTGTTTATTTTTCGTTAATACTTGCTTATTTTTGTGTCTTATGTCTTTCTCTATGTATTCTATCTAATCTAGTTCCCTTATTTTTAATTTATTGTGCGGATGGAGTGAGATTAAATTTGATTGCTATTCCCCTTCCGATGATGTGATAGCCGTTAAGTGCGATCCATGCCGGAATTGGCGGGATGCAATTGGATTTGGTTCTTTCTCCGTTTCCTTCCCCTAATAACTTTAAAACCGCTTTTTGTATAATCTAGGACTCCTTTAATGTTCTGTGTTTTAATTTGGGTTCGATATTCCTTAAATAAGTACTCGAAATTATTGTTTTTCTACGTACAAATGTAAACAATAGTAGCGGTGCGCAGACTCGCGCTTAAATGATCGGATTTCTCGGTTATTTTAAGTATGTTGGTAAAATTTTTTGCAATTTTCAATGGTATTTGACTATTTTAATCGACGTAGAGTGGTTTCAGTGTTTCTTTTGCGAATATCTTTCATATAGCGATTTTTCTCCTTTCCCGCCGGTTGACCAATCACAGCGCAGTATTCCATCCTAGTAGGTGCAGGTGTTAGTGGCAGGAGAAACGAGACGTTTTGACGTTTTCGTGCTCCCCCCCCACCCTCTGCTTGTTTACTTCTGACCGCGTGGTTGTGTCAACTGTTAAATTTGTCATTTCGTTGTTTTGGTAGGTTCGTGATGGGACTTATACCGCTGTAATCACTCTTGTTCCTTTTCGTTTCTTCTCCGCTCTTTGTTATACCCGTGCGCACATTTAATTTGATTATTTATGTATTTTTATTGCCCTTTTGTTAAATCTTTGGAATATTTTTCCCTTCGAACCGGCACTGCTTGGGTTGTTTTGAATTACGATTCAAGTCACTAAGGAAGTTTTTTTTTCTTGGGTTTTATTTAATCCGGTGCATGTTTTGTAATGTCTCCTACTCATACATCATTTCTACTTTATTCTATTTATCTTTCAGTGGTATTTGGGTACCTGTTTTATGTGTTTTTATTATATATTAATTGCTTATGTTTCCCATTATGTCTAACTGTTTTTATTTAAGCTGTGAGTAATAGCTTAAACATTGTAGCTATTGATTTAATTTTTTTAAAATTTTAATTGGGAGATTGGACGATCTAATGTTAAAATCTAGGGGGGCTAAATTAATTTGGGGTTGTCCAGCTAGAGCATTTTAGGGTTTTAAGTATTGTTGCACTTTATCCGCTATGTTTTAGGGCGGCCTTTTTTTAATAAAAACTTGGTTAAAATTTGTATTGTAGCTATTGTTTTAATTTTTTGAATTGGGTGGGTCATATGCGGGTTTACACTGTATATTTAAGTTTGGTGTTTTAAAGTTAAAATTTTGAAGGGGGCTAAATTATTTTGGGGTTATCCAGCTTGAGCATTATTGGGTCTCGAGAACTGTTGCACTCTAACCACTCTGTTTCTTGGTTATGTGTAGTGGTTTACATGATCAGTTAACATTTTTATTTCTCCCTTAATTCATTTTACCTGGCGTTTTGTTTTCCCACACAATGCATTTATCTGACCGGTCCTTTGCTTTTTTTTTGTGTGTGTGTGTGCTCAAATGTTTTGGTTCACCACTCATAAAAAGTCATTGTATCTTGCATACATCCCTGATCTCTGCATCGAGTGCATGACCTCCCCAACAATACGAGTAATGTCTTTTTTGGCTTACTTTTTTTTCATTGTCCTACTGCTAAAACGTCCCATATGTTAATTAATTAATTTCTTGCTGTAAATTTAATTTTCATTGTTACTTGTACTATTATTGTAATATCCTGCATATTATATGTTCGACATTCCTGTGCCTTGGTGATCGGTCTTGAGGGGGTCTCTGTGTTGGGTCTGAGAGTTCTGGGGTGGGTGGGTCGGCCCCCAATTTTGGTGCCCTGTCATTAACTGAATTTTTAATTGAATCTGTTTTATTTTCATTTTATTGTTAATCTATCTATCAACGTCTCTGCTTTCTTAAATTGCTTCCCCAGTCCGTTTGGCTGATCGGTCCTTTAATTTGTGTTTATCTTAATATAATTATTATACGTTTCTTTTTGTTAAATTGGCTTACTTGTCTTAATTCATTTCACCCCTGGCTCTGTTGTTTGAGCTTTAATAATCTGGTTATTGAAGTGTCCACCTTCCCTCACGCCCCTCGATTCTCAGAGTTCTGCTGTTTTGTTCTTGTATTGTGTAAGTACCTGTTCCATTTGTGTCTCACGAGGCACACTCATCTCTTCTGGTTTAGCCCAAATCGTGTTGCTGTTTTCTTTTTCTGTTTTTTCATAATGTTCTCACCGTCGGATGTGTTAAAGAACTGTGGTTTCCACGAATCTAATTTACATTCCAACATTAGTATGACTGACTCTGGCGGTCTTGTGACTGCGTCTCTTGTGAGCCCTCCAAGGGCGGATATTTTGCCGAATATTATGCTTTCACCGGTTGTGAACACTACATCAGTGAACTCTCCACCGCCGGTAATAAACGTCCAAGTGGCGTTGCCTCCTTGTTCATTTCCCTTGTTGTCTGAAGTCGACTCAAGTTCCACAGGGAACGGGCCAGTCTTGGATCACAATGCATGTAGCAATTCTCCTGGACGCGGAGACCCTTCGTCCTCCTGCACACCAAGATTGCTTTGTCGTGAATGCTCCAGTGAGCCCTCTTCGTGCGATTTCTGACATGGGAACGCAAGCTGAATTTGGTCACATTCGGATCACTCCATGCTCAGTGCTCCTTACTGATCTCCAACACTCTGATTCCCCAATTTATCGGAGGACTATAGGGCTAGGTTGGCAGCAAAAACTGCGAAGAACAGCACTCTTCACCCGCACTTTCGGATACTCTGCCAGTACCTGCCTCCCCTGTGTCTTCCAGGTCGGATGGCAATGTCAGTTTTGGAAAAGAAGCCTCTTCTTTAGTGGCAGCTAACCCTTTGCCACAACTCACGTCTGACATAGTTAAAGTCATGTCTTCTTGCTCTATTGAGACTAGGTCTCCTCCTCTGGTGCTGCAGGAGTTTCCGTCACCCACCAGGTCCCTGCTTTGCTCTCCAACCAGGAGTCCCAAGATTGTCACCCCCTACTGCTGTCCTCACTACGACGAAATTGTCAGGCTGATTGGTGGACCTGGCACGGGCCCTCCTTCTTTGCATCCATTTGGTGGGAAGGTTTCCTGCCACTATTGTGATAGAGTGGTGTCCTCCCCCTGCTCCTGGAGGGAACACATGAGGGAAATGCACATGTTCTCTCCAGCCACTGTTAAAGCGATGAATCCAAATGACAGGGATCCTTTCGAGAGAAGATTTCACTGTCCCACATGTGGTGACTTCTTTCTTGAAGCCCCATTTAGAAGTCACAGGTGTTGGCCCGTTCCCAAAGCTAAAGCAAAACTCTTAAGCAAGTTTGATCTGATAGCGGCCACAAAAAGTAAAGGTGTCTCCTCGTCCAGGCGCTTCGGCCCAGTCAAAGTCGTTTGTGGATGTACTGTCTGGCTCCACACCGATTCTTGCTGGTAGTGATGGCCCACTTCTATCCTCGCCTCAGCATAAATGTAATAAATGTGGCGTGGCATTCACCTTCCCAATTTCACTGGCTGCCCATTCCTGCAAAGATACTAACTTGTCGAAAGTGTTAAAGCCATCTCCTGGTAGGAAGTGCCCACACTGTCCATTTATCGCTAGAAACTCAGGTGGGCTTCGGTACCATCTACACCTTATGCATAAGGACTCCCAAGACTGGCCAAGCTGAAATTGATAAAAGGAAAGCTTCCCCCAGCTCTGTCCCTGTCGGGTCTAAGCCTTCTTCCAAACCTACTGCGCATGAGTCTTACGGCTGTTGCAAGTTGTCCGGTACCTCCTTCCATCCCATCTGGTACATATGAATCTGTAAATAGTGGTACCAGTAGCACTGCTCCTCCTTCCCCTCCAGCTGCTTCCTCGTCACTCCGCAACACTCTTATTACCAGATGCCCGTAAAGTGTCCCGGAGTCTACGTGTCGACGGGGTAACTGCCTGAACATCCTCTTTCCCATCATGGGCAGGCTTGCCTGTGTCGAGAGCGGGTGTTCTCGGTTGTTCTCTGGAGAGACGTGGACTTCGGTGAAGCAGAGTCTGAAGCGACATATGGAGAGGGAACACAAGATCCAAATCCATGCCACGTACTTCTGGTGCTCTCTCTGCTCTAGCAGGATCGTCAAGAGCCCTGCTGGTCATACATGTCTCCTAGATAGCTCGCCAATCTTACCACCGGCCACTCCCTTTCCGTGGGCATGTGAGTGTTGTGTAGCATCCTTCCCCACTGAGAAAGGCCTCCAAAACCACATGGCGTCTCATAAGAAAGAGGCGATCCTGAGCAGTGGTGTGAAAAAGCAAATTGCAGTTCCCAAGAGGAGGAGAAGGAGAGGTAGGATAAATGGCCCCACCCCTCCAGAGTCTGAGGATGAAGCAGTCCCAGTTCCATGGGCTCCTGCCACCCCCACTTCTGTCCATTATAGTACTAGCTCACCTGTGGGTGTCCTCACGCCACCAGACAGCAATGAGGATGATGATAGGAAGATACTTGATACATACATCCAAGAAATTAATCAGCTCATTGAGGGTGAGGCGACCGATGAGGCGTTCATGTATCTTTGCTCTCTTTCTAACCAGGCAATTGCTGAAATCCAGTCAGCCATTCTGCCTGGCCATGCTCTACTCCAAAACAGCGAGAGGAGGCCTGCACAGGAGGTTGACATTGAAGATCCCCGCACATGTCAATCCCTGTACAGGAGAAATAGAAGAAGAGCAATAAGGGAAATCAATGGCTACAAAGGAGATAGGTGTCAAATTGGTCTTCAGGCTCTGGAGGAGTACTTCACAGAGGCATGGGGGAGCTCCTCTTTCTGTCCTGGTTTTTGCACTCAGAATAATGAAACCAGAGAAGACATCTTCTCAAGGCCCTTCTCTACAGGGGAAATTGTCCGAAAGATTAAGAAGGCAGAGAACACTGCTCCTGGCCCAGACAGGCTGACATACCACCATTGGAGGTCCTTGCGAATGCAGCTAAATACCTCTGCACCCTCTTCAATGCCTGTCTGCACTTTCAGAGGGCCCCTCCATCATGGAAGGTCTCAACTACCATCCTGCTGCCGAAGTCTGGAGACCTTTCACTGCCCAACAACTGACGACCAATCGCTCTGTCTTCGACCATTTACAAGATCTTCACGAAGTGCCTTGCTGCCCGTCTGAGCGATTGGTGTCAAAGGTACTCCACACTTTCACATTGTCAGAAAGGCTTGTCTCGCCTCTCCGAAAGGAGAGTAGGGTGAGTGATTCCGTCTCAAATAGGCTCTCCTCACCCACAGTGGAAATGCCTTCTCGTGGCGCGAGACGTTACGGAGGAGGACACTCCGCCAACTCGTGTGGCGTAGCAGAGTCCTCTCAACTCCTAACTAAATTTCCACTTGCTACCAGTTCCGAGAGACTAGGTTGCGAAAACCACAGCGGCAGTGTTCTTGCCAATCAGACCGGGCGCCCTCGTTGGCAATTCTCCGACGTTCCATTCCGGAGTAGGCCGAAAGGCTTGAATTTGCAGCATCGTCGCTACTGGAAGCACCTCTAGTTCACTTGTGCTCCTTTTCGGTTCTGGGCTGGGAGGAGACGTCAGTCTAGGCTGTGTGAGTTATTGCTGTCGGAGAGTGCGGATCCCTCGCGGACCAAAACTCTTAGCTTTTTCACTTACCAGGCTAAGCAGTCTTCTCTGTAGTGAAGAACTCGAGAGGGTTACTCAACTCAAGTGACCAAAGGGTCTTTCATCTCACATCTTCTACATGTAATTTGTTTTTACACTCGCTCAACCTCAGGCCTTTCCAGGCAACCACAACTAACGCCCATAGTTTACACTTTCTACTCCTAACCTTAATTTAGCATCCCTCTAGTAATCACACGCTAGAAACGCTAGAAATCACAGAGTCCTCGCATTTGCTGATGATGTCTGTCTGCTTGCCAACACTCCATCCGAATTACAGAGCATGCTAGGCACGATTGAAAATCAGTTTGCCCAAATTGGTCTCTCCCTGAATCCTGCGAGATCGGTCGGGGGAGAACACCAGTTGGACTCCCACCCTCCCCGTTCACTGTTGGTGGCCATAAGCTGAAAACGGTGGGTGAAGGGGAGTTTCACAGGTTCTTGGGGAGACCTGTTAGGTTCAATGCATGCCCTGATTATTCCAAGCTCCACGACCTCTCCAAGCTTGGAGCCAACATCCTATCTTCCGCATTGGCTCCCTGGCAGAGACTCGATGCACTGAAGTGTTTCTTCTTCCCGGCGCTTCAATTTCCCATGAGAACCTCCCAATTCAAGAAAACTGAATGGGAGGAAATCGACAGAGCGCTGAGGGGTGAGATCAAAAACACTTTTGGGCTTCCCGAGAATGCTGCCAATGAATACCTTTATGGCCATAGGAAGAGTGGGTCATGTGGGCTGCCTGTCGCCGCTGAGGAGTCCTACCTTAACCGTATAGACACGGCGTTCAAACTACTTACATCTAAGGACCCTCAGGTCAGTGAGCTGGCAGGAAACGACCTCAGAGCGACAGTTAGGGCTCGACTTCGCATACCACTCGCAAATGATGACATTAAATTCTTCCTTAATCTACTAGAAAAGAATTCACTTAATCTACTAGAAAAGAATTCACTTTTAAGTAAGGATTTATGACCATTAAACCAAATTTTTACACAACCCTTTCCTTCTATGGGAAATTCAAAACCATTTACAGCTAGTACCATATTTTCATTAACATCTACAAAATTAATAAACAAGTCTATTATTTGTGAAATGATTACTAGCAGCTGTATCCACAACCAGATGTCTTTTCCAACATTGCAGCTCAAATTAGCCTCAGCAAGGAAAAAGGACAATTTACTCTTGCTTTTATTTCGGTGTGCTACAAAATTTGTTGAACCATGGTACCTCTGTTTATTACCCTTGCTTAGGTCATTCCGGTCCTTAAATGAACAGTTTCTTCCGTTGACACAGAAGACCCAGCCGGTGATGGCACAGGTAGATGGCGTAATGTTGGACTTGAAGCCCTGTATTCTCTAAATCGTCGATTAGATGCAGCAGCGCCTCCATAGCTGCATTCCCTCCTAAAATGCCAAACTTAAAAAACCAAAGATAAAGTGCCACAATAGTGGCACTTTATCTTTGGATTTTGCGCACTAAATATCTCGTGTTGACTCCTCTGTACTTAAACCATCTCGGAAATCGATTCTGGTTTCTTCCGCAACCAACTCCAACAAAACATCTTTATATTTAAACGTTTCATCAGTCCATCTGAGGATATTCTGAACAATTGAGTCAAATTTTGATGGCAGACTTCTCAACAGTTGAAAGAGCTGGTACGTTTTATCCATGGGCTTCCCTATTGCTTCCAATTGGTCGGATATCCTTTTAATTCTTGTTGAAAAAATATTTAATTTCACATTAGGCCGGATTCTGCATTGGAAAAATTCACTCAATAGCTGCATATGATATGATCTATCGGCTCGGAAGTTGTCCCTCAACAATCTCCAAGCTTCTGCAGAATCTGTTTCGCTTTCAATAATACTGCGATACCCGGTGCTGATATTTAGATACAGAATTGATAATGCTAAACTTTGTCATTCATTAAAGTCCATTAACTCTCGCCGATTTTCTTCCTTATTCTCGGAAGCACTTTCTTTACTAGCCACGATTTCAAAACAATTTCTCATGTAATAAGAAGCGAACATCCGCTGACCACGTTGAATAATTGGATGCGTCCAATGGCTTTATTTGATAACTCGAGACAGCCATTTCAAAAACACCGTGACCAAAAATTGACTGCCATCTACTTTAGATGGCAGAGTGACTTTTAAGTTTTTCTTAGCAGTTCAGGCGTTTCACAGTTGTCTTAGTTCTGGTAGTTATCCTTCAACTCATTTTTTTATTTTTCCCCTCAGGGGCTCACCTACTATAGGTGAGTACGGGTGTCCCAATCCCGAGGTTCCCAGGGATCTTTACTCCCTTTATGATTTACTCTCCACTGCGCCTTCTGCTTTTTGCTGTTTTTTCCTTCCCTCGACGGCAGGCGAGGGAGCTCTCCATGAGAAGCTGTCGCCACTCTGTTTGCTTCTTGCTTCTCATGGACAGCCAAAAAACCCACGTGTTGGCCGTGCGTGGCAAAGCCCAGCAGATTCAAAAATTAAAAGCATTGGGAAATATAGTAATTACTGTAAGTCCTCACCAGTTGTTGAATACCTCTAAAGATGTCATTACCTGCGGGGAACTCTTAAATGTCCCTGTAGATGTAATAAAATCGGAAATGAAACCTCAAGGAGTTATAGATGTCCGCCGCATCACTATACGGCGTAATGGACAACTCCTTGAAACAAAACATCATATCTAAACGTTTCAGACACCCAAACTGCCAGAATTTGTTTACGCAGGTTACATACGACGCCCAGTAAGGCCGTATACTCCGAATCCACTCAGATGCTTTCAGTGCCAGCGATTTGGCCATTCTAAATTAAATTGCCGCGGGTCTTTAACATGTGCCCGCTGTGCAGAAAACGGTCTGATAGCCAGGAATGTTCCGCACAGGAAAAGTGTGTGAACTGTAAAGGCGATCACCCTTAATTTTCTCGATCATGCTCGAGCTGGCAGCTTGAAAAACAAGTATTCACAATAAAAATCAAAGAAGATCTTTCATATCCCCAAGCCAGGCGTAGAGTTCAAGTACAAACTCCTATTCCTGGTAAAAGTTACGCTTCTGTTGTCCAGAAAACCTTTTGCGCAAACTGTTCGTGTAATAATTGTATAAAATTTCACACTAATTCAAAGCCAGCTGAAAACATTAGGAATTCTGATTCTGAATATTCCAACAATAGTACACTTGACAAACCCAAGAAACCACAAAAGAAATTGAAGAAAAAATTGCAAAACTCGCTGACGTTGAAGTTATCAAAACGCGGTATTTCAAAACCGGAACTGCCTTTAAAATTGAAAAAGTCAACCGCTAAAAATTCCGTCGCTTTGGGACTTGCGACGCAGGGTATAGTCCACAAGGACTTGTCGTCCATATTTGGTGGCATGCCCACAAGTCCAGATCGCCTTTCTCTCCATCCATCGGATGAGGACGAGGATTTGCACATGAGTTGTGAAGTTTCAGCAACTCTACCACATGCACCTATTAACTTACCTGCAATCTCGAATTCTTAATGGGTACCTTCATTTCTTGGAATTGTCGCGGCCTTCGGTCCAAACTTTTTGACATCAAGACCATTATGAACACCTTTCATCCTGTTTGTTTTGGTCTTCAAGAGACTTTCTTGAAGTCCAATATTCCAATTAAATTACGCGGTTATAATTGTGCTAGGAACGATGCGTACACTGATTCTCATAGTTCGGAGGGGTCTGTATCTTCACATCTAATATATATCCGAGCACACCTCTCACTTTACAAACTTCTCTACAGGCTGTGGCTGTGCAAGTTCAGACACGAATTTTGGTCACAGTCTGTTCTATATATTTACCGCCTCATGATGTCATTTGTCAGCAAGATCTTGACCGGTTAGTGGACCAGCTTCCTAAGCCTTTTATTCTATGTGGCGATTTTAATGGACATAGTATTTTGTGGGGTTCAGATAGTACAAACTCTGGAGGGCGGCAGATCGAACAGTTTATAACAAATAACTGTATCTGTCTGCTTAATAATGATGAGAAGACGTACTTTCATGAACCCACACGTAGCTTCCATTGCCTTGATCTAGCCATGTGCTCACCTGAGCTCTTGCCATCGTTGACCTTTACAGTCAGCAAAGATCTACATAATAGTTATCATTTTCCTATTATTGTCTCCCATGCTGATAGCGGCGGTGCGACTCCCTGTCCACCGCGGTTTCTATTCCAGCGGGCAGACTGGCATAATTTCAAGCAGTTGGCAGATATCACATGGTCAGTACTTACGAAATCACGGAAGCAGTACAACATGTCATTAACTGCATATTAAGCTCCGCGAATGCCACTATTCCGAAGACTTCCCCACGTCTAAGAAAATTTCGTAGACCGTGGGGGAACGAAGCTTGTCGCGACAGTCATAAAAACAAAAAAAAACTTTGGAATATTTTTCGAAGGTATCCGACAACAGAAAATCTGATTGCATTTAAGCATGCCAAAGCACTTGCTCGTCGCATTCGTCGTCGAAGTCGGAGAGAATCTTGGATAAAATTCGTATCCTCCATCACAACCTACACTTCCAGTAAACATATGTGGAAAAAAGTAAAGCCCGCTAATGGAATATATAGTGAAACCTCCTTTCCTGTTTTAAATACAGGAAATATGGTGCACTCCACCCCATTAGATGTTGCCAATATTCTTGATCAAGCCTTCTCACAAGTGTCCGCAACTGATTCTGACAGTCCTACGTTTATGGCTATTAAGAATCGCGCGGAACGGTTGCGTCTACGCTTTAATGACCGACACCCTTTTCCATATAACTGCGAATTCAGGATATTTGAACTGGAAACGGCCTTATCTAATGCCCATGATGCAAGTCCTGGCCCAGATGGGATCACATATAATATGCTCCGCCATTTGAATGCAACTTCCCTTTCAAATCTGTTAATATTATTTAACAGAATATGGATTGAACAGAAGTACCCTTCACAATGGCGCGAGGCTGTTGTGATCCCAATCTTAAAACCTGGTAAGGAACCATCAAATCCTCTGAACTACAGACCAATTGCTCTGACGAGTTGCCTTTGTAAGACCTTTGAGCGCATGGTCAATGCCCGTTTAATATTCGAATTGGAGAAAAACGGATGCATATCCTCGTTGCAGAGTGGTTTCCGTAGAGGTCGGTCTACTTTTGACAACCTAATACTACTGGAAACCCAGATACGCAATGCATTTGTTAGGAGGAACCACCTTATCTCCATATTCTTTGATATTGAGAAGGCATACGACCGTGCTTGGCGCTTTGGCATACTTTCTACAATTTTATCTTAGGTTTTAGGGGAAACCTCCCCATATTTTTACAAAACTTTTTATCACATCGGACTTTCAGAGTTCGCGTTGGCAACACTTATTCATCTAATTTTCTCCAAGCTGAGGGAGTTCCTCAGTGAAGTGTCCTCAGTGTCACTCTTTTTATTCTTCATCTTAATCAAATTTTAGCTCTTTTACCTTCATCTGTTCAGGGATCACTTTATGTTGACGATTTGTAGATCTCATGCCAAGGCAGCAATATGAATTTAATAGAACGGCAATTGCAAAATGCAGTTAATAAAATAGTAGAGTGGTGCGATAACAATGGGCACACTATCTCTCCGGAGAAGACCCGATGTTTCCATTTCTGTCGGAAAAGAAAGCTTCACCTCGATCCGAATATACATATTCGGAATATTCCAATTCCTGTGCTGAACGAAATTCGGTTTTTGGGAGTGATTCTTGATCGAAAACTCAGTTTCCTTCCTCACATCTTACATCTACGACAGAAGTGTGTGAAATCATTGAATATTCTAAAAGTTCTGTCTACAACATCTTGGGGTGCCGATCGAACCTCCCTACTACGAATTTATCAAGCAGTCGTACTTTCTCTCATTGATTATGCCTGCATGGTGTATGGGTCTGCACGCTCTACGGCTCTGCGGCAATTGGATACCGTACACCACACTGCTCTAAGAATCTGTTCTGGAGCATTTCGCACTTCTCCAGTAGAGAGCCTGTATGTTATTTGCCATCAACCCTCTCTCTCTTTAAGACGTTTAAAGTTATCTATTTTATACTATTGCCTTACAAGATCTGTCCCTAATCACCCTATTTGTCATATGAATCTTCCCGTAGGTCTTCGTAGACTATATGATGCCCGCCCCTCACATGTTCTTCCATTCAATGAGGGAGCAAAATTGCTCATGCGTGATTCGGACCTTGCAAATGTCACCGTCACGACAGTTGATAATTTTTGCTTTCCGCCTTGGGATGTCCCATACTTTTCCTTTCTGAATCCATTTGCAGGTTTTGATAAGTCCTCCACTGCTTCTGTTGTTTATCAGCAGCTTTTTCTTTATCATCGCTGTCAGTATTCTTCTTTCATACCAATCTTTACAGATGGTTCCAGATCAGATGGGCATGTCGGTTGCGGCATCATAATTCCATCTGATACTCTGAGCTATCGCCTACACAACCATTGCTCCGTTTTCACGGCTGAGTTGGTGGCAATTTTCTGTGCTCTTCGGGAAATCTTGCCACTTTCTGAGAGTAATTTTATAATTTATACTGACAGTCTGAGTGCTTTGGAGACACTCTCCCATTATCACTATCAGATGCATCCAGTTGCCTTACAAATTTTGTGCACACTAAGACTTTTAGAAAACGGGTTTCAAAATACTTTTTTGTTGGATCCCAGGGCATGTAGGTATTTCTGGTAATGAAAGGGCAGATTTTGCAGCTAAATCTGCAACATTATTTCTAACGCAATCACTTCCATATTGTGATGCTAAGCGGTCCCTCTTACGACACCCCCTCAGGGGCTCACCTTCTTTAGGTGAGTACGGGTGTCCCAATGCCGAGGTACCCAGGGATCTTTACTCCCTTTCAATTCGCTCTCCTCTACGCCTTCTGCTTTCTGCTGTTTCTTTTCTTCCCTCGACGGCAAGCGAGGGAGCTCTCCATGAGAAGCTGTCACCAATCTGTTTGCTTCTTGCTTCTCATGGACAGCCAAAACCCCACGTGTTGGCCGTGCGTGGCGACCCATTAGACGGGTGGTGCACTGTGGTCCCCGGTGTATCAATCGGCTGGTACCTAGTCACCTGAGTGGCTAGGCTGGTAGGGATCAAGCGAAGGGGTCACTCCTTGGGCTTGGCGTTAAGGGTGGTCACTGTCCCCGGGGGTGACTCCCAGCGTATGGGTTCCGATCAGCACTATGGTAAGTGCCGAGGCTAGACATCTAGAGCCGCTGGCTGCCATCCCTTGTTGGGCTCCGTGGTGGGTGGTGCCGTCGGGCCTGAATCACTTCTAATGTCGTATGGGCAAAACCAAACGTGCTCCCTTCGGTGGGCAACCAATTGTAATAAATTCAGTCGAAAAACCATTTGAAAAATTTTTTGTCATTAAAAGAGTCAAAGAAGAGGAAAATTTTCATACAGTTTCACCTTTCTTCGTGGAAAAGGCTATTTCAAGTACAGTTGGAGAAGTTTCTTCAATTTGAAAATTGCGTTCTGGGGACTTGCTTGTAGAAGTGAATTCTCGCAAGCAATCTCAACAACTGCTGAAATTGAAAGCGCTAGCTACTATACCAGTAAACGTGAGTGCACATCGAACACTCAATTCATCCAAGGGTGTTATAACCTGTGGTGAATTGTTTAACGTTTCATTGGAGGAAATATATCGGAAACTAAGCTCGCAAGGAGTGACACATGTCCGTCGTATTACTATTCGACGTGACTGAAAACTTCTTGAAACGAAGCATCTAGTTCTCACATTTAATTCCCCTAAAGCACCAGAATCGATAAAAGCTGGATACATCAAATTACCTGTGAAGGCATTTATTCCCAATCCCTTGAGATGCTTTAAGTGCCAGCGTTTTGGCCATTCAAAGGCTAATTGTCGTGGCACGCTTACATGTGCTCGTTGTGCACAAGTTGGTCACGAGAGCACTGATTGCACATCAAAAGAAAAATGCACAAATTGCAAGGGAGAGCATACCTCTTACTCACGAGCCAGTCCCAAATGGAAGCTCGAGAAAGAGATTGTAACCACGAAAGTAAAAAATGATGTATCATTTAAAGAAGCCAGAAAACTGGTGTTAGCGCAGACTCCAACAGAAGGTCGTAGCTACGCCTCCGTAACAAAGTCTCTCAGAAATTCTGAGGTGCAAACAAAGCCTGTCACAATTTTATCAACCGATTCCGATTCAGACTTAATTACAAGTCCAATAAAAACAAAACAGTCTAACTTTAAGAAAAAGAAAGGCATATCAAAAGCCCAAAAGTCCTTGACTTTGAAATTTTCAAGGACAGGTACTTCCCTAAAAGAGTTGAAATCTCGAAGATCAATTGCTCTTGAGATAGGCAAAGCTGGTCTTGCCACTAAGGACTTGCCTTCTTTATTTGGGAAGACATCTAATTCTGAGCTGTTAAAAATACATCCTTCAGAGGATGATGAGGATTTCCAGATGGGTTGCGAACAGTCAGCAACTCGGCTCACTGGCGTTGAATACAGCCCTCCTCCCACAATTTAATGGCCCCTTTTATCTCCTGGAATTGTCGTGGAATTAGGACAAAACTTGAAGACCTCAAAGCTCTCGTGAATTCCACACACCCTGTTTGTATAGCGCTTCAAGAAACATTCTTGAAGTCAAATGTTCACTTGAAGATACGTGGATATAACTGTGTCCGAAAGGATAACGTTACTGGCTTATCTTCTGGCGGAGTATGTATTTTGACCTCCAACAGTTATTCCAGTACTATCCTAAACCTACAAACTTCTTTGCAGGCTGTGGCTGTACAGGTGCACGTCAAAACTTTAGTTACAGTCTGCTGTATTTATCTACCACCAAACGATGTCATCTCTCAAAACGATCTTAATGTTCTGATAGATCGACTTGCCTTTCATACTACTTGGCGACTTCAATGGACACAGTACCTTGTGGGGTTCTGATAGAACAAATTCTCGTGGGCGACAGATAGAACAATTAATTTCTGATAACTGTCTCTGTCTGCTCAATAATAACGAGAAGACTTATTTCCATGAACCCACAGGTACATTTCATTCTGTTGATTTAGCTCTTTGCACTCCAACACTTTTTCCTTTGCTGAACGTTATAGTAGCAAGTGATCTGTATAATAGCGATCACTTCCGTTTGATTGTTTCCCACGTTGATGAGAATAATACTACACAACAATATCCACCGACTTACATATTCCAGAGGGCAGACTGGGGTACATTTACTAAGAAAGCGATGATTACAGAGGAAATGGTTACTCCCACTAGTATTACTAATGCGATTCAAAATGTTATTGACTGTATCATTGGTGCAGCGAATGCTACAATTCCTAAGCGCTCGTCTTTTCCACGAAAATATCACAAACCGTGGTGGAACGACGCTTGTCGTGAAGCTTATAGGGACCAAAAGAGATTATGGGGAATCTTTCGTAGATACCCTACAACTGAGAACCTCATTGCATTTAAAAAGGCAAGAGCAAACGCTCGCCGTATCCGACGTCGCAGCCAGAGAGCTTCATGGATAAGATACGTTTCCTCAATTACTTCTACTACATCCAGCGCCCAAGTGTGGCGGAAAGTCCGGGCGGCCAATGGCATATATACGGAGTTTACTTTTCCTGTATTAAGCGTTGGGTCGTTTTCTTACTCTTCTCCATTGGAAATTGCGAATATAATGGGTCAAACATTTGCTGATGTCTCCAGTTCTGCTTCCTGTAATCCAGTTTTTCTCACGAAAAAGAGACGGGCAGAACAATCAAAATTAAAATTCGAAACTCGCGGTTGCTTTTTATACAACTGCGAGTTTCGGATGTATGAACTAAAGAAGGCTCTCTCTCGGACACGTGATACTAGCCCAGGTGTTGATGGAATAACATACAGCATGCTCCGCCATCTGGATGAATCCTCTCTCTTTCATCTCCTTCATCTTTTTAACAGAATCTGGAGTGAGCAAGCATTTCCAGATCAGTGGAGAGAGGCGATTGTGATTCCTATCCTAAAGCCAGGGAAAGATCCTGTAGATCCTCTGAGCTATAGACCGATCGCTTTGACTAGTTGCTTATGCAAAACATTCGAGCGTATGGTCAATTCACGTCTCGTGTATGAAATAGAGAAAAACGGTTGTATTTCACCCTTTCAAAGCGGATTCTGTCGAGGTCGATCTGCAGTTGATAATCTTATTCACCTTGAATCTGAAATACGCAATGCATTTGTCCGCCGAAACCATCTTGTTTCGATATTTTTTGACATTAAAAAGGC
>JAPMOR010023387.1:0-18883 GCA_026543865.1 Argiope aurantia | reverse complement strand
TGCATAGATCGAACGAAATTGTCCGTGCTCGTGAACTGGCACAGCGCTCGGCATGGGTCTACATCTCTCCCCTTGTTGATTCCTTTATTTAACATTGTATTTTATGTATGTGTTTGATGACAGATGTCGATGCATAGATCGAACGAAATTGTCCGTGCTCGTGAACTGGCACTGCGCGCTCGGCATGGGTCTACATCTCTCCCCTTGTTGATTCCTTTATTTAACATTGTATTTCATGTATGTGTTTGATGAGAGATGTCGATGCATAGATCGAACGAAATTGTCCGTGCTCGTGAACTGGCACTGCGCGCTCGGCATGCGACGACATTTCTTCTTTGTATCGTGTCTTTCAAGTTGAATGAATTATTTTGCCAGCCGTAGAATTGATACTCTGTGTAATATTGTGTTACAGCTTCCTGCTGCTTTCCGCGTAGTGCTGAAATAGGGGTATTTATTCCCTAGAGAAGCAATAATGATACAGACCTGCTGCAGCTTCTCGTTATACTCTTTCTTGTCATGGAGTGAAGAAAGAAAAATTATCAAAAGTATAATGATTAGCGAGTGAAATTAAAATGGTAGCCAAACATTCGTTTAACACTGAGGAATCCTCGGTCCCATCTCGATAAAGGATGTGATCACTTGGTGGATTGTAGAGTCTGATTTTGACTTTAAATAAAGACTGTACTTTAATGGAAATTGTATTGAATTGCTGTGGACAAAATTTAAATAAAATATTTCCTTTAAATCATTTCACCTACATCTGATCTACTCCGTAACCACATTTAATCCCCGCGATCGTCTAAAATTAATTTGATTTAAACTTAATTTATTTGAAACACTGCTTGAAAAATCCTATACATTAAAGATTCTCGCATATTGCATGAATTGATCAATACTGTGTGCCTAATATTTAGAAAGCTTTAAAATTTACCATGAACATCTCCTACCAGTTTTAGATAACATACTGTATCTGAAAGACGATCAACATAGTGCTGCAAAAGAATTGTATTTCAGCATTTATACTTAAATGAAGGGAGATATGAAGCTAGGTTCACTTCCTATAAAATGAATCCGTCACTTTGGCAATACACTTTCGTTCAAACGATACCAGCTTGTGAAATTAGAATGCATCGCATTCAAATGACAGTATTTAATAATCAACATAAAAGTTGATGTCTTTTACTTACCTGTTAAATTCAATGATTCATCAAAACGAAACGGCAACTGATGTACAAATGTAGTATTATTTAAAACTTTAAGTTTCTGGTGAAGGTCTTTAGATTAATCAAACATTTTGATATATCCGAAAGTAACTAAAATAGAATTTAGGATATTTTAATAGATCGTTTTGAAACTTCTACACTATTGGTGATTGGGCAAAGAAAACTTTTATTTTCGCAATATTTCCCTAGATAATGCTATAAATGTTAAATATTTACTAGATACAATAAAGAAATGTATTTCCGAACTTCAAAATTTAATGATTGAAATTCAAAATTGGAATCTTATTCAGATTTATATAATGAAGTAAAGATTGGCGCAAGAAATCATGCTACTCTGGGAACAAAAATTAAAAAAAAAATAGATGTTTTCTTTTTCCCCAGGATCTTAAATCCTTCTTAAAAATGCAGAATTCAGGCAGTAGAAGCAGTGAAAAAAGAACTGGATATGTAATCGAATTTATTCCTTCAAAATCAAATTGCCAAGTTGCAAAATTATGTTGCAAGCTCTGTTCCGGTGAAGAGTTCATAAATGATCCCCCCATTTTATTAGAATAAACCTTTGCGAAAAGACTGAAAGTAGGCACTAGGACATTTATACCTCATTTGCATTGGGCGTTCTAGTTAAAATAGATTTAATCTTCAAGTCGATTTATATTTTAATTTTTGATGAAAATAAGGAATACTCCCATGTCTCTAAAATACAATATTTGATTGGATTCTGACAGGCCCAGACAATCTGCAATGACCTGAAATGATGTCAATAGCAATAATTATGAATGCAGTTATTCATGATAAATTAGATTTATTTTGAGAAATATAAGAAAATTCCACCCATAAAACACGCAACAATTAGCGATGGAAAAATGTTTAGACTCTTTCTTGAAGATAAGAAATTGGTTTAAAGTAAATGTCCCAGGTTTCCGAACGTCGCATGTCACATTCTCGTGAGATGCGACGGAAAAGTGATTCAATTCAAATCCAGAGTTAATGAAAGTTAGTGAGTTAAGTTCAGAGTTAATGAGTTAATGAATTATTTAACTAAAAACTTAACTTTGAGTCACATGCGTGGTCTAAATAATGTTGAAGTTCGCCTACAAGAAGTTGAAAGTGGATTTTGTGGAGCTCATCTTCCAATCTGCCAGTTATAAAATTCAACCGCGAAACTTCATTTAAAAATTTCAACGTTTCATAAAAAAGTACAAAAGGTTTCTGGCAAAGAGATAAGTTACTAATTAGTACGAATATACAAGAAACTCTTTCCGTTGTTTTGTGTCATTATTAATTATATATTTGTCAAAAAATTCGGACTAGAGGTTTTGACGAATCACCACGTGTTAGATCTCCCGGACTTTATAAAACACATTTCTTGGAATATGTATTTCTTTCTGGGACAAACATAACTCAAAAACGATTTGAGGTAGACGGATGAAATGTGGTATATGATCTTTACACCGAATTTATAGATTTATATCAAATTTTACGTAAACTCATTCAAAATAAACCTGTCTACCAGGCTGTTCGAATATTTTGAGATGGTCCAGGGCCTGTCAGGCTTTCAAACTGAACCCGTTTTCAATGAAAGAAGAAAGGCTGTTCGAATATAAGTTAAAAAGATAATTTCAGAACAAAGAGAGTACGAGGGAAAAAGTTAGGTACACATATTTAACATCTATAGTGGCACATTTATCAAACGTTGAGCCAAATCCAACAAGGACTTGAACAACTGTTGGATTGCACTTTTAATATGTGATTTTGTAACTACAATTGTAATTATTTGTCAAATTTTGTTTTCAATTGATTGGGAAAAACGCGTCTTAAACACCAAATTCGGTTTTCAAATACTGTACCAGGAATGAACCGCCAAAAAACTTTTGAAGAATCACACAATAGATTCTATAAAACTGCTAAATTCAGACTTCAAGTTAATATTTCGCTACTGTTGCACGCCAGTTCCCTGCAGGGCTTTCTCTGATGTAACAACTTTATTAGAGAGACTGCGAGAAAGTTTTGGGAGATCACTATTACAAAAATAATATACTATTACAAAAATCCATTAGATGAGCGGAAATCTCAATTTCTTCCCTATAGAAATCATAAAGTATACTTTTTAGACTCATTCGAGAAGGTAGAGGTTTCATTAAAAAAGAAAGAAAGACAAATAAAATTAAAACACATTAAAACATCTGCTTAAAAAGATTAGAAAAGGGTTTGGATGTTACACTTGTCTTATAATCCCTTTTGTTTATTTATTCTCTGCGTCGATCACTTATTTTGATCTATGGAGCAGATGTGAAAGTTGGTCTACAAGTTAATACAGGAACTAACTCTATATCTAGAAAAGAAATCGTCTGTTTGATAAATGGATTGTTCCGAGGACTGATTGTTATAGAGTGATCGTGGAAGGTAGCTTGAATTTTTGTCTTAGATCAAATTCTTATGACCATTAAAAAATAAGTTTTGCATTTTCTTTTAACACGAGGCAATGCATCAATAATGGAAGAATTTAGTTGTTTGAAGTTTTTTTTAACTTAATATTTATTTTCTGGTATGCGAAATATAGAATGAGAAAGTATTGTAATCGCCAAAAAAATTCGATCTGGAAATTTTGACCAATTTTTGTGTGAGAGGTCAATTCTGCAGTTTAAATCGGCTCTGCGAATCTGGATTTAATAGAGGTTACTTTTTTTTCTCAAATATATTTTTCAGAATAAATACCGGTTTAAAAATTCCATTATTTTAAGGATCGTGGGTTTTAAAATTTGCGGATTAGAAATACTCAAGATAGTAATCTCGCTATTAACCGACCAAAGCAAAACTTCAGAATCGAAGAATAAAACTAATGGCAGAATAAAATTAAAGGCAAATCAAACATAAAATGTCAATGAAGTTTATGAAAGTATCTTTTCGGAAAACTTAATTCTTTAATGAAATATTTTTACTGCCCCTTTGATTTCGAACAAAAGAAAACTAAGCAAATACCTAGTGTCATTAACCCCTTCGCATACAATGACGTATCGGACATTCCCAACGAATTACTAAATTTTTAATTATAAGTCTGTAATTAAGTGTAAGTATTAAGAATTTTCTTAAAAATCAGAAATGCTTCAATATCTCAAATACCTCTTCTTATATTGTTATGGAAATCAAAGTAATAATAAATGTGCCAAATAGGTTATGTCATCTAATTAGGAAGTTGACTCAATGGATTAAATTAAGAAATAGGTCTATTAAAATTGCTATTTATTAACTTTGGTGTTCAAATAAATAAGGCTGTAAGAAATAATAAAGTCTATGAATCATAAAGTATTAAGATGTGAGTGTGTATTTGCAATGAATTATTAGATTCCTTATTAAACATAAATAATTACATAAGTATATTTTACTATTAAGATAAATCTAATAGCTTACTTTATATTCCATTGACAGATGTAAAATTAAAAAAAAATGTATGTTATAATTTTGGAGTTTATTATTCCCTTATAATTTATCATAATAATAGCTTTTATTTGTAAGTTAGGAAATCATCAAATATTAATTTTAGTTAATGATTTATGCCATTCAATATGAATTTAACTATTATAGTTAATTTCTCAAGAATTTTATTGTTCAAGTCATTTCTTTTCCCATAATATTTACAGTTGAATCCAAATTACATGATATATTGACTAGCTATTTAAAGTGGGATTTAACAATGTGCATTATTTGGAGTCTCAAAAGGACTAAATCCACATCTGTTATGAATGAGGTTTTGCAGAAATGTGTTTTTTATTGTTTGCCAAAGAGTAATATAAAACCTTTTAGAAATTTTAATGCCGTTGATAAATTTTTACTGTCTTTGTTTAATGTTTTATAATTATCTTTGCATTGCTTAGATGGAAAAATGAATTAGACATAGCAGTTAAAATGTTCGAAAGAAAGACCAATGGAATTTTGCATGCTTTTTTGCAAAAATATGAAGTTAATAAAATGAATAAATTATCCTTTCATTTAGGAATTTGTATGAATCATTTTTTTTCCAGCTCCAAAATGTTAATATTTCACTGAAATGGTAAAGTATCTAAATATATATATATTTGAATCATGATACTGAATATGTCTTTATAGAAATGAGAGAAAATTTGTATTAGAAATCTTTAAAATCTCGGATAGCTCAAAAACTCAAGAAAGTTGAATTAAAATTGTGTTTTATAAAGTTTATCTCCACGCTATTCCATTTATAAAGTACATGAGTCTAATCGTTGATTATTTTGTCCTTATTTTCTGAATCTTCTGTCCTTATTCTGTCCTTCTGAATCTTCTGTCCTTATTTTCTGATCAGCGAGATGCATAGAACTATTTCAAAATTCTCAATTCGAGTTTATTAAGTTTTAAGTTTGGATAGTTTCTATGGTTCTTAATTCGGGCCACAGTGACCTGGTGGCAAAGTCTCGGCTTCGTAACTGGAGAGTTTCAAGCTCGAGACCCGATTCAACCGAAGAATCGTATCAGCGGGTGTGGTGCACGTCAAAGCCGTTGGGGTCAAATGTCCTCCCGCTGGTGTGATGTGGAAGCTTGGAGAGGGGGTGCCAGCTCAGATATCGTCCTCGTCATCTGACCACGGTTCAAAATTACGAGGTCCGTCCCAAAATAGCTTTAGTGTTTCTTTAAAACAGGTCGTTTATATAACTGACTAACATGATTCTTAATTCAATTTTAAAATTTGCCATGAACTACTAAGCAGAAGCTAATACAATACACTATTGTTTTTACTTTCAATATTTTGATCTACATTTATTGAAAAAAATAAGTGTGAAAATTTTAGGGAGAAATGCGAGAAATGCTGGCGAAAATGGGGAGAAATCTTGTAACATAGAGGAAATTTTAGAGAGAAATAGGTAAAATTTTATTCTAAAATTGGAAAGAATTGTTAAAAATTTAGGGGAAATTTTAGGGAAAAATAGGAGAAATTCTGGGAAAAAAGAGGAGAAATGTTAAGAATTATAGAGGAATTTTTAGATAGAAACAGGAGAAATTTTACTGAAAAATGTAATGTATTTTGTAACTCAAATTTTGTGTTTACCACAAGAAAATTGAGATATTGAATTATTCTGGAGATTTCAGATTTGTTCGTTGGCACAATATATTTCTTAATGCATTCTTCTTTAACGTTTCTGTAAATATTAAGCTCTAATGCATGTTTGTATTATATTTTTACATCCTTAAAGAAGAGGGCGATTGGTATATATACAATTTTGAGACCCTCTGTATATACCTAGGAAGGAGGAAATGTGCATCTTGAAAAGATTGTTTAGAAATTAAAAAAAAGTTTAAGATGATTTCTTACTTTCTTCGCAATAACAACCGAAATCTTTATCAAAGTGAAATCTTCTTCAAAAAATAAATTTAATAATTTTGCAATTTTCTTTTCTTGAATTTTGACAAGCTTCTAAATGCCTTTATTTATTTAATTTCTGAAAATATGTTACTTAATGTCTTGCAATTCAAACCTGATATGATTAAATATTTAATGAAATAACTGTTTCCTCAAATATTTTATCATGTGATTTTTCCCTTTTGTTGAAAGCTAAACAAGAAGGATTCTATTTAATATCTATGTACCTTACAAGACAAATAAAAAGGTGAAGTTACAATATTGCGAAATTTAAAAGACAGACAAACCTGATTTTTACGTTTTTAAAAATTCAATAATGTTAGGGAGTGGATTCCATCAGAATGGTTCATTTGCATAATTTTACAAACTTTACAGAACTCAGAAGAAGGACAGTTAAAATTATACGGCTTTGATAACAGACAATATGGCTGAATGATCTGCATGAAGGTATATCTTATGAAATCAAATACAACCAATATTCCCAGCGAACCAGCTGATCGCCTAAAATGAGCAACTAAACTACCTGAGCAATAAAAAACAAACTGAAAATCCAACCAAATCCAAACAATATTACATAAAACATTTTGGTACTCAATAATTAATATGATCTAGCTGTTTCTGGTGACATTTTTGTCTGTTCTTCAAATTAATTGTAGTAATTCCGCAACACCAACCAGATTTAATTTAGTTATTGAAATTATTTAATTTCTGGTGGGGTGAAGGCATCCATTGAAACAAATAAACAGAAAATTAATTGGAAAATAGGAATTAAAAACAAAAATCGAGCATGAAAAAAAATCTATAATGTTTGTACTAAATTTTGACGCGTAAGCAAAATTAACACATAAAAATGTTTTGCAAATAATCAAGTTAAACATTTATGTCTTTACATTTAAATTTATAACAGGAGTGAAAGTGTTCTCTCGTTTAAGAATGTGGACACTGGACGAGGCAGTAAATGCCTCAGATTTTTATTTTCACTGTCCCGCCCATGAGAGGTTTTTGTTTCGTAATATGCGTTTGGGAGGCTTTTTCCAACCAATTGACACGAAATTATAATTTTAGTGACAAGATCACATTTCGAAATTCATTTATCTGAGAAAATTACGTTTCTTATTTATTGCGCATAGATTCTTATAAACAATTGTTTTGTGCATTTGACAGATAGTTTGAAATTTTTTTAAAAAACAAATTTGATAAAAATATATACGTTAGTAAAACTTTTAATTGAGAAGCCAATTTCAGTTATTTAATTCCTTGAGTTATAGTGTTGATATGCATAAAAAAGTACAGACCGAAAGACGTTCATCCTTTTGATAAGCCCTTTGAGGTTCAAAATTTGATATGGGTCTATTTTTTAGATGTCAAATTTCTACACCAAATTTTATTCTTCTCAAGTCTTATAATCATCCTGTTCACTTGTATTCGGATAGCCAGACAGACAGAGAAACTTCATGCAAATGGATTTTGCTCACAATTCGAGAGAATACAAATTCGGCGTAAATAATTGAATATTAAATTTTTTCAGCCAAGAGCAAATCGCTTTTGAGTGGTCGTGTTCTCAAGTATACATAATTCCTAAAATATTTTTCTCTGATTCAGGAACGTGTGAAGAGGGGATATTTGTCAAAACCTCGAATTCGAAATGTTCAACCATTACAAAGCATTTTGTTTTTGTATACGAGAAAAAAATTAATTAAAAACTCTATTCAGAAACATTTTTTTGCAAAGTATGGGATTCAATTAAGATTATTTATCATTTCAGTCAAACTTTAACTTAATTTTAATTTTAATAATTATACATTATAAAGTTACAAAATACACTTTTTTTGTAAATGACGAAATCCTCTCAAATTGAACCTCGCGTTGTTTCAAAACGGAATGTAAAAGTACTAACGAGAGTGTCATTCCGTTATCGTTTCTTTATCGACATTTGATGTCATTTCACTCATTTTCTTCTTCGTCTTACCGGTCTTCTAAATTTATTCGCTTTAAACCAAACTTTGCAACAGCATCATTTAAAAGAAGGATTTTTCAGATTCATAACTTTGAATTACTACCTTATATTTCGTCTCTTTGTTGAGTAATCAAACACATAAAAGAAGTCAAACTAATAACTATTTACATTTGAACAGCCTGTCCAAGAATATCAGCACTATTTGGTTTGCGATACATTTCCATGTCTTTCATTTCGTCCTTTAAGAAGGTGGAAAAAATCATCATTCGTCACCTCGCATTTAGTGAGAAAATGGAAATTTTTCATTTTAGGTTCAATCTTTTAAAAACAAGCTAATTTTAACGATCCATCATATCAATTTTTAAGTATAATAAATACAAAATCATGTACTTTTTAAATTTTACAACATACAAATAACACTTAAAGAAATAGATCCAAACATAAAAAAAAATTCTTAAGGAGAAATAACATAAATAATCGTAAATACCCGAGTTCGAAAAGATCCCAATCGAAATATGACTATCGTTTTAGTGTTGCGAATTGGAAAAATTGCAATGCCATCCACAATAAGAAAAGCTCTTTCAAAGACGCTCCGATAAAGATCGACAGATGTATACGCTGAGTTCCCGATCAACCCACGTCCGTTCGAATCCAAGTTCAAACTGAGAAAACTGACCATTCTTTATCCATAATTACAGCCACTGCCAAAAAGATACGGGGCAATGAAGGAAGACATTGAATTAATACTTTTCATTCCAAATTATTTTGGAACTGGAAGAATTTAAAAAAGATACTCATCATTAAAACCTGGCGATGAATACTTTAGAGTAAAACCTTAACATTTAGCTATTCTACAGGATCGACTATCATGATGATCGAATATATGCATTCATACAATAAATTTAAAAAACTAAATATATTTTTTTTTTCAAACGGTATAAACAAACTTTTACTCAGAGCGCAACTATTAATTTTGTCTGCTAATAATAATAATATGCCTTTTAAGATATTTAATAGGAAAGGAAAAAACAAAGCATTATAAACATCTATTTAACTTTTTAGTGACAAATAAGTGTTGAACTGTCTTATGCATCAGCGCATTTTCATTTTCTATTTTCTATTGAACAGCCCGCTTATTTTAAGAAGATCGATCTTCTTCCGTCTCTCTATCTAGTCCATTTATTGTTTTTCGAGGCGTTTTAAAATACAACAGAAGAAAATGTTTTGAAAGATATTCAGGAGGAATAAAAGTCAAAATTTAAATAATTTTGAAGTTTTTTTGATATTTACTTCCGTTAGTCCTCTGTATAATTATGCAAAACAAAATAAATCAATCACCAAATCAATCGCAGTTCTAAAGAAATCATATTTTACTCATAAAAACAATGGAATAGAAATTGACCTTAAAAAACTGCAGAAACGAAAGTCCTTCATTTTAATGAAAGATTTATTAATTTAATTGCTAAACAAACTTCAGATTTTTTTTTAAATATCGTTGTAATAAAAAAAATAAGCATTTTAGACAAGATTTCCAAAATTTAGATATCCGTTTAGACAAATAAATAAACAACGGACCTTACAAGGGTTTACGGTAACCTAATGGTAATATATGACCTATGAAGGGCCCGATTCCACCAAGGATTCGTCGTTTTATGTGGACCACATTCTGGGCTAAACAAACATGATGTGATACGAAAGCTCAGAGAAGACATCGCTAACAGAGATATTGTTCTCGACATCTGATTAGGACTAAAAATTACAAAACTTTGCCCTAAAATAGCCGTAGTATTACTTTCAAAATGGAATGTTAATTAAATTTAAACTTCAGAATTCTAATTTTCAATAATATCATCAGTTTATGGAAATATGCTTTATACTATTATTATAATAATGAATCCATTATTAGAAAACATATTTTGAATATCATATTTAGAATATCTTATTGGAAAACTTAGAAGTAGAATAACATACTTTTTTTAAGTGCCCGAAAGATAGAAAACTACCAGATCAGATTCGACAAACTCGACGCTGTTTTTGAACTTATGACAGAGAGGAGTAAGAAGAAATCAAAAGTTGAGGGCAAATATTGTTCGGAAATAACGTAATATACATGTACTTGCCATTTTTGAAAACCAGCTGATTCACTTGCAATACGTTTCAATTAATTTTCATACACGATACTCATTGCTCTCTCAATAAGGAATTTTTAATTCCATATTGAAATTTTTAAAAAAAAATTCGAATAGTGCTACTTTATTAGCCTTACACCGGATCTACCCTTAGTACTCTTGAAACTACTTAAAAAAGTCACGTCAAAACTGCATGAAAATCATGGTTGTCAGAAAATTAAAACATTAACCACTATCTAGTTTCACTTTGTCTTACGTGGTGCTATAATTTCGCTTCCTTATTCTTTATTAGAAATTTATACCAACATGAAGTTGCTGTGACGCATTTGAATTGTATTTTGTTAGCAAGATCAATAGTATGTCAGCAGCATTGAAACATACTGATAAAAAACAAAGAACTGAAAATACAGTTTATCAACGTATTGAACTTATTTCCTAATAAATTTAATATTTTAATTGGCTACATTGATTAATAGAATTCGTAAAAAATCGAGTGAAATAAAATCGGAATTTAACAAAATTGCCAAAAAATATGAAGATATATACAGAATCTATATTTCTTAATAATCCAGTATATTCTCCAATTCAAACAATTTCATTCACAATATGGTTGACAAAACCAGCCACCAGATTTCATTTTCCTGAGTCACTTACATTTCGAATTACCGTATTCACACACTCGAAAAATAAGACATGGCAAGAGATAGTCAATCCCTTGACGAACTGGGTTGAAATCTGAAGCAAATTTAAATGTACAGTACTATTTTGTTTGATTTCATTCCCATAACTATTTACATTTTTGATATATAGTGCTCAGATGGAAATGTACGGACGAATGGACAGACGACCCACTAACTAATATCATCCAAAATTTGATACACGTTAATTTGAAAATTTAATAAGAACGTTATGTACCAAATTCCATGATAATAGCTCATTATATTTTTTAAATTATCGCGTTCAATATGCTCTTGGGCAAGAGACAAAAATGTATTTTTCGGATTCAAAGAATATAAATATTCAAAACGATGCTAAGAACGAACTTTCGATGATTAAACTAATATCTCTTTCAATTTTCTTCTTGTAGGAGAAAGTAAAAATCGATTTTTTTACTATTTTTCAAATAATCTTTTGTGTGTAAAAGGAGTATTGATAAAAGAAACTAAAATAACATATTTCTTCAGTCCGGGTTCAATTTTCTCATTTTCATAAAAAACAGGTAATCAGTCAATTTGCGTTTCAATGACCACAAACTAACATTCAATCTTATTCGAAGGTCACGAGGATCCTAATCTCGATGCGGTTATTGTATGTCAGCTCCATCACCCCAAATCTACCTAGACGGCTCTGTTGTCGAAACGATATCGGTAGTTTTACAGCGGCACTTCACTATCACAAATCAAAGTTTTGAAGTTATATTTAAAAGTGCGATTTTTTTTTTCAAATTTCAAATTTTTAAAAAAAAAATAAATTTGTTATAATAAATTTGTTGTCCTGCCCTTCTGTTAGTAAACTGGTTTACGTACGCCATTATTTTCCAGAAATCTCGGATTCGAGTAGTTTAATTACATTAATTTTTCATTTTGAAAGTGTATGTGGTTTATTTTGGAAAGGAAATCGTAATTTTGAATCATGGTCACCTTATGAGTATAACATCTGAAAAAGAATTCACAATTCCGAACATCCATGATTCAACTCTCATAAAATAAGTATGCATCCATTTCACAAGCTGAAACAGGCTTGTCGCAGGTTTTTCAATCTTAAATCCACCTTGCCATCGCGGTTCTTATTGTTTTCGAAATGTTGGTGACAATTGGAGAGAAGTTGATTAGCTTATTATGCAGAAGATTGATTCCAGCCAATTCGATTGGATGGTGAATATTCAAATTTTCAAGTAACTTATAAAAGAACTAATCGAAGAAGCGCTCGGTTTTCTCGCTATTATTCTGTTGAGAATGTGATAAAAAAAAATATTTCTGCATAATAACGCAAAGATGTTCGTTAGAATAAATCGTTAGAAAGAATAAATCGTTCGAATTTATTAGATTATAGAAAAATTAATTGTTTGGAGATCGGTTATTTGTTAATGATTATTTAAAAGTGGACGAACTAAAATTTCAGTTTGCTTAAAAATATTCTCTATTACTTGTAAAAGGTAAGTTCTTAAATATTTCTGATATATTTGTGAAATAAAACTACTTACTACTACTTGAGTTACCCTTAGTTTAATAAAAATAATGACTTTTAGAATATTTATGATTGATATTAGACAGTAATAATCTAAATTGGAAGATTTTTTCTAGCTTAAAAATATTATTTGAATTACTTCAAAATAACGGAAGCTTTCACTCTACCCATTAAAAACTAAGTCAGTGACATCGTTCGAGGGCGAGTTGAATTGAGTTCGTTTAAATAATATTTGACATTGTCCTATTGTATTTGAAAATAATATATATAAATATGAATGTATTGAATTTATATATATGCTTATTGAAAAACTAAATATATATATATATACATATAAAATATGTTTATTATTTTTGATAGCAATAATTATTTTAGAAATTAATTTACATTTAAAATGAAACTTATAATTTTATGAAATGAATAAATTTGTATTAGGTCGCCGAATTGATTTAGTCTTTCAGCTTTTCATGTCATTTATATTAGATTGTCACAATGTACAATTTCTTCAAAGTGTATATTAAGTCGCTTCTTCATTTTCGATGAAAAAATTCGGCATATTTTACGACAATCGCAATTTATAATTGAACCGTTTAAATCCTTTTTTTTCTTCTGTATTGGAAGAGAAAGTTCTGTAAACACCCGAAACTTAGTCCTTTGCCCTCAGATGGTGTTTCGCGCTCACCATTCAAGACAGTGTAAAGTTTTGAAGTTTTATTTATTTTTCAATTTCGTTTGGTGAAAATACCTACAAAACGGTAAAAAGATAAAAATTACTTTTTCGGAGAATTTAATTAGAATATATATATTATGAACAATAAACCAGCCTTTGTATTAGGTAAATAATTTTGCATCGAATTACATTTGAGAGTGCAAAAGGTTAGTATTGAAATTTTAATCAACGTCCATATATCGAATCTCTCCGAGTCCTTGGAAAAAACGGAATCTTGGAATTATTGGACCCATAAAAATAGTCTGGAAGGTTAAAGTGAAGATTAGTGTGCCCCCCGATTTTATCGACAATATGGGAACCCAACTGAATGCTCTTCTAGCAATCCTAATGCTGTTTTGTTTACTACTTTTTACAATGTTTAAGTTGTAAATGAACTACAACTTTTTTACGAAAAATGGTAAATAAATAAAAAAATCGATTAAAGATTTAAATTTTGTCCTTTATTTTAATTAAAAGTTTTTATAACTAATAAGATACTGCGATTTTATTTTTAATGTGAATACGAACAGAAATATTTATTCTTTTGCAATTTTTAACTGTCAGTATGCGCTTTAAAAAATCGTCTGATTTCTTACTTTATGAAATCGTCTGCATTCTTTCTTCAAAAATCTTTTGCATTGGAATTATTCGCAGTTCTCGTAATTCTTTTGGTGCTCTAACGGTTGGTTCCTTTGATAATTGTATTGGTAATTGTGATTAAATAGATGTCTGTTGAATGGGATAGCAATAAGTATTTTGAATCTGCAGAATGGATGAAGGGTGAGTGGTTTGTGTGTGTGTGTGTGTGTGTGTGTGTGTGTGTGTGTGTGTGTGTGTGTAATGAGTTTATGAAGTTAGGAAGGAATGTTTGTTTGTATGTACTGTTCCTGTTATCCACATAGTCCTTAAGTTCATTGTGCTAGCGAATCTACTAGGTTCCCGCTCCCGCCGCTAGTGAAATCGTAGGATGTTTTTAAGTTAAAAAATTCTGCCCGGCGCCTTCTTCAGATGCCGCAAGGCATCGCGTGCTCTAAATTTTGCTTTTTACATAACAGACCAGTGCAGTCGGTTTGATAAACTTCTTCGAAATTGTTAAGATAAGCAACGATAGTGATACCAAAGGTGAAAAAAAATATTAAAATTAAAATATCATATACAGATTAAATAAATATGATTAAAAATAAAATTACAATACTTATCAGTAATAATCATAATTTTAATGCATAAAGTGGTAACCATAACTGTTTCACAGAAGTTTTTATTTTATCCGTCATCTTTATTGGCGACTTGGCATCCTTGGCGCAGCAAGGGACACACTAAACTTCTCATTTACCGATTGGAATATGTTTGGTGCGGAATTTTGATTGATTTCAATATTTTATTGTTGAATCGTCCAAGAACATAACTCAAACATAAATAAGATAAAAATTAAATAGCAGATCTATATATGAAATTATGTTTCTATCAAATTTTCAGAGAAACTTTTCATTGTGAATTCTCTTTGCTTATCAATCCACAATCATGTATCCACGGCAATTCAAACACAATGTGCTAGATGCACAAAATTTGACATATGGTTTTAATAATATTTTAAATTTGTATGTGATTCTTAAGTGTTCACCATCTGTCTACTCGGTTTTGTACTTATGCATAACTGATAATCGGGGAATGCAATCAGCTAAATGGATAAATTTGAACGTATGATCTTGACATCAAAATTTCAAATAAACTCATTAAAGGATGCATGGTCGATTTGTGTGAATGTAAATGCTCTGAAAGCAAAAAATAACCAGAGAAATGAATTTCGTTGTCTTGATATTGAAGATACAGTCTTGGTCCAAATCGGTCCGAGGAAAGAGGTTCAAAATGTGTGCAATGTTTTCATTAAATTGTGAAATTTTATTTAAAATGCTTCATACTATTTAACTTTTAATTATAAAAATAAACGCAAAAAATAAATTAACAATATCATATTAACAAATTTTAACTGTTCTCTTTCAGTGCTGAAATTGTGAAATTGTAAAATATAAAATAAGGCATTTCTTGACTTTTTTTGCAGAAAACTGAAAAATTGTTTTTTTTGGGGGGGGGGGATTTATTTGTATTTCAAAATGAATTACGAAATTTCATTTGTAACAAAATTTATATTTTTTTATGTATAATTGTTTGAAATTTCACTATTCATTTTGTGTATAATCGGGGTATAATCGGGGTATTTGTGTATAATCGTTTTCAAAATGTTTACTTATATATTAGTTATATTCGTGTATTAATTTTCCATATGCCTATTTGAAAATTAAGTGCATTGATATATATTCATTTTCAGTATGTGCATTCATATTTTAGACGCATTCACTAGATAGCGAGATAAATATTTCGTAATTATATAAGGAAACTTGAGAGTATTTATAAATTTGGGCATTTATGTGTCCAATCGTAGAAATTCTTTGGCTTCTGTTCGAACCAATTGCACACGTATTTCTCGACTAAAACTTTGCTTCTTATGCTTATTGAGCTCACAAAAATCTCATGGAGAACAACACTGGATTTCAGACTTGAATTTCTTAGGATATCTCTCGCTTGTGCGAACCGTAAGAGATCTCATATTGTCGCAGAAGAGAATAAAATCAGAAAGTTTAGATTTGATCGCATTCCGGAACTTTTTTAACATTTCACGGTACCGATGAGTGCTTTTCTGGGACTCCATGCTCCAGGAATTAATCGAGGTAGGTCCCTTGCGACCGAAAGCGCTAATTTTTCCGGTGCTGGAATGGAGTATCTCACTTCATCGGAGGGCAAAGCGTGTTTTTCCAATTAATATTCGACTCGGAACGGCTCAAAATAGCATCAATTTTTGTTACTGTAATATTTGATGAGACTAACCAACTCTACCTTTGTTTAACCCTTTCTAGGGCTGTGGGAAGTATGCTTCCCACCAAATTTATCAATCTTTGTATGAAATTATGTAGGTTGGCATAAGTTCTGACAATTTTTTTTAGAAAGACAAACTTAGAAGCTTCAGTTCTTTATGTAACACAAAATGGTGTCTTGATTTGTTGAATAATTATTAATTAACCAAATTAACCAAATTAAATTTATCTAATAAGCTAAATGAATCCCTTTTCTTATTCTAATTTCAAGCCTAAAAATATTTTAACATAATATGACTAAAAAAAATGGCCTTTTAAAGGGCTAACTCTGCGATACTTTCCGTCTCTTCATATATTGCCAGTATTTATTATAGAATTTGGAATCGACTGTTAGTTGATCAGTTCTGTCTTCACTAGTTTAAATTCTAAAAATGTTGAATTTGACATGATAAACAGATTTAATTGCATGGGATGTACAGCAGATTACTTAAGAAAAATTAATTCTGAAGTAGTCTAACATTTGAATGTTTTTCCGTAATCTTGAGTGAAAGTAGTTGCATCTCGATCTGTGAGTTGGAGGCATTTCTAATTGATTCTTTTGATCTTCCGATATCTGTTCCGGTAGAGTAGCAAGCACAGTTGTCTTTTTGTTTGCTCTAGAAATAGACTGAGGTATTGATGCCATTATCAAATGATAATTTCTGCTAATATAGAACCTGTTTGCACTAAGCAAATTTCGACTGAATAGATTTGCAAAAGATTTTTTTCGACGAAATGTATATTCTCAACTTTCGAATTTGTAATATTTTGGATACAATTTTAACTAAACCAATATTTTTAAATTTTGCAGTGATTTCCGACTATATTACTGCACAAAAAGGAAAAATATCTTGAAATTAATATATGTATAATCTTTCTGAAAATGAAATTTTTCCTTATTTTGGCTCGATATGTCTAATTTATTAAAGATAAATTTTTACAATTGGAGCTATATGTGTTTGGTAAATTATATTTTATGTGGCTTAATTAAAATAAATATATTTCTCGATAACTTACGGAACCAAACGTGTTATACAGTCTCCCGATCTTATCTATCTTATTTAGTGAAATATAGTCCTGTAACATTTTAAACAAAATTCAATTCTTTCACGATTACAACTTTTCAAAATATGAAAAGTTGAAGGTTACAATTTTATTTGAACTTCACAGCTAAGTTCGCTCCTTGAGAGAACTTATGTTTTCGTTTACAAATTGAAATTATGCATTATATTGTGCTCAGATTTTTCCGAATACTTTCTTTACAAAAGGAAGTATTGTTACTGCTTTAAAATAATTTTAATATATGTACAATTATTTAATCTTACTTTTCGATTCCATTTGTTAATCTTAATACCAACCTTTAATTCATAAAATTTGCAATTCGTAGGAGTATATTATTTTTGGTATTCAACTGATCAAAAAGTTACTATGTGTTTGAGATTGTAAAACATTTGACATCTGTAAGAAAATTGAGGGAATTCAACTATCATAAACAAAAATAGAAATGGAAAGATATTTCTAAATGCAAACGATCATTTCTGAATAGATCGCAAACCAGTTATCAACGAGCAAACGAATTTTTAAATTCGTCTGTGGTATAAAATTTCAGCTGCCTTTAACTGACATTCTTAACTTTTCATTGATATTGACAAACAGTTTTGCATATGAGGGATTTTTTCGAATTAAAAAGGCGTCTCTGTTTTAACAATTTTATTACCGTTGTTTATACGTTATTAGTTGGCTGTATATCGTCCAAGAATCTTAATTGCCTTGAAAGTAAGTAACTTTTATATGTTGACGGTTAACTTTTAAGTCTTCAGAATCGCTGATTATAATCGCATTTTAATTTTGAAAATTTTATCATAAAATTAAAGTTAATTTTTCCGTCATGTTTTTTAATAAACAAATTTTCTATATGTTTAACGAGAATACCTATTTTATACATTTTTATTGAATCTATTGGAAGGATTAAGCTTGTTGGAGTACACGGTGTTATATGACAAAAACATTTATCCAATTCATATGTTTTAAAGTGTTTAAATTTGCATTTTATTTAAGAAGTGTTTTTGCTAACTATTGTTGCGGGTTTTTATTTCAATTCCCTAAACTATTAAAAATGAATATGCTTTGAAATCAGTTAATGAATTTATGTAATTAAGGTTTGTAATTTAAAAATATATGTATTAACATTAAAAAAGTGATCGAAATAATTTTTAAAATCTATTGCATTAAAAAAAGGCAAATAGATTTTACTTAGCTCAGTTACTTCAAATTCAATAGTAGCTATTACATTCAATGGTATTTAAAGTAAAAAGTGATGGTTAATTTTAACACAACTGAGCAAAAATGAAAAAAAAAACAATAAATATAATATTTAAATATAAATATAATCCATGCA
>JAPMOR010023385.1:118779-139820 GCA_026543865.1 Argiope aurantia | reverse complement strand
GCATGAGAAAAACAATAAAAAACATACATATCTTTTACAATAAAATTTTAAAATAATTGCAGCTAGGAAAATAAATAATTGCAGCAAAATTTTTAAAAAATACTGAAATCAATATCTGTAACAAATACTATGAATACTTATCGTGCAAAACTTTATTAATGGTCGGATGATAAAAAAATTCAAACGCCGAAATAAACAAAATGCAAAATGAAACTCGCAAAAAATATTCTTTTATTGATCAACTTTTTAGGGCTCTATTTTAAATATGCAGATCGTTAAGATCTGTATATAAAATAACGCATTGGTAATTTTTTTATGGAATTTATCTAGCAAAATCTTCCACAGTTTGTATATAAAATTTGGTTTCATTCCTTTCATTAGTTTAAGCACCTGCTTCTAAAGCAATGAAAGTTATTTTATTGCCAACCTGTATTTTTAATTTTTTTTCTGACATGAAGTGAAATGCATTGTGGTAGTATACTAAAAAGTCTGAATCGGAATACTGATATAAAATGCATCGTAAAAATATTTTAAAATAAGAGATATATATATTTTATGCCATTTCTTTGGAGGAGAAAAGTATTTTATAGTACTTTCCTTGGAGTATTTTATAGTACTGTCAACATTGCCAAAGATTTTTATTCAACTGGAATGGTTTCATGCTTGCAAAGAAGGAATTCTGAGTTTGATATCTCATTCGTTTCCTGATGTTAAGAATTTTGAATTATACATTTTCGTATTCTCAATGGCAATACACTAATTTAACATTTTCATAATTAATTTATAAATTAATTGATCAATTCAATTAAATTTTGATTACATAGAGCGGCGCTTACTGGAGATGAAATTAAGAATTTTATTTCTAGATTTCGGAAGTATAAGAATGAGTATTCTTGCAAAGCCATAAAGAAACTCTCTCAGTTTGAAAGCGTTCTTTAGTTAAAATTTATAAACAAGATGAAGCAAAATTGAAAATTCAAACTTAGAAAAGCTATAGGATAATGAACTCTGTACAAAAAAAGCTATAAAAAAATCAAAAATTAACAGTGGAAATAAGATAATTTCCCCTGTGTTGGCTGCCATTTATATATAAAATAATGATAAAAATAAATTTCATATACAAATTGTCATACGCATAGTAAAAAGAATTAAGAAAAACCCTCTTTTGTAATAAATTAAAAAAAAATCATCTAGGAATAATAACAAAATTTCCAATAAGACAGATTCTGGAAGTTTCGAAGCGAGAAAACTGAAATAAATAACTTCAAAGAACGCAGTGAAAATGTCTCATGCAAAACTTTATTATCACCGGATGGAGAGATTTTGGCATTGTCGAAGCAAATACGAGTCATAAAGAATACAAAATTGGGTATGCAACATTGAAATTATGTCCTTGTGATAAGAAACTTGCACAAACAGAAATAAATGAAGTACAACAGGAAAAGCATAATTTTTTTTTTACTTATCAATATCGATATTCCCTGGCTTATGCCAAACATTTTCAATGTTCTGACCATCTTTTTATACAAGATATTAAATCTTCTGGTGTATCATATTTTCATGAATTTTCATGCCTTCTACGATTTGTACTTGAAATTTGGTTTTATTTCGCTACAGTGTAAAACTCACAGAAATTAATCTTTTATTGAGCAACATCGATCTTTCCTAACCCTAGCTAAACATTTTCAAACCTCCGATCTTCCATGGGCAAAATATTATTTCTGAGTATCGGCATATTAATTTTTGATGAATTTGCATGCCTTCTATGGTTTGCACATGAAGTTTGGTTTCATTTCGTCGCAACATAAAATTTACAGAAAATAATCTTTTACCGATCAACATCAACCTTCCCTGAACCTAGCCAAAAATTGCTAATGTTCTATGTATAGAAGTTACTAATGTTCTTGTCAAAATTACTAATTGCCAAAAATTGCTAATGTTTTTTTTGTATAGAAGATGTTAGATCTGCAACTTTTAAACTCACAGAAAATAATCTTTTACTGATCAGCATCAATCTTCTTTGGACCTAAAGACAAATTTCCAATGCTCTGATCTTCTATGTATATACATCGACAAACTCTGGTATATCATTTTTGATGAATTTTCATGCTTTCAATGGTTTGTACATGAAATTTGCCTTCACTCCGCTCTTTAGTAGATGCTTCCAAACAGTTATTTTATGGATTATATTAACATTTATATTAGGGGAAATTATTTTATGGTCACATTGTAAATTGAAAACTATAAATGCCAAATAATTAAAATAAAAAACCGCGCTTTTCAGTACATGCAAGTGTATTTTTCAAAGAAACAATTTTTATGAAATTTATTTAAAAATCTAGTTTACTAATTCATTAAAACTCAATATTGATATAATACAGTGAATAATAAACTAAGTCCTACAGTTCAAAATTGATGAAAAATTCTATTAGATATTTATCTTATATTCCTTTATATTCTGCTATTAAGATCTATGCTAAAAATTACAGCATAGCGTTTCTTCCCTTTCATATGGGAATGTTTTCTGCATCAGCCATATGTCATTATTTGATCTCTCACAGCTAGTGGCGATGAAAAAGATAAGAAATATGCTTGTTGGGACTGAACTTGAATCTAACAAACTAAGAAAGTGATACTTTCGTCTGTCTGCAAGATCATAGATTGTTTGTCTTAATCATATCTAAGCTTCTGAGCTATAAGATACTTTGCTCAACAATTTATTTTGATGCGAACCATGATTATAGCCTGGAAGATATATTTTCTAATATGTTTCAAACATGCAAAAGTAAACGAAAGCATATATATATATATATATACTAAAATGCTAACAGTTTGGTTCAAATTTAAAGTCATGAAAAAATTTATATAGATTTTTTACTTTCTCATATAAGAAATACAGAAAAAGTATTGTTATCGTCAAATAATTCGAATTCGAGAATTTGACAAATCTTCAAATTACAAACTTCCCTAATTCTGAAAAACACATTTTTGGCATTATGTCTACATCTGTGAACACAATAACTAAAAAAACACCCTTAAACTAGACAGATGAAATTTGGTATGTGGAACTAACGATCGAATTTGTAAATTTCTTTCAAATTTTGAACGAAATCTATTCTCAGGAAGTTTGTCTGGCTGCTACTGTAGCATAAATGAGCTCTAGAATTTCAAAAAAGCAAAGAATTGGGCAGATAAAAGTTGATACGCAGGCTTAGTTTTTAAAATATAAATATTTATTAAATTTTAAAACAAACTCGGGAAGCGATTGACCTTCTGTAGGTTTGTGATTTCGCATGCATGTAAACGCAATAACTCATAAATGGGATTACTTAAAATGATGAAATTCGGTATACAATCTTATGACCAAAATTGTAGTTTTGTATGAAATTTCGGTATCAGTTAACCATCAAAAATGTGTCCAAAAGGCATATTCACGCAATAGATTAAGTTTAAATGCTAGATTCAGACTAAAGATTTATATTTCGAAACTGCCGTACACCTATACTGCCGTATACCTCATACTTATCCAAGGCCCACAAAGCCTTTATAAGAGAATATATGAGAAAGTTTTGTGGAGACCATCCTATGCTTGTATTTTACACGGATTTTGATTATTTTTTGTGATTTTTTCTCGTTTTTTTAAACGTTTCAAAGTAAATAGTTATATATCATTCTGAAGTTTTACAGTGTCTTATCTTTAAGAGACAAAACAGCTATTTATTAGAGAAAAAAATTCGAAATTTTTATTTATATTATATGCATGAATAAGTTGGATGCATGTAAGATTATAGAATTTTGCCAGAATTTGAAATATGCTTAGAAGAAAATAAATTGTATGAAAGAAAATCGCTTGGCAAGAAATTATAAAATTTCAGACTCTAAATTGTTTTCTATCATATTGTTAATTGAAGAACAAAAATTCTAAGTGGCAGTTTTAAAACAGGGTAATTAAACACGGCAATTAAATTGTACTCATTTAATTTCTAAAAGCAGATATTATCGAATTAATTTCACAAGAAAATGATAAAATTATAATAAAAGAGCATTTCAAGCTTCAGTTTTTTTTGTTAGAGAAGATTATTAATTATGAAAAAGCACATGTTAATTATTCTGAAAATCGTTGGGTATTTTTTAATATGATCTAAGGTTTCAGATTTCATTACATTTATTGAGACAATTACATATTATCACCTTTGATTTTGCTTTATTAATTTTCTTGAAATTTTTAAAAAGGCTTTGCCGAATAATGAAGAAGTAGATTATATTTTGAAAGATTCTTTCAATTACAATATATTTTAAAATCATTGTTTGAAATTATTGCCGATTTGCAGTTTTTTCAATGACTTTTACTAATATGGAATAAAACAATTCTGAAAAATATTTTTCAGTTGTTAGTCGCCGTAATATGAGATATAAATAATTAGTAAATTCATTCTTATTTATAAAATGATGCTTTTTATAAATTATACACTGCACAGTGCGTCATCTGGAAACCTTTAATTCTGAATTTTTGCAATAGTTTTAAAGAATTTGACAATTAATTAACAAAATTATTTATTTCCTACAAACAATCAAATAAATAATGATCCTAAATTAATTTTAATTGATATAGAACTTCAAAAATAAATAAAAAAATCTTTTCCAACAATTATTACATTTATACATAGAGACACCTCACTATTTCGGTTGATAAATAAAATATAGAGCAATTTAATGTTATTATAAAACTTAATGAGCTGTTTACTTATTGACTAAATTATATGAATTTCATTGATTTTATATCAAACTTTGATATTTTTTAATTGTAGTATTTTTCATACATATTAAATTTATAATTTTTCTTATCAAAACTTTGTCTCCATTTAACTGCGTTATTCTACCTATTTTATAAATAAATAAATATTTAGTATAGTTTCGGCTGTTATTTTGATAAAAGGTGTAGGTGTGATGTAACGTAGGCTTTACGAGGATAATCAGCATTTAAAGAAAGCTGAAATTTGGAGTTGATATTTATAAAGATAAAGGTGTTTAATCACTTTGCATCCAAAAACGTTTTGAGGGGGAGGGAGGGGATAGGTTATATATTTTGGTTATCTGTAATAAATTTGGACTTATCATTTCGAATATTTTTTTACCATTCCAAAATTTTCAACTAATTTTTTTTTCATTCTGAGTATATAATAACCTGTTACAAATATATATAAAATCTCTGAAGGAAATTAAAGAATAGAAATCATTTTTTTTGCTATTATTAAGAAAGGAGAATGCATGCGTCTCAAATAATACTCCACTGAATTTCGAAAATATAAGTATGAAAAGAAACAAAGACAAATTGATAGAATGGCTATGTTTTTAATGGCACCATCACATTATGAGACATAACTTCATTAGAAATGTTCATACAATAATAAAATAATGATAAAAATCTATTAAAATAATTACTTTAATATCTATCATTATTTAAATAAGAGAGAATTCAAAAGTAATGCTTAAGTAATTGAAATAAAATTAAACAGAACCAATATTCTAGGTTAGAAAGTGGATAGCTGAAGGTGGGTAGCAAGCATTTCACACAAAAGTTTTCTATCATTTGCAGAGGAAAATAAAACACATCTCACATTACATTGTTAAAGTTATATTCCAATTTTAAATAATTAATCGTATCCTTTTTTGAAAATAGATTGTAAGGGTATACTTTTCTTCATATTTAATGAAGTTAATAGCAAAGACTCAAAGCCAATCAGTAAAATAATTTTATTTTTCATAAATGTCACAGGATTTTTTTTTGATTTCATATTCAAAGTCAAGTTTACTTAAAACTAATTGAATAAAGTGCATGAAAAATTTCTGAGAACTAGTCCTAAATTTATTTTCTCCACACGTATGTCAGAAATTGATGCGATTCATAATATTTTAGACACGAATTTTAGTTTCAATTTAGTTTTTGAGATTGTTATTTATTGTATATATCCAGAATATCTCTACACTTTCGAATGGATATCGAACTCAACTCACGTCTTGTATTTTCTACAGTGTTATACTTCTGACGTAATGCTTTAGAATCGTAGATTTTTCAACATATATTTGTCAATTTCTGAAAAGGGACTTTCTAAAGTTATTGAAGTTCAAATTAACTGATATTTTCATTTCGAAAAAAAAAAAAAGGTTGAGCTTTCCTTCAATTTATTAAATTAGTTAACGATATATATTTATCAATTTCTGAAAAGAGGCTTTCTAAAAATGTTGAAGTCTAAATTAATCAACATTTCTTTTTGAAAATGGAAAAAAAGTTTGAAATTTCTTTTATTTTATTGAATTGATTAGTTTTAGGAAATGAAAAATTCTAGCTACATTCAAGATTTACTTCCCTTTTGATAATTTTGAAAGACGGTGTGAATTTTTTTTCAATCATGCCATTTAATCTCAAATAATCTTAAACTATGAAAATTCCACGTAGTTATTTAGTTCTCAAACTTTCCTTTACAGTGTTAAAAAAAGAGGAATAAGAATATATTCCGATTTAACATACCTAAACCATAGAAGAAGTATTTTTTTAAAGCAGTCAATTTTTCAAACGTTTTCGCTTTATTCGAATGTCAAGCCATGGAAGTTGGAGAAGTTTCTTGGAAACCGAATAATTCACGAATGCTTTTAATATTCAGCAACTTTTCAAAATTTTTGCTTACGCTATCTCGGATATTTCGAGAAATGAATATATTTGCTTTTATCTCGCTCTGTTCATATTTTTGAGACAAAATACTTTTTTGCGCAGTCGTTTAGTAGAGTCACAATATGGCCTAGGTTGGGAACTTTTCTTGTTGTTGCCATCTATTTTAAGAGCTGGTAAAATTCTATGTTGCATTTAATTCTATTCATGAATATATATATATATATATATATGAAGAAGTGAACGAAAGATGAAAACCACAGCAAAGAACAAATGTTTCTTTAAAACATTTCAACTCGGAAAACTATGTTTTTGGAATTATTTATGTCTCTCTTTACAGGAACATAGCAACTCAAAAACAAATAAGCTAGAGGAGGAAATTTGGTGCATGGTCATCACGTCATAATTTAACAATATACATTATAACTAACCAAAATATAAAAAAAATTGTTTATATCTGTTGAGGCATGGGATTTTATTGACTCATTTTAATCCAAAATCATAAAAATATTGTCATAAAGATTATTAAAAAAAATTATTTTTTGTCAAAGCTCACTTTCTTGAAGTTCAAGCCGTGACCGTGAAAAAGTGCATTTTACGGGGCCTCCTAGATTAAAATTGTTAAGCAGACCGGGATTTCAAAATGGAAACGCACCTGTTCTCGTTTTTTATTCACTATTTCATATATTTAGTACCAGAATAAAGAGGAGGATAATATAGCAAGAAATTGTTCATACCAGAAAATTTAGTGCAACAAATAATTTTTTACATATATTTTAAAGTCATATAGATAGTTTAGAAAAGGAAAACAAACTTTTTCATAAATTAATTATTGGTATATTATCTGAACAAGAAAATGATCAATTCCAGGGTTTAAAAGAAGAATAGGAGCCAATTGAATGATTTATCACCAAACAATTCAACAAATAGCGAAAAGTCATTGAAAAGAAAAGAAATGTGTCATAGGCCTAATACCAACCAACTTATTTTATTCGTTGTGCCAAAATTTACCATGCATTTATTTAGCTACTATGAACCATCTTTGAGTTATAGATAAATAAAAAAAAATGGAAAGAACCTGTGTGATTTATGCTGCCCGATCGAGTACACACCATTGAAACACAGTTGTTTCACGTGATGATTAACATGCTCATTTCTTTTTGAGAAAGTTCTAACTGAAAGATGGTAAGGTCTTGAGCTTCGTGATTTTTGCGAAAGAGCGTGAATGTAAACCGGAAGTCTCACAAATGCAGCTAGGAAGATATACGGAATTGAGTTTGTCACTTTATCACCAGAATTATATTTGTTTATCAAACTTTGGGATTAGATGAATCCGTTAAAGGCTTGATTGCCTGCCGATCTTTCTAATCAAAGGTACTGGTACTAACACAAAATCGAAAAAAATGGTAGGATTGGCTTTGATGACACAATTTTAAATCTGTATGTATTCACTCAATCGGGCATAGGAAAGAGGTCCAAATGTCTATTCAATCACTTTCAATGTACTGAAAAGCTTAACATAAAATGTGATATTTTGTTAAATATAAGAGAAAACCTATTGGTTTCATATTGGGAATACATAAAAGATTAAGCGTTTGTTCCACTGCTGCCTTTATATTCACGAGCTCAAGATGAGATTCACTGACGCGATTCAAATCTTACCACTGGATAATCTTCAAAAGGAGTAGGAGGGATTTAAATGGTGTATATATATCTTCAAACATTATTGTAGGAAATAAAAGTTAATGTAACTGTTAGTAATTTTGGAGTCATTTCCTCTTATTATAGTTCATTTATCTAATTCTTTTAAGTTTTTAATTGATCTATCTTCATCACTCTAGTGAATACAGAAAGGGAGGGGATTGGCTACCCCCTATCGATGAAGGGGCATCCTTCCCCCTGAAAGGGTTGTATCGTGGCCGATGACCCTTAGGATTCAACCACAGTTCCCGGCAGTGTTGCTGAAGCGGCAGTCCGGTCATTCAGATTTTTTCCGTGTGCCTTCGGGCTGGTTGGAGCAACCGGTTAAAGGTAAGTAATCTATCTCATGTACAAATGAGCATCGATTGTCGCTTTTGAACTTTTATAAATTTACAACATTTAAAACTAAACAAAATTGTTTTTGAAGTGATTCATAAACAAAGGTTATAATTTTTATAACATTCTTAATCACATTGTTTCAAAATTAGAGCAGCTTGTTTAGCCATTTAACCGAACATTTATAAATTAATGGGAATTAAAATACGTGATACTTTTTTGAAGTTATTAAGCATTTTTAGCTACAGTTTTTATCCCATTTGTTATTTCATATATTTCTTTGTTTTACTTTTATTATTGCAGTCTTTCAAAGGTAAGGCATTCTATAGAAATTTCTCTTTATATTGATCACCCATTTAATGCAGAGACTTTTAAAATGCAAACATAACTTTTATATTTAATTTTACCGCTAAGTGTGTTATCAATAGATTTTTACTATGAAAAATATTTGAATGTAAAAACCACGTAATATGATCAATTTTGCCTCATATTTAATAATTTTTTAAATGTTGTTAAATGACTTAGGATGTCCCTATTTGGTGGTATCTGAAGCTCAAACTAATGAAAACATTGTAACCAAATTTCATATGCAGATTGTGGGAGATATGGCAAATGAATTTCACAAAGAACACTTATGCATTATCTTGTATATAAAGATAAGATTAATACATTGAAAATGTAACCCAAATGTTGAATAATAAAAGATTCCTCAATAAAAGAGTACTGATGCGTTTTCTTATACAAAAAGGTAAGATCAGTATATTGAAAATGTAACCCTAAGGTTGAAAAATGAAAGATTCCACAATAAAAAAATACTGATGCATTATCCTGTATATAAAGGAAAGATCAGTACAATGAAAATGTAACCCTAATGTTGAATAATAAAAGATTCCACAATAAAAGAGTACTAATGCATTTTTTGAAACACAAAGTGGTATCAGTACATTGAAAATGTAACTCTAATGTTGAACAATAAGAGAATTCTTTCTGTGATCTTCATATTGCCTTTCATTAATTCCTGTTTGTGCCTTATTTATCAATCGAACGTTAATAAAGTTTTGCATAATCCATTTTTCGTGCTTTCATTTTGATTATTGATTTCAATGCTTTCGTTTTTGAGTGTCTAAATTTGTTCTATTGTTGAGTTTTATAGCGATTTTTTTGCCATTTTTTTGTGAGGATTGTTTTTTTTAGAATTCATCTCCCCATGTCTTTGGTGACAAAATTTGGTTAAATATCGTTAATCAGTTTTATCTCAAAGTGCCTCTAAACTGGAAAAATTATTTTATACTAGTCCTGTTTATTTTTTCTTTCGAATTTATATGACGCGGGGTTTCTTAAAGCGGAAGAAAAATATAGAATCTGTGAAAAAATAAAATAAAATAACGCAATTGTGTGCTAAAAAAGCATATGTTGTTTTATAAAATGTCAGAACGATATATTTATAAAAAAATGAAGTGAAAAAGTGATAAAAAAATGAAGCACCAAATAAATAATAAATATTGTCTCTGAAATCTGTTAAAAACATAATTAGAAGTGGAACGCAACGCATAGATTTATTTCTATCTTTTGAAAATCATATCTTGAGGGAAAACTTGAGGCAGTCAAATACATATGCTTTGAGATCTAATCAAGATCTACTGAAAATTGTAATTTCGCAGAGATTAAAATTTACTTAGAATGAAGAAGGTTTATCAATCTGAAACTAGCCATATGCATTGATATATTTCTCAGGGAATTAGCAACAAAGGATTCGGCAATTCTCATTACATAGATACAACTTATACTTGAGTTTAGATTTCACAGGAGGGGTTTTCATGACAGCAGGCAATCACATTATTTATTCGGATGGGGTTTTGTCGCCCCTTTCTGAGTTGGAGGAGGGTAAACGTTATTTAATTCTTAGTTTGCAGTCTGTAAAGTGCACTTACAAACCAATCGATATATTTAATTGCAGTGAAAACATTGCTTTCCGTTGTGGAACTATTGTATTCTCTCTAGATCTTAAGTTCGAAATGCAATTACTTTGATGCAGTACAAATAGTCATTTGGGTTACTTTAAAGTATCCAAGGAAATAAGTAAAATTTAGAAGTGATAGCAATAGTTTTAGAGTCGTATTTGGAATTTGATTTTTTCCATTAAGATAATGCTTTATAGAATCTTACATTTATGGATCATTTTATCGGATCAACTTACTTCATTTGCATATTTTAAAATCTTATTCATTACAGGAAAATTAATGTTTTTTTTTTGTTTTCACAAGATTTGAGATTGAAATTTTTTCGCATATTATCAAAAATTAGACGTAAAAGCACGTAGGGGATCATCAGTTCTTAATGCAACTTTTATAATAAAACAACTGTCCGAATTTCAAATTTGATTTACTATATAGATACGCATTGATTAAAAGATTACGAAAAGATCTTGTGACTGGACTACATGATTTTTTCAAAATAGGCTAAGTATTTCAGATTTGCGATTTTGAGTTAAAAAAAGTAATATTTTAATTTTGCTGTTAAATATGCCACAACAGATTTAAAAGATGGTAAATTACACTATTATATTAGAGTACTGTATTTCCGAATTATTTAAAAACTTGGTCTTAATAAAAATACTGGCGTTGTAACTCTATGTAAATCCTTTGCAAAACTGATCAGTGTTCATATAACATACGATATCTTATACTACTTTAGAATTATCTTGGAAAATATATAAGCGTTGAGAACTAGGAATCTATTTGTTAGTAACATGAATGCATTTATGTACTGAAAATAAAATAAAATAGAAGTTGATAGTAATTAAATAGATCCTAATCATATTTATTTTATTGGAATGTTGGAACATAATTCATAACTATACCTGAGAGTTAAGTAGATATTTACTGTCATCTCTAGTCACAGTAACCAACGTATATATATTTGCTATATTTGACAAACATTACTGATTATTACAGATTTTCCAATTACAATTTATGAATTTATTGGGAATAATAATTCTCATAGTAATCCTCGAAATCCTTAATCCTGAGTTTCCTTATGAAATATTTCCACAAGATTTAACTTGAAGGGATAAATACGATCAGAAATTCACAATACAGTTTTCCTTAGCGAACACAACTTATTCTAAAGAATTAATTTCGGAGCAGGAATTCTGTTTTGAACACTGATAATCAGTATAATTGATCCGGTATTGTAATTTTAACTTTTTATTCTTGAGTTGTAAATTTAATTCATCATTACATCTATGAGTTAGACAGATATTCACATAGAGTAGTCTCTAAGTTCAATCACTGATCAATCGGTGAATTGATTGCAATTTCTGTAACACTGAAAACAATGTGATCCCTTGCAAGATAATTGTCTCCCCCCAAGGCCTTACGTCTAGTATTAGTTTATGCAAACTGATCATTTAAGGAGTGAAACTGAAATTTACTAATACTAATAGAGGAATTAGACTGATATTCGGAATTTAACTAATTAAGATAACATTTTCAAATTCAGCTTAGTTTAGTTATATAAATTCTCAGTCTACTGCAACACAAGGGATGTTTTGGAAAGGGTCTCATAATTTTGAACCGTAGTCTGATGACATCCATTCTCACCAAATCTACTTCACATAAAATTGATCCAAAACCTCATATCTTATGTGAAACCCCACGATGTCAGGATAAGTTCCCCTTCTTAACTCCAGATGGCAGCACATTCCCGTTGTATTTAAAATTATGCAGTAAAGATTTCTTGTTTTGCTTGGCGATTCAGAAAAGGAGACGTTCACATGAGTGTGATAGATGAGTAACTCTTGGGGAAAAGTAGAGCAAATTTATTTTATAGATAACTCGGAAACCCAGCGAGTTTCTGATGAAATTAGTAGTTTATGAAGAAAATAATTTTTATTGTCATTAAGAAATATTCATAACCGTGATACGGAATTGCGTATCGAAAATTGGATAAAAATAAGTAAATAAGTGAGTGACTCGATGTGAATAAATGGATGATTATTCAAGAAAACTGTTTCCTGATTTTTCTTTTAGAATCTTCTTTTTTTTGGAAACAAGAGCACAAAGTATGTGCTCACGAATAGTGCAGAAATATTTCGTTAGGGAAATTTCCCCTATATTCGACACCCAGGCCACTCGAACCAGAAAATCAAAGTTGAGATCTTACTAGACCAATGCAGTGTTTATAGTGTATGCTACATATGAGTTTCTATGTCAGATGACTATAGATGAGTTTCTATGTCAGAGTTATGAGGAAATGGAATCGGAATCCAATGATAGATAGTTTGAAAAAATGAAGAAAAAAATCGGAGTTACATGAAAACGGAACCTGAACCAGATAACAGAGAGAGCGAATTTTGATGTCTTCTGGGGCTGGTCACCAAGCAACAGCCCGAATTTGTATACCTTCGGTTTATTGATGCAGTTCATTTCTTCAATTTTTATTCCTTTATTTTTTATATTTTCGTCTGCCTCAAATTCTCAATGTAGAAAAATAAATAAACAAACAAATAAAAAAAAGTTTTAAAATAATTTTTGGATGCAGCTGCTCTGTATTCTTAATGGACGAGCCACCGCTGGTTACACGTTATACGAAATTTAAATGAATCTTGCTGCATTTTCCAAACATTTGTAAAACCGCAAGAAATGGTTTTTATATTTTGTAATGTTTAATGAAGGTATTTTAAATAATGAAAGAAATGTTACACAAGTAATTATATATTATGTTATAGTTGAATAGTCTATAATTTCAATAAAAATTCTATGGACAGCTTCATGCTTAAAACTAGAAACAAGTAAGAATTGTGTCACATTGCGCAAAATGTGCAATAGTATAAAATACTATGGCTAGGAATTTTGGAACAGTTCGGGAATATAATAACAAATATATATATCAGAAATACAATGATAAAAAAAAAGCAAACTCTAAAATCTGCTTCATTTTCCGATAATGGACAAAAATTAAGTTTCAACAGTAAAAAAGACTAAAATCTATAAAAGTATTGGACACTACATTTCTAGGATATCTGATTTCAAATTTCTATTCAAACTCAAGCCAAGTAACTGAATTAATTCAATAAGATCTCTTGAAATGCATAATCTTGAGAAAGCCATTTGCGCCAACTAATAGAATCTAATCAAGAATATACACTATTAAAGATTACCCAGTTCCAGTTTGTATTGTGGATGAAAGTAATTTAGAGGGAACGCAGAGGAATTATTAATCTGGATCATCATTCAGTATTGATACAATTCCCCGAGAAATTAACTTAAATGATATTCAGCAATTTCTTACAATAGTTTCCTTATAGAGATGATCTTATACAAAGTCTTAAATTTCCGAAGGAAGGCGTATTCTTGACTGTGGATAATCAGCATTGTCGATTTAATTGTGGTTGTACCGCTTCCATTAAATTGGAGGACGGTAGCAGTTGTTTAATTGTAGATTTGTGAGCTCTGTTCGATCTATTACAAAACAATTTATGCAACGAATTTCTCTTTGCTCTATTGAAAATCTTTTAGAGATATTCCGAGACAATTGCCTTCTGCCCAAGATTTATGTCTCAAATTCGGTTTATTCAAGTTTTCCCGTGATATTGGATCGCATTTAGTAATTTGCGCTTCTTAAGATTTATTAGTTTTGCAAAAAGGATGACATTAATGTTTTATGGAAAAAGCATTTTGCTGTAAAATAAAATTTTAAATTCTTAGTTCAAGTTTATTTATTTAAATAGCTTTAATCATGGACCTTAATGAATTACCATCCAAACAATTTTATTATTCGATCCGATTTCACATTTTGTGATCTTTTTATTTTTTCCTTAGATGTCTTTTTTTTTTATCTATATGACGTCTAATAATAAAGAGGACCATGTTTGCATGTGTGTTGGCGCCCTCAGGACAGACCGGTTTTACCTACACTACCAAATCTGGCATATATATACTTGGGGAGTGTGAATACACTCCTGAGCAATATTTTTGAATTTTTAATTAGAATTTTAGCTAATTAAAATTTAAGTAAAATTTCAGTTGAATTTTGGAATAACTTCCAAAAATATAATTACACAGATATGAATTTTAACCATTTAAAAATGTAAAAGACCGTTTTTTAATGCTATCAATTTAATAATCAAGCAAATTTCCCTAATCTTGGGCAATTTTTTAAAAATATTTATTTACTTCATTTCTGGTAATGGATTACACTGTTGCCTGAAAATTCAAGGCACTTTCATTGTTTCATCAAATATATAATTGTGTGATTTTCTTCTCTTGTAAAAAATTTAAAGAAGAAAGATTCCATTTGATATCTGCTCAGTTCTCTAGAGGTCTAAAGTGAGGTTACAGTTTGGCTAAATTTAAAAGTTATTTGAACATTCACGATTTTAATAGCGCCATGATATCACGGGACTGATCTCCGTTAGAAAGGCTCCTGTATAAAATGAGCAGAACACATGTAAGACAATTAAAATATTGTAGCTTTAATCTCTACTAATCATGATAAGGAAATAATGGACATGGGCATTATATCTGAACGATTTAAATGAAATAAAATATAACTAATGTCTGTTACGAACCAGTTGGTCACCAAAGGTAATTACTTTAGAGTATATTTATTTAGTTACGAATGAAGTATATTTAGTATATACAGGGTGACCATAATTAAACTGACAGTGTTTACAGTGTTCTGTAGTGCGATCTATTTGCGAGAATGACGCCACATTTTGTGGGAAGATTAAACAAGACGGGGGACAAAGGATTACGCAAAAAAAAAGTTTTAAAAGCCACCGCTAGGGGAATATGTGGCGCTGTGAATTAGAAAATAGAGTGTTAACAAATGCAAATCAATACGGAAATAAAATTAACTTTCATTTTGCACATTCTCTGATTTAGTTCAAGTGCAATATGGCAACACTTTTTAAAAAGCGAAAAATTTACATAAACACCGATAAAGTCTCTTTATCTGCAATTTCACTTACTTGGTAACAGAGAACGCTGAGCAGAAGAAGTTCTTTATTCAAATTTCACGTTACTCGAAACAATCGAATTGAAAGCTTATGTGCAATGTTTCCTTCTTTAGTCGAGCGTGCGTTACTGGTCAAATTCTTTTACCTCAACCAGTGCAACGCGTCAGCCGCTCTTCGTGCGTTTAGAAAGCACACGCACACACACAAAAAAAACGCGTAAAGGTAACTGTCCTTTGTCAGTTAATGGGCTAAAAGCAATGGTTACGAAGTTTGAGAAAACAGGTTCTCTCAAGGTTTAGTCAGGCAGAGGACGAAAACCTGTACCACAGGATACAATCGAAGCAGTTGCCACGGCGATTGTCAACAGAGGACAAGACAATATTGCTGCCACTTCTAGCGCTCGTGGAGTAACTCGGAATATGGATATGCCTTACAGTACGGTATGGCAAATCTTACGAAAGATTATGAACTTCTATCCGTACAAGATCAGCCGTGCACATGAGTTACGTCACACCGACCACGATAAGCGATTGACTTTTGCTCTCACGTTTCTTGCCAGAATGGAGGTGGGTGATGCTTGGCCGTGGAAAATCTTATGGGGGGACGAGGCCCACTTTTACCTGAATGGAACTGTGAATACCCAGAATTTGGGATGACACATCACCACATGCAGTTACAGCAATTCCCTTACATTCACCAAAGGTAACTGTTTGGTGTGGGTTCACAGCAGAATTTATCATAGGTCCATTCTTCCATGAGAACATTACCCCGACAGGACCGGTAACCTGTTCTGTTACCGGAGAGAAATATTGCCACATGTTGAACAGCTTTGTCAATCCGGCACTTCAGCAAAGACAATGCCTGGGGGAAATCATTTTCATGCAAGATGGAGCCCCTCCACACGTTGCTTTACAGGTACAACAGCTACTACGACATAAATTCATAACAGAAAGAGTCATTAGCCACTGTTTTCCTACTGCATGGCCACCTCGGTCCCTTGATCTTACCCCATGCTACTTCTGGCTATGGGGTTACCTTAAGTCCAAGGTCTATCAAGGAGTTGTCCAGCACCTGGCTAAGTTGAAGGATAACATATCACGGACTGTACGGGGGATTCCTGCAGACATATTACTTTCTGCTGTTGTGAATACTGTGCACAGAATGCAATATGTGGTCCACAAACACGGCAGCCACATTGAACATGATTTGAATGTGCAAAATAAAAGGTAATTTTATTTCCGTATTGATTTGCATTTGTTAACACTCTATTTTCTAATTCACAGCGCCACATATTCCCCTAGCGGTGGCTTTTAAAACTTTTTTTTTGCGTAATCCTTTGTCCCCCGTCTTGTTTAATCTTCCCACAAAATGTGGCGTCATTCTCGCAAATAGATCGCGCTACAGAACACTGTGAGTTTAATTATGGCCACCCTGTACATATGTAAAGTGTTTTTTGAACAATTTTTCATCATTCAGTTTATAGAAAGTGTGCCAGCCTAGAAAATTTCTCAAGTTTTCGTCATATGGTTGTTTCTGAGAACGCATTGTAGAGAATCATCAAGACCACCTCATTGCAATTGCTTTATGGTTTCATGAAAGGATTGGACGACTTCTTGTGTTTATGAAATACTGCTTCCGTTTCTTTTGATGAGGGCGCCCCTTGCTAAGTCTGTATTTACACCATGAAAAAAAAGGGCTTGGTTATCTGTGTCAAGATTTCTAGGATATGTCTCTCCAAGAGACAAGGCTATGTGGTTGTTGATGAAATAGCGGGACTACATTGTGATAATGCAGAGATGGATCTACAAAGATAATTAAAGTGTGCACCTTTTTAATAGGTCTAGAAGGAGCTCGTTCGATGACGCCTGTCCTGTTCCATGTCTGGGGTTCATAACTATCCTCTCGTCTGTACTCTATCTTTTATAGCTCCCACGACAAGAATCGATTGTCCTAGAAGGTTATCGTATCTAAATCTATATATATCGTATCTATATCTTTTGATGATATATCGTATAGCTAACCGATATGCCGATACCGTATAGCTAGCTACCCGATAACCGATATTAAAATTTCAATAGTTTTAGGAATTTGGTGCTATCTGTAACTTCGAAAATTTGACGTCAAAGTTTCCAAGTTCGTCGCTAAATGATTGCTAAAACCAGTGGTGGGGGTTCTTTGGTACCTATTCAGAGGTCATCAGAGGCAATTCCCTTCATAATCAGGAAACAACCTGCGCTGAGATCAGTTATACAAATTCTAGGGTGCTTATCGCTGGCTTAATGCTAATAAATCTTTGAATTAACTTTGTTGGTTTCACCATTTTAATATTTATGCTTTTTGTTTGTAAATAATTTTGAATAGGCTCATTTAAATTAATCAGAGATACAAGAAAGAAACTTTCTGCCGGTTTAAATATGCTTTCCACCACATTGGGTTAGATATTCAGCAATTGTGTTAATTTTGACAATGACAACGGCTAAACATTTTTATCTTACTCAAAAAATATTTTACGAGTTTTTAAGATGATTCTAAAAAAAATAAAAGTTGAGTAAAAAAAAGAACAAAAAATTTCAAGATAACGGAATTTATTTATTTTTATTCTAATTCCTTTCGGTACGACTTAAGAACTAGAAGCAGTTTCTCTCTGAGCAAGCTAACATTGTGTCTGTCGTCCAAAAATTGGCCTATGCTAGATGGCCACAAGAAAGGGTAATAAGTACTTTTCAGAATTGTAACAAAAAATGTCAGGACTATCATATTTTGCAAGAAATCACTAAAAAAAAAAAAAAAAATCAAGTTTGAATTTTTTTGCGTTTGCACTTAATTTTAAGTCGATACTATTTTTGATAAATTGAAAAGAATGAATGTAGATGTTTATAGTATTTAAATCATATAAGTAGTAAAATCTTCAAGGTACATACAATGAACAAAATTCACGTAATTCGTCCCTTGGTGCATAATTTACTAGAAAAGTAGGACACCGGAAAGTAATATGGGAGAACTAATTTTATTATATTTCTCTTACAGCATGGCAAAGATTACCCGATCCCACTTTCTAATTTGTGGGAGGAAGTAATTTACATGAATGAAGCATAATTATTAATCCCGGCGCTTCACCGATTTTGATACATTTCTGAGAGAATTAGTTACAAAGTACATATATATTCAGTAAAACCCACTACGTTACAGTCGTGAATATAACTTACATTAGTATTTAAATTTCAAAAGATAGGTATGGCAACAATATGTTATTAATTCTGCATTACCGATTCTGTTGCCATTTTCTTTTCCTGCATTTGTGATGGCAATTATTTCTTGATTCTAGTCTCTAATGTACAATTACAAAGCAATCGATGTGTTTTATTCTAGACATTTGCTATTCTACAAAAGAGTTGTCTTATTCTTCTAGCTTTATATTCAAGCTGGATATATGCAAATATTTGAAACAATGCTTTAATTGAAGGTCTGTTTAGAAATATATATATGCAATTGGTGTTTATGTATTTTCATGGAATATAATGAGGGCTGATTTTTGGAAGTCCATTTAATTGGTCAAAGCAATAATATCTAAAATGTTTCACTTTTAGAACAAAAATAATTGAACTTACTTCATTTGCCTGCTTTCAATAGACGAGCTGCGGTTCAGTTTTGTGATTAAGATTCGAACGATGTTGACCATGAATACGCTGTTCACCTGCAAAAGAAAATTAAAATTTTAGAAAATATCTTTTTGTCGGTAAAATATTTTTCAACAAATTAATTAAGAAGATTTGTTCTAATCATCGGGAATAGAGAAATGGAAAATTAAGAAATATAGAAACAAAATGGAATGAATATTTTCAAATTTTAAAGTTTATCTGAAACTGAAATTATTGCATAATACCTAAAAGGATTATATTAGTTAAATTTTCCTCGTAATAATAATTATGAATGTTCGAAAACTTGTGTGTGGCTTTCTTTGGAAAGAAAGATATAGTTTGTAAGAAACATAATAAGATAACAAGAGTTGGGATGTATCATCTTATAAAGAAATATTTACAACAACAACAACACAAATAATTCAAATAATTCTTTTTTATATTGTATACTCATCTCTGCGGAGAAAACAAATTCTATGCATAAGAAATAGAAAAAAGCCTAGAAAATACACTTGAAAATTTATAGCTAAAATATTTTACTTTGTCATAGAATTGCATTCATAGAAGATTATTCCATATTTTGCAACGTTAGAGGAATTTTGGTTTGGAAAAGATGACTGCAGATTATATCAGGAAGAACAACAAGGCTCAGCATGAAAAAGCCTACTATCATACACTAATCAAAATAAAAAATTCAACCATCGTTTCTGTTGATATAAATATGAAAAAGTCTCTATATTTAAGCACTTTGAAAAAAAAAGTAGAAAAAAAAAAGAATAAAATTTTGTTCTGAATTCCTTATCTGAATAAGAGTGGGATACCAACTAGCAGAAGTGTCTCCCCAAAATTCTCTCGCTGCTCTCTAATAAAGGTGCTATCCCAGAGAACATCTTATATGGCGTTGGTGTTCAATAATTACGAAATATTGACCTTTGGTGTAAATATAACATTTTTACTGAATCTATCGTATCATCCTAGGTGAGTTTATTCGGCGATTAAGTCCTCGCATGCGATTAATGATATCCAAAAATTGAATTTGTATCCTAAATGCGTTTTGATAACAGATTGAAACAAAATTTTGACACAAAATTATACCACAAAATGATGTACCAATTTTGATATATTTAAGTCACTGCGTTTTTCAGTTATCTCTTTTACATGCTTTCAGACCGATAGATGGTTAATCAGTTGTTGGATTGGACTCAGAATTTGAAAGGCATTTAGACTATAGATGTTAATTCGGTGTATCAAATTTTATATTTCTAACTCTCTAAGTTTTGTAGTTATTGTGCTAAATTATTTTCGAGCTTCCAGACAGACAGACAGACTTCTTCTGAGTGGAGTTTGTGGATAATTTGATGGAAATCTACAAATTTGGTATAAAGGTCATAGACCAAATTTCATCCGTCTAGCTCAAAGCGTTTTTGAGTTATCTTTGTCACAGACAGCAGATAGACATTTTCCAAAAATGTGTTTTTCGAATTCAGGGTCTAGATTGTGGAGACTCATTAAGATCTCGAGTTCGAAGTTTTTGACGATTATTATACTTTCTATATACTACGTATACAAGAAAGTAAAAGGTACCATCAAAAGTCTTTGTTTGAAATCCTAGATGATACCTCATTTTGTAGGAAAAATTTGATCAAATGCTGGATGCATATTAGGCCACGGAACCATAAAGATCAATTTCAATATATATATATATATATATATATATATATATATATATATATTGTTA
>JAPMOR010023385.1:68498-113039 GCA_026543865.1 Argiope aurantia | reverse complement strand
TTTAAGTTGCGATTCCGAAACTATTTAGTTTCGTTTTCAAAATATTTCTAACTTTAGATTGGTTACTTATATATAAGTGTTGAATGTTATAACAAATTTTGAAAATTGATTAAAATTGAAAAAAAATTACTGTAAAAAATTGATAAAACTGGAATCACTGAGAAGCAAATGTTTCTAATTTTTAACCTGATGTAGAAATGGTTTTCGGGAGATAATATACTTCAAAATTTAGGAAAATATTTAAGTTGTGATTAATTTTTAACTAAAAATCTAATTAGAATTATATAAAAAAAGCTTTTAATAGCACGGATCCACTATTAAATCAATGTAATCTAAACAAATTAAGCCTCTAGTTATCAATCAAGCATCTTTAATCTAAATAAATAAGAGTTCGAAACAATACAAGACATGTCATCTGTATGAAGTTTTTCGCATTTCATATGCTTTTCATTTTCTTACTTTCTATTGTGTTAATCGAAATAACTTCAACTTACAAATTATAGATATATTTTAAAACTTTCATCTGATAAATTTTATAAAATAAAATAATTTTCATATGATGGGAAGATGGTAACTGTTTTTTCCTGTTAATTCGTCAACAATGGTAAAAAAATTATCATATCTAAGCCGATTCGCTTTAAATTCCCTCTCCCCCAATTTAACTGAAAAGTATAAATCAATTTTGACCAGAATTCAAACATAAACCAAACAGATGGGGCAGAAGGAAATGAAAAAAAAAATGCTAAAGAATTTTAGAGTTGACTCTGGTTTGGTTGGTTGGTTCAGGGGCAAATAGATGAAAAAAAAAATCGTTTTCTAAAATCCCACGAAATGTTTTTTAAAGTTTTGTTTGGATTAAGTTTTTTACCTGAGAAGAAGCGATAAAAAAATCCACAAAAATTTTATTGCTTGTTGACAAAATATTTCCTCTAGAACTCAAAGAAATTTAGCTAATTATAGATAAAATTAATAACTATTTTGAAATATAATCCTTTTTTTCTAAAATTCATGTAATTTAATCTATATGTTATATCTGTTTTATTATCAAAACAAAATTCTTTGTTCTTAGCTGGAATGCTCATGATATGTTTTTAAAATTATTCCTTAGAATTTCAGATAATGAATTAATGAATTGTAACAACGAAGTATTTTTTAATAAGATAATTTTTTTTCCTTTTACTTTGAGAATCTTAAAGCGTAGCTTTACTTAATACTTAATACTGCTGTGATAGCAAAGCTTATGTAATTCTCATAAAATATGATTGCCCCGAACTGTGTATTTCTGTTCATTGCAGGAAAGTGGCGTTATAGAAAAAAGTGCATTATTTTCTTCTTGGAATTCTGCTGGAATGAATTATTTTTAAAATTTAACAATGAACTCAGGTGGAAAAAAGTGAGAAGAATTTGCGAAGAATATACCAGACGTTCTATCCTTATCTATTAGATAATTTTATTCACATAATAGCTTTTAGTGAGTTTGAAAAGGTAGAATAGAAATAGGGAGGCAAATACTTAGATTAAAAAAGTTGACGCTTAGAATTGAAAATTCATCTGCTTTTATAAAAATAATATCATAAAAAGTCAAAATTGGGTTAATTTCTTCTGTAAGACAACTGTGGAATTCAAAATTAAATTGGCATGAGTCATTATATAGTGTGTATCATCTTCCCAAAAATTTATTCCATTTTTTTCTGATTTAGGCTAGCAAAATAAAGAAGGATCAAAATCTGAAGCATTATAATATGATTATCACGATATATTTTAAGATTGATTCATCTACCTTAATATAAAATATTACGTTTAATGATTAAAACCATGATATATTTAATGTCGTAGTATTGCACGTTTCTATAATTGCAAAGCGTTATATAATATATTTCTAATCATTTTGAAATTTTTATTAAAATTTGAAGAAAAAAGTTACAAAAATAAAATAAATATCTATAAAAAAGATAACCTTTTAAACTTCAAAATAGCACCAAAATGAATTTTGCGTAATAAAGGATTTTGAAATCATTGAAAGAAAATTTATAATTTCTATTAATTTTTAATTAAATATCTTAGAAAAAATTAAGAAAAAACTTTGTAAGCACCTATCATTGAATAAATAACTACGTGACAAACTTGGCAGATATCCATCCAACGGCTTACATTATAGAGTGCTTATCCCCACATATTGTAACTTATCGATAATATCTTTCTGATAAACGTCAAAAAATTAAAATTGGAAAGCACAACTAACGATGTTGTAGGAGTGCAGTTGTAGTTATGTAAATGATATGGAATTTAAGTTATATCAATAAAGTGTCTTTTAAGAATTTAATTTATACATATCTAAAGCTCCCTATATAAATTAAAACAACAAAATGAATGAATTTGAGTTTAAAGCAATTATAAGCCTCTTTCCAACATAGTCGAAAAAAAACACCTCCAATGGTAGTTATCTCACCAAAACTTTCTTGCATACTCTTTAATAAACTTATCATGCCATAGAACACGTCACATGGCATTGACGTATAATGGTTATGAAATATTAACTTCTGGCGTGAATTTAGCATTTTTGCTGAATCTTCAGCGTGAACTTATGTTCGACCAATCGGGCAGATAGATTTCCTCTGAACAGATTTACTCAAAATTTAATAGAAATCTGCAAATTTGGTGTTAAGACCATATACCAAATTTCAACAGTCTAGCACACATCGTTTTTTAGTTATCTTTATCACATACAGACTATGGATGGCGCAGTATGACCAAGAATGGCTCTTGTGTTAAAAAAAACCCAAATCAACCAACCAACCAACCATAGACAGATGAACATTTTCAAAAATGTCTTTTTCGAACTCAGGGAAGTCAGAAAGATGGAGAATCATAGAAATCTCGAAATCGATTTTTCTGACGATTACTATTTTTTTTCTATACTAAGTATACGAGAAAGTAATTAGATCTAATAGAATTATAAACCGGGCGATTCATTAAATAAAAATTAATCCGTAAGGAATATCAGATGGCAGAAAATGCCTCTAATTCAACAATATAAAAAAAACCCCACCCACAGGGTTATAATCTTCTTACAGATAAACCTATTACGATTGGGTTAAAAAAATCCTCTTTCTGATTAATAGGGAGCTACTGAATATCTTGGGAAATCGAGTGCTGTACAAAGAGATTCGTAACTTCCGCTTCAAGGCCGGGAATTCATCTTTACAATTAAGTATAAGATGGAAAGCGGCAATTAAAAATTTTCCTTTCTCAGAAACTATTCTTTTGGCGTCTAATACACTGCACTTAATGAAAGGTGAGCTCGGATTCAATAAGAAATGAGTTGCGTTGAATCGATATAATATTCGCCTTTTTTCTTCTCTTAACGTCTCATCGTCATTTAACTGGTTCATTGAGTTTCAAAACGGAAATTAATGGTTTAGCAATGAGGGTAGTGACCATAAACATGGATGGTCCTTTTTTTTTAGACCCAAAGATTAACAAACAAATTAAGTAACTTTGTCGGGTTTCTTGCACTTTAGGTCTGCAGTTTATTCTGAAGCCATAGAGTGTTTCGAATAGTAATGGGCTTCAGGAGTATGCTGTTAAATGCTGAATTTGTAACAGTTTCTTTAATTGACAAGAATACATATAAAAGCATGTAATTTTTTGAATTAAGATGTCTAACAGTTTAAATATGATATTTTTTTCAGAATATTAACAATAAAACATAACATTTTATGTTTAACATGGGAAACGAATAATTCAGAATTTTAAATTTATTTATTTGGTAAAATTTGTTTTTTTTTCCGAATGAAGAGCTTGTTCGAAATTTAATTAGTATACTATGCAATTAAGCTATTTGTATTGCTACGAGTAAACCTTTAGTGATGAAAGTCTTCTTATCCTTCCAAAAGAAAATAATTTAATATTACAAAATACTGTTGGTATCAAAATTTAATTAGCAAAAGTGTTACAACTTTGATTTTCATCTACACTTACATAAAACTGTGTTGCTTGAGTTTAGTTTAACTGTAAATTAAAACGAATTGACTAGTTATATTAAATATTTTTCTAACGAAAGTGGAAAGGGACTCAAAGTTTGATAAGGATATATATTTTTGATCTCAAAACAACGTACCGAATTTCATTTATCCAACTCACTGCAGTTTGAGTAATTGTCTTAACAGGGATATAGCCGGTTTAGAAGAAAAACTTTCTGTAAAAGGATTTCTTCCAAAATTTGGAAAAATACGCAGTTTTGGTGTAAAAATAGTGGAATAGATTTTAAAATGGCTAGTTTGTTCCTTTTTTTCTAACGGATAGAAAAGACAAAATTATAAAAGCCTTGTTTTGATCCTTGGAAGATCTCACATTTCAATGTACTAGTGAGACAGACTCAGGAAATGAATATTTCAAGCTAGAACTGAGACTGTATCAATTACAATCATGTGATTAACATAATAAAACACTTATAATTTCTAACAACTAAATCATTCATGGAGTGTTAGATAATCAATTTTCAAATTACTTTGTAGAAGTATTAAATGTCTTCGAAAGAGGAGAAACGTACAAAGTAGTTCATTATTTTTGTTTCAAAATAATATGAGATATAATCTTTACAACTATGTAAGAAAATGAAAGCGTCAATTGCCGGTTCTTCCAATATATTTGGACTTATTGAAATTTGAGCAATAAAGAGCTTTGCTAATTTAAATATCAGAGAATTAAAGAAAACCAGGCTTCCGCAGTTTCAAAATTGTTACCGATTTCGCCAAATTTGTTGCATACGAAATTCCATCGTATTTCATGTCGCCTAGATACATCATCAATAATCCCTTATCCCTCCCCCACCCTCAAAGTTTGAGAATAATCTCAAAAACCATATTTCACTGTACATTCTCAATGGAAAATCTCTGTAGCTTTATTTCCCCCCAATTTACCGATTTTGCCAATTTTTATATCCTATGAAAACTTCCCTAAATACGTCAGCAATGGTTACCTACCTATGCTTCTTTTCGAGAGATATCGCAAAATGAAGCATTTTTCACAAATATCGCAATGAATCGTTTTCCGCAGATATCACAATGAATCATTTTCGAGAAATATTGCAAAATGAATCATTTATCACTGATATCACAATGAATCATTTTCGAGAGATATAGCAAATTTTGTCATTTTTAAGAGCCAATTACTTTCGGTATTTTGCGAGCATAATAAACAATTAGAATACTTTGTGTTTATTTTGTAAGTATAATTTAAATTTCTTAAAAATTTCTTTAATGTACATATGATTCATCGAAGGTGATAGACATAACAAATTAAATAATTTTAATATGCTTAGTTGGCGGCGAGTATTAAATCAATTTAAGTTAAGGAGAAATTCTTTGAGCAGGAATTTTCAAACGAGTAAAGGGTGAAAGAAATTAAAAGTAAAAAAAAAAAGGTTAAATAAGGTAAAAAAGGTTAACAAATGATAAGTTTAATTGCAGCAAGTATTTATTTCATTGTAAACAGAAGACCTTTGCTTCATCACTAAAAGAATCCCATGACAACAAATCTATGACCTTTCGTTTTTGGTCCAAAACATTCTCTTCCAAATAAATAGAGAACTATTAAATATCTGTGTGGATCGATTCCTGTACAAAGTGGTCTATTATTTCTATTTCAAGCAAAGGTATTCATCCCTACTATTAAACAAAAGCTCAGAAACTAATGCACAGCCTGCTCTTAATGGAAAGCTAAGGAAAGGCGATAGCTGATTCAGGAAGAACGGAGTTGCGTAAAATTGAAATATTCGCTTTTCGATCCTCCAATGAACGTTTTATCGCTATTAAAATGGTTCATTAACTTTGCGAGGGAGATTAATGGTTGAGCAGCGTGTTACAAATCATTGACAGGGCAGTTCTTTTTTCCGTAGGTAGAACGTCGAGAATAGATCGCTGTGAATTCGCTGGGATTTATGTACTTTAGAAATAAATTTCATTTGCCGATAAAACGTGTTTTGAATAGTAATGAGCAATGTATAGATAAGTTAAACAGTGAATTCTTATTTTTAATTTATAATTAATATTTTAAGTAACATGAATGGATGTAGTTCTTAATTTTAGGTTCTGTATGGAAATAATATATCTTTAGAATAATGAAATGTTTATAGTTAAACGTTTATAGAAAACGTTAATTCAGATCTTCTAAATTTTTTGCGAATTAAAAATCGTTTCATTTTGTTTTTAATCCTTATTTGTCTAGAATTAAATATAATATTCTCTGTAGAAACAATATATCCTTAGAATACTGGAATTTTTATAATTAAACGCTGATAAAACATATCCATTTAGAGCTTCTAAAAGTTTTACGAGTTAAAAATGGATTTATTTGGTTTTTAATCCTTAGTTGTCTAGAAATAAATATATGCTGTAAAGAAACAATATATCCTTAGAATAATGAAATTTTTATAGATGAATGGTGATAGAACACATCCATTTATAACTTTTAAAAATTTCACTAATTAAAAATCGATTCATTTTGTTTTTAATCCTTATTCGTTTAGATTTAAATTCTTTATCGATAATTTTAACGATGAAATAATTAAATTGCTCGTATCATCTAAATACATAACTCACTGTTGCACTAATTAAGAAAGCCTGTATCTGTCCCTTAATATCTCGTGTTGTATTTACATTATTTACATTTTGCAACATGGAAAGTCGCAAAATTGTATTATCGTCTAGATTTTAGATTTTGGAAAGCAAAAGAGATAGGCGAGCTTTCTATTTAATTTTGAATGACAAAGGTTTCATTTTTTAGATTGAAGATTTTTTTTTTTTAAATTTTCATTTAATACTCCTGTTATTAGAAGCTTGGAATATGATCCTTGAAAGAAAATGTAAATTTACATCATACTGCGTATTGCTCTTTAACAATTTTGGGATGTTGTTTTGGAATTCGAGATACCACTTTTGGATGGTTTTATCCGCAGAAGTGTGATAAGCAACAATGAATTGATGAAAGATAAGCATTTACAAATTTCTTTGTTTCGCCTTGACCTCCGGACTATTAGACATTTTTTTCAATTCCTTTTCTCAGTTTATAATTTTGAACCTTTCTTTATTTAAATTATAATTCGAAACATGTGTATTTATTGTTTTTTATGGCTAGTTCCGCGATTGTTAGCTTCCTACTTCTGCTGATAATCGTGGTTTATTTAGTGCTAAATAAAATGCAAATATCTACTCCTTATCTTTCATCTACGCAGGCGAAACTAACTCTATCTCGAGCATGCGCTAAGAGGCGTCGGGGCTTCCATATATAGGAATAGACAGTAAAGTTTATATTTACATGAAGATTTTTCTAACATGTATTGAATTTAAGACTTAACTAGTAAACTTATTGAATTATAAGAAACAAATAGTACTGTGATGCATAACTTAAGGAAAACATTAAATATGTTACATAAATATCCAATCTTCCAATCGATTCCATGTAATTTATTCTCATTTAACTTATATTAATATGCTCAAATAATACAAATATTTACTGAGTGCTATATTAACTAATTAAGACTGATAACAAAAGGCTCAAGATTGATTAGATTTCTAATGTTAGATTGAGAACTTGATTATCGAAAGAAAAATGAAAAAAATTCTACCAGTAAATGATTTTTCTTAATATTATTAGATGGAATCGAATTACGCATATCACATGCAAAATGTAAATTAGTGCTGCCATTTTACATTGATTATATTTACCATCTTAATGATCTGATTCTTTTGTTACATTAAAAAATGTTGTGGAAGCAGTTTATATGCAATAAATGATGAGCCAACAAAAGTTTCAAGAAAAACAAATCAATTTATAGTTCCTGTCAACAACATTTCCAAAAACAAGTTATAGATAATTAAAGTTTTTCTCTTTGGGTAACCGAAATAAATATTGATAGCAGTGTTATTTTTCAAATGAAATAATCAATTTCCTAAACCAAACTGAATTATTCATTACTTCCAATCATGAAAACCATTTTGAGCAAAAATTGTAGAAATGCGATAGTCATGGTTATTGAAGTTTTGCTGTTTAATAAACTACGAGTTTGTTTAATAATGTTTCACTTGATAAATGATGATATTGCGGAAAATATTATTTTTGGTTCGGTGTTTTACTAGAATTAATATTAAAATAAATGAGGAAAGGCATAATATTTGTTTTGATACCATGCGCAGTGGTACATTATCTCCTCATTAATCATTTTTTTCTACAAATTAATAAACAATATTTTTTATAAGTCATCGCCAGTTTTTATTTCATCATATTATCAACAGCATCGAATAGAAGGAAAAAAAAAGAATATGATACATTTGTCGGTAGTATACAAGTAAATTTTTTACCCTTAACTAACATTTTTGCAAGTAAGCACATTAGCTTCATAAGCACCAGATCCCCCCCCTCCCAAGTTACAATGAATTACCCGAAAATGCTGTTTTCGAGAAATTTACGTTTTATGTACAGAATGTGAGTTTTTTTAAATAAAAATTTCTTTTTTATTGATAGCAGTCAAATAATCATTTACGCACTTTCGCGAGTTTTTATGCTGTATAAACTTGATTGCATGTATAACCATAAAAATCGCAAATTATTATAGTTTGAGATAAAGCCGAATTTATATTTAGTAAAAAAATAAACAAAATTGTTTTATATATAAAGGAAAAAAAAATTCCTCTCACGAGGCAGATAATAGAAGTTTAATATTTTTTAATTAATTAAATGTCTTGTGGCAAATATTAATCTTTTATATATTCCTTTTATTTTTTCTACAGTCAAGAGAAATATTTATATGCATCTAAGCGTGAACCTTTTTATTTCTTCGTATACAAAATATGGAAAAGAAATTACTGTAATATTTAAAAAAAAATACGATCTCAAGATTTGGAAGAATTAGCGTATTACAGACCTTCCCTGAGCTTCTAAAAATATTTTTGGAATTTTCTCCATCTCTCTATATGAACATGATACCTTAAAAACGTTTTGAACTAGGTGGATGAAAATTGGTATATGGTTACACAAAATTTATAGATTGCTTTGAAATTTTGAATGAAATCTAATCTCAAGATGACTTTATTGCTTGCTGCTTGTGTACAGGTGAACTCGGCTAACTACAAAATGCAAAATCGGGATGCATACACTTTAGTGCATAGATTTAGTATCTAAAATGTAGATCTGTGTTAAGTGTAAATTTTGGACCAAATCTTTCACAGAATGGGCAATCTGTCGGTCTGTTCATAGTCATGACAATTCATATAAACACGACAATTTAGTTGTAACATTTTAGATAAAGGAAATTTGATATATGATTTGATTACTACAGTTGTAGTTCTGTGTAAAGTTTTGATTTTAATCGGCCTGAAAAAAAAAGGCGTTCAAAATTAACAATCAGTTTTTTTGCTACAATATTTAAGAAGCATAAAGCGCTCATGAATGAACTCTGCAATTAAAAATCTGAGTGAAAGATCTATCCAAAATCCACAATCTTATGTGGGGAAAAACTATTAGTAAATTAGCCTTCATTAGTAAATTGCCAGAAAATTTCGAGAAGACAACTCCCCTTGATTATTTTATGCAATTTAGATATTATACATATATGTCAGATACGAAGAATCTTTTCGTTTTCCTTGATATAAGCAAAAGGGAAATTAAACTATTTGTGGAAATTTGATTCCTGACGAACAAAATAAAGATTCTGTATTATGAAATGTATTACTTCAGTTAGTCATAATAAAAGATTAATGTAAACAATGTGTCTTCGAAATTTAGTTTTGATTTTTATTTGTTGATTGTTGTTTTATTTAATAAAAATTATTTGAGCTCAGGTTTGAAATATATTTTAATTTATGAGCTTGACTTAGGCATTGAAATCGTCTGTGACATTTAAAAGGCACCTCCATGGGAACAAAATTAATATCGTATTCATCTTTATCAATGGACCTACTCATACAGTAAAAATTGAATTAAAATACGTACTCGACAACTGTCACGTGTGCTAATTTGATGGTTGAATACATACATGCACCATGGAAAAAGAAAGAACATTTCATAAGGCAATGTGAAATTACGAGCTTTTCAATTACGTTATTTCTATTATTATTTCGTGTTGCATTTAAATTATTTTGTTGCTTTTGAATTAAAATTGATTGTGAATAGAATGCTTGATATTTGTGCGTCAATTATAATGTACAACCGAATCTCATTGTAAATGAAATTTATCGATCTGTTTTATAAATTCATCTTTTTTTTAAAACTAAAATGAACGATTTGTATCGAGCTTTCAACTTGTATCTAGTAATATTCGAGTTTACAGTTTCTAAAAAATTGTTTTTGTTTTTGATATGCTAGTATTTGCATATCAAAGAATTTGGTTAACTGATATTTGTTTAACTTACAGCATATTAAATTGTTTCTCATCATTATTACATCAGCATTTAGTACAAGAATACAAAAATTAAAATTTTTCTAATTATTAAGATGCAGATCATCATATGCATCAAAATGATCAAAAAATTCCTCCCGACAAGCTGGAAGGCAAAGGAAGATTTCTTTTCATCTAAGTTTATATTACATGAATCTAATTGCAAGCAAAATTAAGACTAGAAAATCAATTTTCAGCCCCTAAGACATTATAATTATCAAAAAAATTTAAATACAGAAGTTGTTCTTCTTAATGAGGCACTAATTTGGTTAATTTGATTTATTTTTTCTTCATTTTAAATCTTACTATTAGTTCACACTCTCCCTATATTATATATCTTGTTCAAATTTCCGATCGTTAATAAAATACTTTTTATTCATCCATTCAAGTTCAAATAAATTTTTTTAAACTTGTAGTGAATGACATTTGATGTTAACACAGTTTTTTCAAATATTAATTCATTAATTATTGAATTTAATTAATTTTTAATACTTTAAATAGAGATTTAGCAGTTTGTAATGAAAATTGAAATCAACAGGTAGTAGCTCAATCGGTAAAATGCGAGAATTTCAGTATTTTTCACGTGAAGGTGAAGAATGCGAGTTCAATTCTTGCGAAAGTAGGAATTGATTTTGAAAAGTTTTTTTTTTTTTATTACTTGTTTTTAAGGAAGTTACAGTGAAATGAAAATTTCACCCCCTTTGAGCTAGATGTCCCATTTACAAACTCATCTGAGGTTTCTACATTTCTAACAACATGTTCGAATCTGTTTAAAATCCAAACAAAATTACTGCAGTTATCTTGATTAAAGGATAACATGGTCGTTATATGCATTTCTTGATTGAGGGCACTGGGGTCCAAGGCATATGTTCCGGTTAGGTGGTCAGTCTAACACGGAACCCCTAGTGCAGGAATGGCAAACCAAGAGCACGTGATACAATATTCTGGACACGCCAACGATCAAAACGGATTGCATGTGACTTCATTTGATAAACTGAACTTGTCCCAATTCGATTGGTTGGAAATTGAAGAATTTGAAATGCAACTGATTGCTTTCCGGTCTAGTTCAATATGGATTCAAAAAATTTATTGAAACAAGGAAAAAGTTGGAATTGATTGAAACAGAAAGATTAACAAGCAACATAAGTAAAAATGCCAGTAACAAAATTTTGTAAACATGGATTTCAGTTCTAGATACATTTAACTTTGAAGAAGCTGTCTCATGCTATTTTAACCATATTTTCATTTACCTATGCCTGCGAATCATTATTTTCAGAGATGAATAACATTAAAGAGAAGAAACTGTTTGGCAGATGACTGTTTAGAAACTGCTTGGCAAATGACACGAATTCAGCATGCATTCTGCTAAAAGTAACATCTTACAAACCTAATATAAGTTATTAATCATCTAATCGGCAACCACAGAAGTGACACTAATGTTACTTTCATTTGAATTACACGCATTACTAAAACATTTACTACTATACAGTAAAATATATATTTTTTCGTAGTAACTAAAGAGTTTTGAGTTGTTAGTATTTAGTTTTATTATTTCCCCAATAATGACAAGTCAAAATTATTTGACGGCTATATCTCATTAAACATTTCTTTAGAAAAAATGGCACATTGATCCTTAAAGGTTCACCATCCCTGCCCTAGTATTTAGTTCCCAAGAATGCTTGGTCCTCAGTTATTATATTTATTTCTCTAAAATCGTGTCAAGAGAGATATTGCAATACATACTACCTAAAATAATACTTAAAAAGGCATATTTCATTTCATAAATGTTTTAGGAATTCGTTTACATATTTAACGCAATTGAAGGAATAGCATTTATTTGGTACATTCAGTAATGTTTGTCATGTGATAAATATCTAGTAAAATATTCATTCACCATTCATCAAAAATAAATTTTAAACATCATAAATAAAAAACGTATCTAAACGAATATTTAAACTCTGTTAATTCTTCCAAATCAACTTTTTCTCAATTTGTTTGAATGAATAGAATTGTGGCCGATATTTTAAACAGCAGTAAAATTCCGAGAAACATTTTGAGCGGGTGTCTCGTTAATCTTGTAAAGCAGCAGAATCCGCAATCGTCGAAAGGAATGAACCATTTTTTTATGTTAATGCATCCTCGAACGAAAGAAATTATCATATCTAAAACATTTCGCTGGTGTTTCGTAAGCTTCTTTTTTTCCGGAGTAAATTTAATACTATAAATTCGTTTTCTGACGTGAATTTAAATGCGGGCCAAAAATTTATGAGTAGTGAAAAAAAGAATGGGAAAGACGATAAGAAATCCAAGTTTCCCTGACCGAGTTTTGTTGTTAAAGAGCAAATAAATGCGGGGGAAATTCCACATGATTTCAGAAATTGGTTTCTGAAATCAAGCGGAATGTCTTTTTAAATTTATGTTACGATTACGTTGTTAACCAGAGAATCAAGTAGTAAAAATCCGTAAAAAAGAGTAAACTTTTCTTTCTGATGTAATCCTATTTTTAAGAATGATAATATGATTTTGTTAAAAACGGAAGACATTTTAAATTATTTTGCAATATATTTTTATTATTAATCCTTTATCGTGTAGCTAATTGGCTACATGGTTTTATTTCCACTAATAAGCTTCACATGGCTGCTCCAAAGAGCCACAATGAGTAATAGAAAATCCTTTTTTAAATGCTTTTTCTTAAATATTTGTAAAAAAGATCAATATACTTCAAGAGCGATATTAGAATAAGAATTAAACCGGAAATTTTGGAAATTACCAAGATGGCTGTTGAATGAATAATTCTAACCATTAAAAATACTATCAAAATATTTTTTCGTGCATTCTAAAAATATATTAGTAAAATGGCTCTATTTTTCTCCGGAATTGTTATAAAATGTTTTGTGTCTCTTGGATATTATTTAATTCATAATGTAGCTATTTGATAAATTTTAATTTTTTAAATATTTTACGAGAAAACAATTTAAAAGTTTTTAAAATGATTTTCCTAAATTATATGCAGCTATTAAAAACACATATTTTTTTGCAAAAATAAATAAATAAATAATAGAAAAAAATCAGCTTTTGACAGCAAGCGGATTTGTCAGGAATTTTGGTTTTACTTACTTTCAATTAAATCCTTTATGAATAGTTTAATATTTATGATTTCCTCAAGAAAATATAAATTTTTGATAGTCGTGATATTTTAACAGAGTAGAAACTATTCTTTTCATTGCGTACATAAAATATCCGAAGAGATTCAAGCCCCAATCATATTTAATTTTTCTTTCGTCCGAGATAACTCCTGAGAACTAACAATCTATATGCTTTCATACTGCAAAAAATTAATTAAAAACCTATGTATTATGTTTCATTTCAGTTCCTTAAATATAATAATGGAATTAAAAAATATGACGAATTTTGCAATTTGTTTCAAAAAATTAGCAAAGGAAGCAATAAAGTAGTGATTTAACCCTATTTAAAACCAAACTTAAATAAATCACGAAAATATAACCTTTCTTATATTTAAGAATTTGTAAACAAAATTTGGAGTATTAATATAACAGACATTTATAATTTATGGAGAATATTAACTGTGGTCGGTTTAAAAAATCATTTGGTTCAATTGATATTCTAATTTAAAAATTATTTGGTTTAATTGCTATTCTAATTTCAATTTAAGGCAGGTTATAAAGATTTTAGACGATAAAAGCATTTTGAATTTTATATTTTTGTATTTTATACGAAGGTATTAATATGTTATGTATTTTATACAAAAAAGAATTTTTATGTTAAAAATATTATGAACGAAAAGATTTTAATCATGAACAACACCGTATTTATTAGTTATTTCCTTCATCAATTAAAAATCATAGGATAATTAAGTAAACAATCTATTTTTGGCACATATTAATAATATTAATATATGCCACATATTAATAATAAATATTATAACATATTAATAAAACTGTTATTAAATTTCTTATTCTGTAAATTAAAAATTCCAGAATATTGTTAACAAAATTTTTAACCAGATTAAGTATAAAATAATTGCGAAATCACAGGATAAAAAGAAAAGAAAATTTATCTAAGCAATGTGATAATACGAAATACTACTGTTTCCTTACTGAAAATAATCTCAAACATCAATAAGCTTTTCGCATATAAATCACTTACGGTAGAATCAGAAAACCTACTTTCAAATCAATAGAGAGCTATTAAATATCTTTTAAGTCGGGAATTCTACAAAATGATCGTACTCGTTGTAACAAAGCTGGGTATTCATCCTTACAACTAATCAAGAGGTTGAAAGCTTAAATTGAAAGAAAGATAAATCCTCGTTCATCGAAGCGGCTCTTCCGGCAGCTAATGCAGTGCACTTAATGGAAGGTGAGCTCCGATTCAGTAAGAACTGAGGTGTGAAATCGAAATATTCTCTTTCCTGCCTTTCAGGAAACGTCTCATCGTCATTAAAATGGTTTATTAAGTTTCACAACAGAAATTAATGGTCCTGTAGTGAGATAGGAACTACATCAGAAGAGATCCTTTTTTCAGAAGTACCCATCTGAAAAGTAAAATTCATTTGATAGATGAAGAGCCTTTGGAATAAGTCTCAAAATGTTTATTACATGCTTGGCGATTTCTAAATTTTTTTTCCTTTTAAAATAGCATGAATGCGTTTAAACAATCTTTTCGCCCTGGAAAGTTATTTGAGGCTTAATTGTTCAGGCTAATAACTGAACAACTTGCCCATTGTTCCTAAATAAGCAATTGTTTAAGTTGAATTCCAAAAAATCATTTTACATCTTCTTACAACTCTGTAGTTATTTTTAAAATATGAAACTTCAAAATAAATAAATGAAGCGTCAAAATGATGTCTTATCTTGAATGGTATCTGGAGCAGGCATCGGGCATCAAAAGGTTAAAAAAATTGGATATTTAAAATTTTATAGAGACTGTATATTAGTAAGTAAACAATGTAAAGTTGAGCAATGAGAAAATATTTCTATAAAATATTTTTTTATTATTTTTATATTTAAAGTATATAAAAAACTCATTTTAAGCTCTACTTATCTTTAATTTCAACTTATAAATTGGGAAATTTTATCATCAACTTTCAATTTACATTAATAAAACTTCGGGCATTTATAGCGTAAACTGAAATTTAATGAACTGTGTCAGTATTTCAGGATTATTCACTTGACTGACTATGCACAATTGAATATTTGACAATACACAAATAAATGCACGCTTAACAGACTTGCTTAGCGCATGTGGGAAATTTTTTTTAGTAATAGATTAGTGAAGAGTAAAGAATTCTTCAACGGAATTAGGAAGTAGTAACGCTGAAAAAGTTTGATTTAACTTATTAATTTAAACAATTATTATATATTATTGCGTAATTAGAAGCAGCTTTTATTCTTGAAATTCTAAATGGCTTATATGTCTTTCATTTCGATGAAGAGGTGAATATCGAGTTTCCACTAGAGGTTTATTAGTTTAGATATCAAATTTATGCATTATATATATCGCATTACTATTGTTATGGAAAATAAATCCAAACGTCAGAGTCCGGTACTGTGATCGTACGGTGAAATAATCCAGCAGATTCAATGACGAATAAAGAGGTTTTATTCTCCAGGAAAGTTATATCACTGACTCTCCGACTCACCCGAAGGCATGCGATAAAGAATACTGAATGACCAGATCGCTGCAACAGCAACACTGGCGGGAACAATATTTGAGTCCTAAGGGTCATCTGCGGCCACGATACAACCCTTCCCGAAGGAAGTACGTTCCGTCATCGATGGGAGGAGCCAGATCCCCCACCTTTTTCTGTACCCTCCAAGGGGGGGAAATCCAACCACCATACCAGAAGCATCTCATTCTCGTTTCGAGGTTCCCCTCCGGGTTTTATTCTCCAGGAAAACACGAACCCATAACAACACAACATAGCAGAAGCGTACAAAAGAACAACACTTGCAACAAACAGAATCACACAAACAATAAATCTGCAATAAAGAAACATAGCAGAAAAGCTCGCTATACGAGAGACATCACATGACTGAGCGACTACTGACGACTCTCAAATCATCTGCTGCCTGAATCGCTAGAGCTGAATTCAACAGAAGACTCTAAACTGACTTGAATGACTTCAGCTCTGTCTTTTAGGACAAAGGAGGTTCTAGAAAGATCAAATTGCTCGCCCCTAATAGAGACAAATAATCGTCAAATTTGTCGCCAAGTCCGGTTTTTAGTTTTGACTCGGCATCCGTTCAATATCTGAGCTACCTGTAAAACTGTCTTCTTTAATAGATTATTTATTGTGCTGGGAAGACACAGTACAAATTATTAATGCTATATACAAATAGGATATAATATTTAAATCATTTCAAATATAATAATCGATTGAAGAACGTAATGGTATCGCGTATTCCTAGCAGTAAAAAAAACTTTTTGTTTTAAATTTGTACAAAAATAATGATAGTGGTGAATATAAAAATCTATTACTGTAGATCGTCGATGGTTTTTTTTCTTGATAATTGAGGAATTTAATTCCAATGTCTGAATATAAATATAATATTTTCAGAAGAGTAAGAAAGACAATAGATAAACAATTTTCATGGAACATTTAATTTTTGAAATAAATTGATAATTATCTTACAGTACTTTTATCATGAACTGACATTTTATAATTATATAAACAGCATTAATGATCACGTGATTAAAGTAAGTATTCTGACCCCGCGTTTTGCATCTCTTTAATGATACTTCAGTAAAAAAAAATCTCCCATTTACTAACATTTATGTTTATTATTGTTGTAAATCCGAGGGTAAAAATCATCATTAGGCTTAAGGTAAAATGTTAATTCTAACCACTAATGATGTTTTCGAGGTGTTAACGCTTCATTCACAGAACGTGATGTTTTTATCACGTTGCTAATGAGTACTCACTTAAAATGCGTTTTTTGAATTTTTATTGCGAAAAGTTTTTGAATGTAAATCTAGCCGTAAAAACTAGAATTTCTAACACCAGAAGACAAGCAATTCTCGCAGTATTAAAAGACAAAAGATATTTTTTGCACTGATTAACCTTTTTTCTTTTTTCAAAAATCAGGTGAAAGGAGGAATGAGATAATAATGGCAAGACAGAGAATAAAAATCTAAAGATTTTTTTTTGTTAAGGAAACTTTTTGTGGTTTCATAAGTCCCTGATGATTTTCATTCTCAGAAACAGTTTATATTAGGAAGATAAATTGATTTTAATTATCTCTGACAATTTGACAACAGAACTTCAAGCTGATTGTATTACTTTTTCTTATCTCTTTTTACACGAAGTAATGTTCAAGCATATATTATTTAAAAAAATATTTTCTTTGGTATATCTTTCAACGCACATAAAATACAGAATATTTAAACTTGCGGGAAATCTTGTTCTATTGAATTCAACCTTTCACAACATCGGACTTTATTTAAATTATTAACGTTTAAATAAAGGGTATCCCAAAACTAACGCAAGATTTCAATTTGCAGCCATTCGAGCAGTAAAGTGTGTTGCTGCTTATCCCCCTTGGATTGAATTCCAATTCAAACCAAGTAAGAGATCGAGGAAAGAGAGGCGCAGTAGCTTCCGAGAGTAAGAACTCCTGAGCACCCGATGGCAGAAGTCTGACTTTAGCTCATATGAAGATGACACTCATTTGCACAAACTTTTTTACAGGGAGGGGTCTTTCCCACACCTCACAGATAGAACACAGAGTAGATAACAACCATGCTCGAACCTTAGTATAAGCGGTTTGGTGCACGTTAAACATCCGGGCCAAACGTCCTCCCGTTGGTGTGGTGTGGTGTGGAGGAGGGGGGCAGCTTAGGTGTCATCCTCGTCATCTGACCGCAGTTTAAATTATGAGGTCCGTACCAAAATAGCCCTAGTGTTGCTAAAACGGGACGTTAATATAATTAAACTAAACTAAAGCAAACCAGGATGCCTATAGAACGGGAAAGACGCGCTACAGCTTGGCCAAGACGCCGGTGCAGTAAGCTGTTAGCAACCCTATTAAAAAAACCATTTGACAAGTTAATAGTTCAATGTTAGTAAAAATGGAGCGTTACACGATAGAACAACATGTTAATGCGAGATTTGAATTAAATAAAAAACACAGTTTTATTTCCCTTATATTTTTATTGAATCGTAAAGGGCACAGGATCGGATTATGAATGCAATAACACATAGGGAAAATGGCCTCCACGGCTTTTCTGGCACATACACACTCTTTTGTCGAAATTTTCTATGACCATTTTGCATAAATGAGGCTGACTTTCATTGATGCAGTGTTGAATTTTCTTCTGCAATGCACGTGTGCTTGTGGGTCAGTTGACATAGACTTTGAGTTCAAATATCTCTATAAAAATAAATCCAATGGTGTTAAACCACATGATAATGTACCAATTCTCAATATTTGAACTGTGACTCCCAGACTTTTATTATTTTTGAAATTTTGTTCAACCATGAAAAGATTTTGTTCTATCGTGTAACGATCCATTTTTGCTAACCCTAAAATATCAGCTGTCAAGTGGTTTTTTTAAATAAGATTGTCAACACGAATGACTTCAACAACTTCTTTCGTCATTCGTGACTTTACTTCACGAATGACGAAAATGTAAATTAATTTAACTTAAATTCATATCTTGCGTTAATTTTGAGACACCCTTTAATTAGTATACTATTTCGAATTAATTTAGTTTAAGTAATAAATATTAAGTTACTCAAGGAACTAGAGTGCAAGTATTAACTGTTTTTCCTCATAATTCAAGAGTAATTCTTTTGCTGCCTCAAATAGTTTTTTTTATCAAGATGTTTTGTTTGGTAATATAAATCTACTTCCTACATTAATATTTTAATATTTTTTTTTGTTTTCATTAGTTTCTAAATGTCTTATTCGTTTAAAATCGGAATTCTTTTTTGCGCTAGAATTTCTCCCTTTTTTGGTATTAATAGAGAAATTCGAGTTGAAATTTATGGGAATTAATTTCCTAAATTAATATATTTCTTTAATTTTACTCAAATTACCTTTTTTTCGATATTAAAATTTTTTTATGAGATAAGTGTCAAGAGCTTAAAAACCTGTGAAGTTTAAAGCACACGGTACGCAATAGGATATAGGTCAAAGACAAGTCAGTTTTAGTTAAATGGACAGTTCAAAAAGTGCTTGTACGATAAATAACTTTCTTTTTTGTCTTTGCGTAGTCAAAATCTGAACAAAAACATTTCGTTGTGCTCATAATATTAGTACAAAATGTAAACACATAGCATTAATAAAAATTATTCAAACAAAATATACTCTTAATTTGAGCTAAATGGCAAGAAAACATGTCTGATGGTTAAAATTTAATTTATATTCAGTTGAGAAACTCAATAATGGTTGCCATGTCACAATGACATAGCATAATTGACCCTATTATCATTATAATTTATTTTTACCAGTAAAGATTTTTCTGTAACTATTAATTACTGAAGGCTTCAAATTTAAATTGGCAAACAAATGCGAAATTGAGGCATAAGATAGTCCTTTATTTGCATATTATTCAGTATGAAATAGTTAACTATATTTGTTATTTTATAAAAATTGTCATTTTATGGTTAAATGATTAATATCCGGATTATTAGAATTGTTGAATTGTTTAAAAAATTATATCAGTTTTGTTGATCGATTTAATTTGCATTCAAGTGAATTTATATCCATTTGAGATTTCAACTGGTTTTTATTTTCCATGACTGCTGATCCGAAAAAAGGTCTATTTAAAAAAATACGAGAAATATCACCTAAAAGAAAATTTCGATCTTAATGATCATTCTGTGACTTCAACTTGCCACAGTATGCTTACAATAGCGTTACTCTACATAAATATTTTATAAATACATATTAAATTGAAATCAGTATAATCGGGAAAAGAGCTAAATGATGAAAAAATTTTTCATGTTGATTACATTCACAAATTCTTGGAACAATCAGATCTAAATCACATATAATTCACTATTAATGATTTGTAGAAAACATTTTTCCTGAATAATTTTACTAATACAAACCCTCTTTTGACATAAAAAGATCTTTTTATTAGTAAAGAAGGAAATAAATAAAAAAAGAAGTGAAAAATTTATTAGAGGGGAAAGAAGTTATACCAAATATAATCAGAATCCAATTACATAAAAAAACCCCATCAAAATTCTATGAAATGAATTTCTAAGCTTTATTTTGACAAAGTTGTTTATTTTGAAAAGAATACGCGTCCATTATTTATTAATGAAATTTTAGTATTAACGATTTTAATACAATTTAGTGACCAGCGCTAATGGTTTTCAAGAAATTTGTTCGCATACTTTCGAAAAATGTATTATTAACAATATACCATGGGAAAGCAATAGTTACGAACAATCCCTATTATAGTTCCAACCTTTTCGATTTTTTTGACAATTAATCACCGACATAGGAACTAGAAATCTTTTTATCGGCAGATTAAAAACAAGATTTGACAAAACTAAAATTGTAACCATAAAATCCTTTACCAAAGATCATATATTTATGTCAATCCCTTTTCGAGTCATTACGTTTATAAACTCATGAAAGTAGAGGCAAACAGACCACCAGTCCCTTAAATAGATATGGTTCAAAATTTAATACTTGTCTAAATACTTGGTATTAAATTTTTTGTACAAAATTTTATTTGTCCAGCTCTTTTTGTTTCATGGTTATTGTTTTAGTTCATATTTGGATAGTTGAACTGACTGATTTCCTCTGAATGGATTTTGTTCAAAATGTGATAGAAATTTACAAATTTTGAACAGATACCATAAACAAGACAAAATATTTTGAGTTAAATGTCAAATCATTGTTTACAGACCAACAGAATTCCAAAAAAAAGTTTTTCGAAACTGAAGGAAATCTGAAAAGTAAGAAAAATTGTCAAAGTTTGTAAAAAAAAATGTTTTCTTTGTATTAAGAGACAATAAAAATATGTAGAAAGTTAAATGATTTCACAATTTAATGCTCTTAGTTTAAAAGTACTCTTAATGTTATATTGAATAAATATCGTTTTGTTCATTGCTTTATTCCTACTTTATTATGATTCTTTATTACAGACAATTTTTCCAATGTAAATGGGATTTTTAAATGGTATTTTAATGCTTACTGTAGCTTTAATACTCCTTTATTATAAATGTGCTCAGTAAATAAAGTTATTAGTAGTTGCTGAATTTTTGAGAGTGTATTACAACTTTATATATTCAACAGTATACATAGTACTCAGTCTTACTCAAATGCTGCATTTTATTGATTTTGAAAAGGCAGCAAAATAGACAATGAGTATATTTTATGTACCCTCTAGAGTTTAGCAAATAGAATTTAGCTATTTTCATGAAATATAAGTCTAATTTAGGAGTAATATGAAAAATTCTCGTTATTTTGGCGAAAGGCAGAAAGATAGCCGTTGAGCTATTATTTAATAGTACCTGTATAAAAAAAATCCTATAACTGGTTTGATCTTGGACGTATATAACATACGCCATTAACCCATAGGCAGAAAATTGATAAAATTTGGTCTCTAACCTAAAACCCTCGACATCGAAAGACGAAATCGATTCACAACGCCATTTCAGAGCTATTTAAAAAGTTATTCTGCTGCAATCCGAGTTATCAATTCGGGCATTTAATTAGGAAAGTGGAATGAGTATTCTTATTTTTCTTAAATTTATTTGTTAAAGAATGAATTACATTTTATTATTATTTTAAAGTCATGAAAGGAAATTTATCATCCTATTAAAAAAAAGGCCCTTTGGAGTAGCCACAATAAACTTTCCCGTATATTGTCCAATGAAACTTAAAAGCTAAAGAATAATACTTAAGAAAGATGTAATATTATCCTCATATTGTATAACAGATAGAATTCACATTTTATATAAACTTATTCATTTTACAAGTAACTATTTTTTAATTGATTTTTTAATGTCTTTCTGAATTAAGTGGTCTATTCTGTTATCAGAAATTAACCTTTGGTAAGGACTAATCTAAAATATAAAAAATTGAGCCGATTGTTAGAACTTTATAAAGCAGTCCATTAATTTTCTGTAAAATAAGGTCTTCATACCTACTCTTAAGTAAGAAAGTAGAACCTTTATTGTTGAAAAAAAAGTGAAATTTACAATCACAAAAGTGGCCATCCCAGTTATTAATGCTATTTATTTAATGGAAGGTGATCTCGATTTCAGCAAGAAAAAAGTTGTTTAAAATTGGAATATTCATTCTTTTGACTTTTAATGAAAGCTTTATCATCATTAAAAAGTTTCATAATTTTTTTCAAGAAAGATTAATGATTCAGTAGCACTGTCGACAGGCTTTTTTTAGGAGCCGAGTTTTTAAAAATTAATATTGTGTTTTTGGACCAAGTATGTTTTGTAGTTGTGGTATCTATAGAATATGATTTAATGCTCTGAATTATTATTTATAATTCATTTATTAAAGGAACATGAAAATTTTCAATTTTGTAACTTTAGATCTTGCATAGAAGACAATATATCTACAGAATAAAGAAAATTTCTTATTGCAGTAATGTAGTTGATTATATAAGGATTTAAACCTTTTTTGATATAATGAAATTGTTTCATTTTTTATTCAAAATTTATGTATACAATTTTAATCGTTAATTGTAGTTTTTTTTGTATTTAATTCTTTTGTTTAGTTTTTCTAAGTGAAATACTGAGTCAATTTGATAATAAAATCAAAATTAATTGATTGATTACCAGCAGTTATGAAAATTCTTTTAAGTTTTAAAATTGCACGAAAATGGCTGTGATGATTAATATTTTATTACCCAATGACTGAAAATGCATTTATTTGCTTTATAATTGAGGACATTTTTATCGAGATTTTATTCTAGACTCAATATTATTCATGAATTTTGTAAGAAAATGAATGAAAGACACTTATAAAATAATTGATATTCGAATTATTATTAGTTTATTTTGTTCAATTACAGTTAGTTTTAAAGAAGAGCAATTCCATCTTTTAATTCATATGATTTTTAAACCACAAAAATTTTATAACTAGTTTCTATCTCATTATATAATCAACATTAATTAGTTAAGCATAAGAAAAATAATCTGCTTTTATTTCCTATTTTGCATTTTAGTAATGATGCCAGTTTTAGAGCTGTTTTTCATTAACAAACGTTGTTTTCGCAATGAATTCGCGAATAAAACTCATCTTTAAACTTGAATGCCACTAACGATGCTCTTGAGTTTTATGTTGAGAACGTGATGCTTTTATAATTGTTTTTGTTATTACAGAATGATGATCAGTACTCAGATTCCCTAATGAGTTGTTATAGTTGAAAAAAATCTTATTGTGATTATAAGAGTGATCATAACAAATTAAAGTGGTATGTCAATCAAAGCATAACCACACAACTTACTAACACTGGAAATGAAGCAAAATGTACTTCTCATGAAAAAAAGCATCTTTTTCGTATTGCTTCCTTTCTGCTTTCTAAAAAGCAATAACATTGATGACAAAATTTGCTTAAAAGTTTATTTGAATTTTTCTAAAATATGAGAAGTCTGTAAGGAATGTGAAAGATCATTTTTTAACTAATAAAACCTATACAGGATATCCGTTCTATAAGTATCAAAAGTAATGACATTTTAATAGAAAAAACATCTCATCACGTTTAAATGTCAACAGATTTCGATTAACCTCTAAATGATAATTCAGCTCTCCCCAAGTATTTAATAGCATATCTGGATAAATTAAAATATTAGGATTTAGTAGCATATTAGGAGTGAAACCCAGCGGCCTTGGTGATCAGGCAATTGGACCCCTTCCTTTAATTTAACTTTCAGTAAATGCCATATTCAAAAACGAGGTAATATCTCCGTAAAAGTGTCATAGAAAGCCATCTTATAGGAATAGTGAACGAAACAAAATTTGTGGAACAGAAGAACTTTATCACGTAAGGTAATAAGAAGTTGAAATATTATGAATATGGAAGTTTACTTTTATATTAAATTTGTTTTTAATTGATTGTTGATGTCCTTGCCTCTTACATAAAAGGATTAAATTTTCCTACAGACTGAACTAATCGATTTAATTCACAGAAAGCAACATACGTAACTTGCAGCTAAAAATTTGAGCGAATAGTATCTGCACAAAAATGTTAATGAAAAATTTTGAATAATATGATGGAGCTTAAATTTCTGCATTCTCATGTGCTCACACATGCAAGATATCGAAGAGTGCTTAAGTCTTACAACGAAACAATGATTATACAGAAGACTTACATAAATAATATATGTACTGCAGATTTATATGATATTCTAAGAGCGAGAGAGATTTATTAAAATTTAAGTCGAAAGGAATGTCAATAATATGAATAATGAAAACGTATATAAATATATAAATATTTTCCCCTTTATTTTCCAGTGAAAAGCTTCATACTTTCTTTTTCTTTCGCCACAGAATATCCCCGAACTTGGAATCTCTAGGATTCCCTGTCGGTTGAAAGGATATACGTGGGAGTATTTATTAAGATAAAAGAAATACACATAAAAAGACATAAAATATCAATATACACATAAAAAGACATAAAATATCAATATATACATAAAAAGACATAAAATATCATCAATACACATAAAAAGTAACTATATACAATATTATAATGATGAAAGAGGTGTTCGGTGGGGAGCATGAGTAGATGAAATCTATTAAAGTTGATACATTCTGGAGAAGAGCTTGGTTGAGAAATGAAACGAAAATTTATACTGGGCTTGGGTCTGGAGAAATCAATTCCTCGTTCTCTTGTAGGAACCGCACAAGATTTCTAATTTTAACCTTGGACATCTTGTTTCTCATAACGTTGGTCCACCAGATATTTTCTAGGTCGTGGGTGGGTTTTTTGAGATGAAAAGATGTGGTGAGAGGGCAGCTAGTGGCATAATGAAGGGGATCGCCTACTTCGCCGCAGCCACATTGATCAGATCCTTTAATATGGAATCTCTTGAAATATGAAGGGAAAGGGCCATGGCCAGTTGCAAAGATAATGTCAAGCCTATTCCAAGATGATGGGTAAAAGGACACTTTTGAGATGATTTGATGGATGTTTCTGACAGTTGAGCCATTGTCCCATTCTTCTTGCCATCGCACTAGGCTCAATTCATTTACAATAGTTTGCAGATGGCTTCTAGGAGCTGGGTATTGAACGGGCGTACCTGCAGAAATGGCCTGTTTGGCTAGGGAATCTGCAGCCTCGTTTCCGTTGTGGCCTACATGTGCTTTAACCCATCCTAACTTGATAGAAGGTTGGTGGAGCAGAATGGCTTGAATTTCCTGAACAATTGGGCTTGAGGTGGAGAATGAACTGATCGCTTTTAAGCTAAATTCGCTATCACTCCATATTTTAACGTTATGATCGTATTTGCTAGCCCATTTACATGCTTCCTTAATGGCCAGCTGCTCTGCTTGAAAGACAGAATTCTTTTCGTTCAGTTTGCCGAGCCACTGATGAGTAATTTGTTCGTTTTGGAATACGCAGTAGGCAAAGCCGGTTTCCCCCTCGATTTTGGATTCATCTGTAAAAATATCCGTCTTATTTGTAGGTTGGAATACCTGTTTGAGGGAAATTATGTCCTCAAGAAGAAAGTTTGAGGGGAAGATTTTTGTGTAAGAGCATTTCACCTCGAAGTTCTCAGGATGGAATGTAATATTCTGAAAATGGCTAGGTAATTGAAGACGACTTACTCTTACATAAGTTGTTTCTGCTTGCGCTTTGATGTGAAGTGGAAGAATTCCTTCGATAACTTGCAGTGCTGCCGTGGATGTTGTTCGGAATGCTCCAGAAATACTCAGGAGAAATTTTCTCTGTATTGAGATTAGGATTCTTTGTTGTCGGGATGAGAGAGGATAGGCCCAAGCTGATGCTCCATGTAGGATCATTCTCTCGGCAACGGTGAAGTAGAGATGACGCCTGAATTCTTTTTTCAGACCCCACGTGGAGCCAGCAATTCTGCTGAGATTTTGGTATAAGAGTGTCGCCTTCGTTTTGGTGTTAAGGAGATGAGGAATCCAGTTAAGCTTATTGTCGATGGAAACACCGAGATATTTTAAAGATTGTTGCCTTTTTATTGTTACGTTATTCCATTTAATCTCTGGCCCGTTGACTAATTTGCTTATCAAGATATTACATGATTTTTCTACGGAGATTTGAAGGTGATGCTTGTCAGTCCAGCACTTGAAGATTGAGAGAGCCTCCTGGGCGGCTGGTTTCAATTTTGCTCTTGTTGATTCAGCTACTACAAAAACAAAGTCGTCTGCAAATGCCTGGAGATGAATGTTAGCTGGCCATTTTTCAGAAAGAATTTCGTTTGCGTTAAGATTCCAAAAAACTGGTCCAGAACAGGATCCTTGCGCGCAGCTTTTTTGCTGTGACCAGGCGGCAGTGCCTTGAGATGTTTGAAGAAGGACTTATCTATTTTCTAGGACATCTTTAAGTGTTTCTGTAATTTTTGAATTGAATTTAAGTTTATCGAGGCTATTGCGGATGGAAGAGAATTCCAGATTATAGAAAACTCTTTGGATGTCTAAAGAAATTACCAGAATGAGTTCGTTTTGCTGTTTGAAATTATGAATTTTTCCCGTTAATTGCTGTATTGCGTGGTCTGTGGATTTTCCGTCCCTAAAACCAAATTGGTTTGGATGGAGCAAGTCATTTACTCTGAGGTGATGATTAAGTCTCTGTAAGAGGAGTTTCTCAAGGGTTTTGCCAATGGTGGGAAGAAGAGAGATGGGACGATAAGAACTGATGTCTGTTTTGTTCCTACCCTTCTTGTGAAACAATATTATCATTCCTTTTTTGAGTGGAGTAGGGAAGCATTGCAGTTGGAGGCACTTATTGAAGAGGGTGTGGAGAATATCCGGGAAGTTCTTGTTAATTTCTTTCAAAATTATATTGTCTATGGAGTCAAAACCTGGTGCTTTTTTAGGCGGGGCTTTACGAAGGATTTGTTTTATTTCGTTTTTTGAAAATGGTGGTTCCGGAATGAAAGGACTATTTGGGATTTCGGGAAGTGCAGTATCTTGGGCTGGAGGGTAAAGAGCCTTGAGGATTTCTTGGAAAAATGTGTTAGCTTCCCCTACGTTGGAGTTCCCCAAGAGCTTGAAGAGTTCTGAAGGTGGGTGGGCGTTTTTGATGCATGCTTTATATGGTATACCGTATGGGTTTGTTGAATCGGTGCAAAGATTATGGAAGGAGGACCGTTTTGCTTTTTGGTGGCCTTTTTGAATTCCTTTCTTTTCTTTGATTCTATTTCTTTAAAATGTTGCTTGAGAGACCCTTGAGAGTGTTGTACTCTTCTTCTTAATGCCCTGAGTTCCGTTTTCTTGATTTCGAGCTCCTGGGTCCACCAGCTGATGCTATGTTTAGTCTTAACATTTTTTACCTTGTAAGTTGTTTTGCATGCCTTGAAGATTTCAAGTTGTAAATTAAATGTGGCTGCCGAGAGATCTTCATGATTCTGAGAGGAGACTATTGAGTTGAGAAGCTCTGGGATTTTTGTGCTGAGTTGCTGAATCCTTTTACTGTGACCGCCATATGCTGTTTTAAAACGGTAGTAGCTCGAGCCTTTGCGTTGAGAGGATATATGAATTTTGATGTATTTATGGTCACTTAGAGAGTAATCTTCGAGGACTTCCCAATTACAGATTGAGGCGAGGTATGCTTCTTTGACGATTGAAAGGTCTGGCCAGCCTTTTCCATTGTTAGTTTCAAAAGTAGGGGGAGAATTTTTGTTGTTTAGGAGAAACAAATGATTTGCTGCGATGAGATCTTCCACTAAAGATCCTCCGGCATTTTCATCTCTGTATCCCCAGATTCTACTGTGAGCATTAAGGTCTGCCCCGATGAGAGCAATTTCCGTTCCGATGCTCTTGAGAAGAACATCAAGGTCTTGTAAAGTTTCTGAAATGTTTGAATGTGGCGATGAATAGGAGGAAATTATTGTCAGTGGGCCTTTATCCATTTGTATTTTAATTGCTGTGGAGTTATCCGTAGAAGGAAGAAACATTTGGCTTCGGCAGGAAGGAATGTCGATTAAACCAGCTTTTTGGTTGTTGGAATTCCATGAAGATGGAATTCCCGTGATTTTCCCCTCATTTATGTAAGTTTCTTGAACTAGTATTAAATCTGGAAGATGGACCATGGCCTATTTAGACAGGATTGAAGTACCTGTTTTTGATTTGGCTAAGTTGATTTGAAGGATGATTAGACCAAGGTAGGATGAAGACTTAGAAGGTCAGTTGAAACCGGTGAAGGAGTGAAGAAAAGGTCGTTGTGATGTAAATGGCGTAGAGCTTGAATTGGAGCAATTGTTGTTATTCATACTGTAGGGTTATTCGGTACCTTGCTATTTCTTTCAAATATGTGGGACATCTATTGTGTGAGGCCGAATGGTCGATGTTGAACCGTGCACCTTTCTACGTATTTTCTTCATGGCAGTTAATGCATGATTCCAAGTTGTTTCTGCAGTACTTAGTTTGATGCTTATGGCCACAATGAACGCAGTAATGCTTCGATGACAAACATTTTGTCTGGATGTGTCCATAGCGTTGGCACTTGAAGCAAAGATTTGATATACTCCGGCTTTCCTGAGATTATCAGGTGACTGCAGTCCCCTCTTCCCTTGATTCTAAAGCTCGGCTTCAGAGAATCTTTGGGAGCTCCGATGGTGAGTTCCAGTACTTCCAACACCTCTACATCTGCGATCCCATTTGGGATATCATATACGATGCATCTAGGGTGCCTGGTCGATGGTTTTTTGCATTCGATTGTTTCAGCTAGCCTCTGGTTTCCCTGAATATAGCAGTCGGCCACTATAAATTCTGTCGATATTGCTACGTTCAGTGGTGGCGGGGTGGTCGGCTGTACACAAGAAGAAGAAGGTTTCCCTGAATCATCTGGATTAATTTCTGCGCTCCTTCTTCATCCGAGCAATCGACTAAGAGGCCTAACTGCATTGATAGCCATTTTTTCTTTCGTTGGTTGTATGTTTTCTTCAACCAGCTTTTTAACATTTTCTTTGCTGTTCTCTTTGGGGAGCAACAGTACTATTGTGTGGGCTTATTTGGTGGCCGTGGCTTCAGCGTATGTTTTTGCTGGTTTCGCTTTTTCTTTTGCTATGGACTCTTCTTCAGTATCTTTTTCCTCCTTTTCTCTTAGAAGATTTCACAGATCACTGAGAAGGGCAAAGGCCTTTACCCTTTCATTATCATTTAGCCTAAACTTATGATTTGCTTTTTTTCCCATCAAAAGTTCGGAGAGTTCAGCGAAAAGAAAGTCTCTTTTGTATACTGCAGTATTTCGCACTGCTTCGATTGGCCCATTCGTGCAGTTTTCAGTTATGGATTTATCAGCCGATTGTGAGTTAGTTGCGTTATTCTCAATAGGGCTGGGATCCCCGACATTGGTACGGAGAGAAATTTTGTCTGTCATAATTGCAGGTTTTTCCCGAATTAAATGAAAAGTTCTTGTAAAATGTATTATATATATATATATATATATATATATAAACAGTAGAAAAGTCGAAGATTTACAGAGAGTAGAAACAGCCGGGGCAGAGGCCGTCAACTCTGGCAGAAGTGTGCTAAAGAAGTCTCAATTGTGTATTATGAATAATCTAGGAATTTTTTATATATATAAAAATGAGTGGGAGGGAAAGAGATAAAGGGATATTCCCCTCCTTTTTTGGAGAGATTTAAGATACAGAAGCTCAGATGTGGTGTTACAATTTTTGCAGGGTCCTACAAAAATTGTAAAAATCCTGATGTCTTGAAGCATTCAAAAGTTAGATCAAAGGAATGAGTTTATGCTAAATTGCTCATGTCGCCGGACATTTGTGAGCGGTTTGCTCATGTGTTGGCTCCGCACTCAGACTTTTTTTAAAAATTTATATCCTGGCCTCCGTTTCGCAATTAGAACATTTTGGGGAAAAGAATTTTTTTTTAGTACTTTAAAATGCTAATAATTTAAACTTTTAGCGTGGATGACATGCATGGGCAGGTATGATTTTTGGAGGTGGGTACCAGTCAGAAGGAGAGAGGTAGGGGTATTTGAGGAAACAGACATAACCTGTCCGTAAATTAAGTTAGGTAACCCGGACTTAAGGCGTACAGGAAAATTTTGAGAATGTAACAAGGTCGAGCAACTGGAATATTACTTGTAATGGTGTATAAGAGAATATTAAAGATTATGATAGGAGATTGTTATTCGTTAATAAAAATGACCCTTTGATTAAGTAACCGGGACTTAAAATATTTTTGATATATTGAGAATGCGTCGAGGGAAAACAATAAAATAAAAGTCACGCGCTTATTATTGGAAAAGAGGGTTGCAAAAGAGATGGCAAGAGTATTGATGTGTTTGCAGCCTCGAAATAATTTCTATGAGTAAACTTTACAATATATAAAACGAAGACTGCAACCTGCTTGAACAGGCGTGTTTCAGGTAAACCGAATTAAGTATCCAAAGGGTTAAACCGACGCTCGCATAAGGAGTAGGGGAAAGGAAAGTTACTGCCTGCTTCGCCATCTCACGGATCCGAAAGTTAAGTAAAGAATAACAATGAAAACAAAGGGGAGAGAAGAAAACCAAACTTGACCCTCTGACTCCCAATGCGGTTGAGAAGGCTGTACATTCAGACATCCACAGAACGGTCGAGGGGCCGAAATGCCACCAGTTAATTTTCTTCCCCTTTTCTCAGCAAAAGCTTCATACTGAGAAATGTGCTTTCACAAGTCTTGTTTCGAATTTATTTCATTTTATTTATTATTTTATTTTATAACAAGCTAATTAAAGAACAAATATATATTTATTTTTTTGCAAAATTTTAGTGAATGAAAGTATATTTTATTTATTTCAGTATAGCAATCGATTATACTATTTCCAATCAATATCAGTGCAAAAATGAATTAATTTTATAATTCTTTACTTAAAATTTTCAATTCATTAATGCATTTAAAAAATACGTTCAGTGTTAAAAATGGTTACAAACAAAAGATCTTCTGAGGGACCAGTTGTTACAAAATAATGGAACAGAAGAAAAATGGATGCAGCTTTTATTTCCTTTATCACTTTGTAATATTTTTTAAATAAATAGCTTAGAACTACAAATAACTCAAATGTAGTTATGATTAATTTTATAACACAATATAATTTGTTTTCTGTTAATTTCTGATGCCAATTAATGCATCCATAAAAGTAATAAATTAAAATAACTTATTCGCTAGGCATTTAAAAAACTTTTTTTTTTATCCGAGTAAATTTAAAACTATAAATTCGTTTTCAGGGGAATTTAAATACAAGGATTAAATTGGTGCAAGAAAACGGGAACAAAGAACAATATGAAACCAGAGATTCTCTACTCAAGTTCAGTTGTTCTAAGTAAAACAAACAAACAAAAAAAAACCCATCGCAAATCTTGATAGGATTAAGCTTTTTACCTGAGAGCAACAGATAAAAAAATGTTTATAACTCTATTATTGTTTGCTAGTAATTTTTTTTAAAAAAATAAGTACAATTTAGTAAAAAATAATTCAAAGTTTTTATATTTTTCGCAATTTAATCCTTTTATTATAAAAATGCCTTTAGTGATAAATTGATAAAATCTACTTATGTGTTTATTCATTTATGTTTATAACATAATTCTTTTATGTAACAGAAAATTAACTATTAAATGCATATTTTTAAACATTATTTTTGAGTTGATAAATATAAAGGCATTTTATTATATTTAGAATATAGAAAAACTCAGTGAAAATTAAACTCAAAGAGACTCTTTTTTACAAAATGTTTATGTATATAATAGTGAATTTTTTATATTAACAAAATAATCACCAATTCAGTTATTTTTTTAAAGTATTATTAAAAGTATAAAAGTATTAATTCAAAAATTAAGAGATTTCACACTTTTCTGAAGAATAAAAAGTTACAGGCTGGTTGATTGTCAAAAAGGACTTCAAAATAAAATTTCTGTTAATTTAAAATAAAAAAATGTAGTTTTGAGTAATGATAATTGAAACAATTTTTATTTTATGAAATTTTCTGCTTAATGCAACATTTAATTTGCCATTTCTTAAAAAGTCATTGTCCTTAATTAAAAAATTATCGAGAAAAAGTAAAAGTAAATAATTTTTAAAAATAAATAATTTTTTTTTGAATTCTTATAAGATCTTCAATTTGAATTGGAATATTTTGGATAATGATAATCGCAATAATTTTAAAGGTACGCTTTTTAAATATTAAATTATTTAACTTAAGATGGGAGTGGAATCTCAGCAAAATAAATATTTACTATTTTGAATCTCTCTCTCTGTATATATTATATATATATATGCAAAATTTGCTCTATTTTAATTTTTTCTGATTGATTAATTGTTTTCATATTTTAAAAGTGTATGTTAAAAATATTTTTTACTCAGAAAAGAATATTTGAAATAACGGACATATCCAGTACATTGTAACAACGATGAGTCAAGGACATATTTGATCGTGTATATGGCAAATGAAATATTTTCTCCGTCTGTAAGATGTGAAAACTTTGATTTTAAAATCAAAGTAGCGCAGTAATTTAATACGCATTGTAACAAGATGAATAATTTCTATTTTCCCATCCAATTCAGATTATAAAAAAACAAAATAAAAAACTTTATTTTAAACTATATTAAAGGAGAAAAATAACATAATTTTGTAAATTTATAATCAAAGTAAATTAAATAAAAATATTTGAGAGCTTAATTAAACTCCTTTGCTAGGATACTTTTTTTGTGCTTTATTGAAATGACTAAAATTTTACTCTAGAAGGTATCCTTTAACATACAGTATTGAAAGTGTTATACGCAGTGAAGATTTCCTGTTCTGTCAATTAAAATAAAATATCCTTTCAATAAAAAAATTATGAGGAAATTGAAAGTCACGAGGTGAAATAAATAAGGCTAAAATCTAAGTATTAGAAGCGAATGAAAATTCTCAATGTATAATTAAAAAAATGTTGATGATAAACCTTTCACACATAAATTTCTAATGACGAAGTCAGAAAATCCTCTTTCAAATCGATAAAGGGCCATTAAGTATCTGTGTAAGTCGAGGACTGCACAAAGAGGGCCATAACTTCTGCTAGAAAGCCAGCATTCATCCCCACAATTAAATAAGAATCTGAAAGCTCTAATTGAACGAAAGAAAAGTCTGTATTCACTGAAAAGCTCTTCCGGTAAAGCACTGTGCTTAATGGTAGGTGAGCTTAGATTCAGTAAGAGCTGAACTGCGTGAAATCGAAATATTCACTTCCGTCTTTCAGTCAACGGTTCATTAAGTTTTGCGAAGGAGATTAATGGCCCTAGAGAAATAGTAATCTTCGTCTAAAGTCTTCCTTTTTTTTTGAGATGAGGCATAATTAACAAACCATGAGATTTAATCGAAATTTATTTGCCTTAAAAATGAAGATTATTTTTTGTAGAGTGTATAAAAATGTTGAACTTTAATAATGCGTTTATTCGAAATTAAATTCTTGCTTGTAGTTTCAGATCATCATTTTAATTAACTCGAATGTGCGCAATATTTTATTTTAAATTCAGGCATTAATTTTCTAGAATTTGCTATTTGCGTTCTAATGTAGAGAATTATGCATGATTAGATACTGACAAAATATGTCTGCCTGACACTTGTTGATTATGGCCTTTGCAATTTTCTAATTATTACTTGGAATAGCGTGAATGAATGTCATCTTTAAAATTTATATTTAGCTATTTTTTTACAATAAATGGAATTTCGCATCTTAAAACGAAGAAAGGAAAATAATGGAAATAATTCTATCTTTTAATGAAACATGAATGTGTCATTCTCCCATTTGACTCATTTAATTTTTAATATGTCGTGTTAATGCATTATATTTGTGATTGCCTTAACACTACATTTGGATGATTTAGAATTGCTAAATTCACCTTTTATCTCTTTTACATAAAATTATTCTGGCAATAATTGATGCATTCGTACTTTATTTCTTTTCTTATTTTCATGATTATAATTGATACATCAGTATTATCAGCCTTTATTCTTCTAAAACGAAATAAATAGAAATTTCAGGTACAAAATAGAGATAATTAAATTTTAAAGCTTTATATAATGAAAATTCGACAAGGAAAAGATATGGCATTATCTGTAAATTTTAAATTTTCTTTTGCGATAAATTTTTCTTGTGCGAATGCTTTAAGTATATACAAATATTCCAATATTCTTTTAAGAATGAATCTTTGAATTTATATTAAATGAAAAATTCTAAGCACTTAGATTTTACATTTTATTATATTTCTAAGCATTCTTATCTTCATTGTAAATTGGTGTTATTCATTTTCATTTCAATGCATATAATTTAGAATAATTTAATTCTATGCAACTTCAAAAGTTGAAATGCCATTCAGTTCAACAGTGAAAAATATCTATCTATCTACCTGAGAAAAATATATTATATATCTATTTTTACAATTTAGTATTCTCAACCGATTTTCTATTAAATATAATAAATACAATAGTTTTTAGTACTGAATTTTTATTAGTTTGATAAAAAAGTAGAGTTTTTAATTTTTATTATTTAATATTTTTTTTTTACAATTTATTATTATAAAAATTGCAAAATCTTCAATAGATCTCTAACAGATGGCGCCACTGTTTTGGAACAAAATTTTAATGATTATTAAGCTCTAAAAATATTAAAATAGTGCATTGCCGAATATTAGATAATAAATTAGAATCGAAATTAGTTTATAAAGTAGCGAATGAAAAATCGACTACTAGCCAAAGCACACAAAAGTGTATAAAAAAAATGTATCGTTGTGTCCCGTTTTCAACGATTTCGTTTGAATATTTTTAAAAATTTTAAATAATTATTGTCTTTTATTCTACTCAATTATTAGACTAATACTTACGCATTCTTTTATACTTAATTACATGCATTTAAATATATTCTTTACTTTTAAAGTTTTAGAAAAATTTAGAAATTTAAAAATTAAACCACTTTGAATCAAACCAGTTTTCTTCAATCACTCGGAATCGAATAGTTAGTAATGATTGAAGAAAACATTAAAAAAAAATCATTATCCCCAATTTATATCTACGTTGAACCAGATCTCACAATCTCCTTCGATAAGGTCTGCTGAATTTAATGAAACCTTCATGTCAAACAGCCCAATTATCGAAACCTAAAAGCGAATTGTTGATCATTAGGACCGAAGGATTTTTTTTATACATTTTGAGATGGGAGATCCGTTCGTCGCTGTTTTGATCAATACAAATGATTGATTGTTATACAAGAATTTGTATAACAATCAATCATATAACAAGAAGAGCATTACGCAAAATAGCAAGCAAATCGACTCTCACTCACACGCTTGCCATTATCCGACCACCGTATTATCCAACCTGCTTAGTCAAAAAATATTTCACAATTGCGTGGGGAAAAATCATTGATGTAGTCAGGGCTTTGCTAGCAAACGTTAGTATAATCTTCCAACATGCTCTGATTGTAGTATAAGTTGACGCTAAGAGCTCACGAATATTTTGAAGAACAAAAAACAATCCATTTTAAACTTTATTCACCAGTTTACATCTTACTACAAATGCTAGCATTTATAAATAAACAATAAAATAATTTATATAATTAAAAAAACCCATGTGATTGCAAGTTATCAGAAAGGAATTTTTTTGTGTCATATTTTCGATAGAAAATCTTAAAAAGAAAAAAAAAAAAAAGCTGTTAATTTGTGCAAAAATGAGATTTTAAAGTTTCAGTTTGTTTGTATTTTTACTGTTTCTAAGATCTAAAACAATAGGAATTTTTCTCAAAAAAATCAAGATATTTCTCATATAGAATTAAAATAACATCCAAGGAAAGAGTGCTTTTAATTGTGCAGAAAGCGTTTCTGGTTTAAGCATTTGTTCTCACAACTTGTTTGGTAATATATAATGATGAGATGTACGGGGCTTTCTGTGAAGGTACTTCAAATGTCGATTTATTGAAAATTTGTTGAAATTCGTCACTAATATGATAAAGGTTTTAAACCAAATGGTTTTATATGTTGAATTTATTTTCATTCAAATGCATCAAAACAATATTTCAATATAAAATTTTTTTTATATGCACATACCTCGTTTGCTTTTCAGAGCTAAAAGTAATTACATATTCAAATGAATATACCATCGAACAACAGGATGTTAGATGTCATCCATGATCATGTTTTACTCAGTTTGTTTTACGATATATTCCAAGTTAAACTAGAAACCAGAAATGTGCCGAGACTCGTAGTTATGGAATTTTTATATATTTCTTTGGCAGAAATCTAAAATATATGCAAATCAATTATAAGATTATATTACGAAGTTTGAATATCTAACTTTACGAGGATCGTTGAAAACAGCAATGAGTTGTGTATATGTGTTTGTGGGAGAAGAGTGAGCGAGTGGAAATTGAACGTAAAATATTTTTTTTTTCATTACGCCAAGTACCATGCATCATCATAGAGAGAAAAAAGACATTCAGAAAAGGTAAATGCTTCTCCGAGCTATTTTTTTTAAAAACCCAAGATATATGTCATCAAAAGAATTTATTCAAAATTAATGCTTATGTCAAAATTTGGTTTAATGCTCCTGAAGCTATATTAGCTTTAATGGAGATTGTTTAAAACTTTAATCATGAATAATAGTGAAAAAGGGAGATGAACCTAAGAAAATATTAACTCAGTTATTGTTACTGCCGATATTACTTATTAATTTAAGAAAAAAAGAAGCAATTTTTAAAATAAATTTTAAAATGTAATGTATAAAGATAAAATTTAAAAAATCTGTTTTTTAATTCCTAAAACATATTCTTTCATTTTCTTTCTTGGAAATCTTTTTTAACATTTCTTTTTCGTATATTTACAAATTACATTTTAATTCTGACATTTACACATTTTCATTCTGAGATTTTAGAAAATTGCCGCCAGTTGTCAGATTGGTATTTCTTATTTTTATATTAGATTCATATATCAATAATCTCTTGTATCCCTCAATAACTTCGATGGGAATGGATTGAAATTTCTCTCTAGAAATTCTCATCTAGATCCTCCGTCAATGCCAGAAAAACTGACATTAATGTCCTACGTAAAATTCTTTCTGTCAAATTCTTACAGACAAGTCAACGTCAAAGAAACGTTTTACTCAAATTGGAAAGATTACGGCTCTACTATTATTGTAATGGATGGACATCTCTTTCAGGTACCTACTGCCAAAAAATTCATTAATGTATATGTCAAAGCACTTTCAAATGATTCAATCTTAGTGGCGATATGTTTTGTAATCTAATTTTTCAAAGAGACTATTTTTGGTAAAAAGCATTTAATGGGTCAGACATGCCGTCCAGCAAGTTAAATGAAATATCCATTTTTAAGGCAAATTAGTCGCATTTGGAATCCAGCTGGTCATTCGGTGATATTATTATATTTAATTTCAGAGCATAAAGCTTCATTTCCGTGATATTTCAAAGTGTCAGACACTGAAGCTGTGTTATATTAATTGCCATATATATTTTGTATTCATTATACTCATGAATTTTTCTAATGGAATGAAATCATAATCATAGTACTATTGAAAACGTAATTCACACGTGCCTTCAAATTTTCACGATTTTGTAGATTCTCTATTCTATTGATTACTTAAATTATACATCTATAGGGTGCCCCACAAGGTATGCAGAATTTAATATTTACAACTTCGGATAGAACATGTTAAGACGAGTATTTTGATGTATAGCATATGGGTAATTAGGCTATGACACTATATTAGGGGGGCTTCGATTGTCAAATATTTGATGAAGCAATGAAATTGTTTTAATCCCTTTGATAAAATATTAGTCCCTTTTCAGAAACCCTGATCTATATTTTGTTTATTTTTCTTTGTAGCATAAACAAGTAATTTTTTAACCTCATTTAAATATAAAGAAGATAAATACAAAACCTATATAAGTAATGACTTTTGATACCAAACAAATGTTGGGTTATTTTTGTAGTTCGGTAAAATAAAAATCCAAACTGTGTACTTTTTCTCACTTAAAATTAATAAGAATGTATAAAACTTTGTTTGATGAGCAAATACAAAAGTCTAGTTAAAATTCTTAATAAAATAAAAAATTTAACCCAAGAAATATGAGAATTCAAAACAACTTTTTTTTTTATTTCACGCTGAACTTATAGTAAGTTATTTTGGAAAAAGATTTTCATTATTTCTGTTAATATGAATACGAAAAGTATGAAAATGTAACATTTAAAAAAATATTTAACAAATCTGTAAAATAAAATATTAATTTCCTTTAATTAAATGTCTGTATATCTTTTGAATATTAATATGTATTTCCATTATATTTCTTGATTTTCTTTGAATAAAGAGGATTTTCTAACTACTTACACGTTCAAAAGTGACGATTATTGTTTGCGATAGGATCACGATTTTTCGAAAGTTAATCTTGAAGACACTTAAGGAAAATTAATCAAATAAGTTTACCTTAAGACATTTAATGAAAATTTCGCAAATAAATTAATCTCGAAGACATATTTGATTGTCTAGACCTGCACGAGTGACTCAGCTTACACAGACAAGCATTCCGCCGCTTTCATAATGCATTTGGAAGCATTCATCAAATTATCAAGAAATGAAAATGCCATTCAGAAGGACCTCTTAGGAATTTAAATTCAATCAACATATTTGGTGAGGGTAGTCTGGTTCATAAGTGGATTTTCAGTATATTCAGTTCTACATTATAATGTAATGAGATGGAATAGAATAATTTAGTTTCAACTAATAGATCATATTTAATTATGTAATATTTGCAATTTTCTTACTCTAGGGTACGCAGTAGAAGGGGAATTTATTAGGACATCATATTGTTAGTCCAATCATATTGTTTATTTGGGATATAAAAAGGAATTTAAATTTGCTTAATAGGCATTTTCAATTTTATAGAAACGCATTCTTTAAAATGGATAATTAATTATTTTCACAAATTGAAGATTAAGAATGCAAACTTCATATTTCATTTATTTCAATTGAGCAAATAATGCTTAATAGAGATATCAAAAATATATCTTGTTGTATATAACAATAGTTTTGAAATATACATTCCCGTCCATAATTTAAAAGGCAATAGCTTTCTCCAACTATCGTTTGTAATAAATAGCACAAAATCAGCATATAGAGTTTATATGAAAACTTAGACAAATGCATTGAATCAGATGTAAAAATAAAGTTAATAAATGTTTTTTTTTGTGCGTGAGAAATACATCATAAATCAATCATATCTCTGATTTTCACATTATATTCTTGTTAAAAGTGCATGTTTTTGACTAAATTTTGCCAGCTTTTGATTTTGGATATAAAACTATTTTTAACTATTCCATAAGTAATCTTTTCGCATGTGTCCAGAGGGACACTCTGTCGGAGGGAAACAGTGTTTAAACAAGATCATGATGCAAAAGTTTTTATAGCCTCTCTCTCAGTAAGGTACTACAGACTTTGAAATCAGTTCCAGGAAAAACTTAAGTTATTGGGAGACATTTGATATATATCGTCCATTTATAAAACTACCTATGATGATATAAATTTAAATAATGAGGAAAACTCTAGTTTTCAACTGGTTTCTATTCATTTTCAGCTTTTGAGAGAACATTGTATTGCGAAGATTCTTCATAATAGGAGTTAACGTATGCAAGAAAACTATTTGTGTGTCTCCCACTCATTTAACTAGAGATTTGTCTGATGATGTTGAATTAAGGATCATACCACTTGTATAAGAAAACAGTGGACGTTACAACAATCCAGACTTACCTTGAAAAATGATTCTGTCCAAATTCTCATCCACCATTGCATAACAAAGATTTTGCAAGCATTAGTTGCGACTGACTTTTCAATTTATCATCGTATATAAATGGAGCTAATCTCAAAAGTTGCAACATTGCGGAAACACATCAGAAATTTGTAGGGAAAGTAAAGTACAACTTTTTCAAAAGATTTCAAAAAAATATTAATTTTTTTTAATTAAAGATTTCTGCGTATTAAGACAAGATATGACAATTAGGATTCTCTGTTTTTTTTAAAGTTTATTACTATTAGAATGTATACGCCATCGATGTGGAATTATGAGTCACATTTAGTATACGTTAATATCAACATACTAAACCAGTAAGATTATTCGGAGATTTTGTGCTCGAATATATGGATTAAAATAGCTTAGTTAAGTTACTAGAAACTTGGAGTCTTACCCCATCCGATGAGATAGTAAAGCTTGAAAGGAGCATCCTGCTTGAAAACGGATACTGTGATCCTACTGTGGAGGAGCAGTCCTTCCACGAACATCCAGTTGATGCTGGCCATAGCAGAGTACATCTTTACACACATCAGAAGTTTGCACAGCCATTCCTACAAACAAAACAAATTGTGGTGTTATGTTTTTTTTCAGGAATTTTTGAAATTGACTAAGATTTAAATTTTAAAAGTATTTCTGTTCCGTATTGTGAAAGAGTTTTAGCTGTATCCAGCTTCTCCGGAAATAGAACCTTATTGAAAAATCAGTCTCAACAAGAATTTTTAAGATACGCGAGTATAAACCTTGTATCTAAAATAAGTTTAGTTGATATCTTTAATTAAATGGATGCCATAGATATTGCAGCATAACGAATAGAATGCAGAAATCATTTACTTGGATCTTGATGGTTTAGTTTATCTTTATTAAAGTTCTATATATAAAAATGAAAGGGATACTTTAGGCCATATGTCTTATTTAGTGGATATTTTGTGGATATTTGAAAAATAATGGGCATGGTCACGGCTTATTAAAATTTTTAATGCTTTCAAAGGGAATTATATTTTGACCCATCACTATCCCATCAAGTACAAGAAAAGAATTATGAACGACCCTCCTATTAATTATCTGATTAATCATGATTTCTGCGAAGAGAAGATGGATTTTCATATAGTCCGAAAATGGCAATCAGAATCTAAAAGTATCATTCAATAGGAGAGGTAGGGAAATTCTAAGAAGGTAAGTGTGGAATAGGAAATAATTATTTCTTGAGATGAAAGACAGACAATCCAAGGAGTAATGTGAACAACCGTGAATGAATTGTTGATTGAAGACCAAAGCGTTTGATCGCAATTGATAGTCAAGTTTTTGTCTTTGATATTCCATAGTAGTTTGTAAAATCGTAAGAATAATTCATCATAATATTGAATGAACGACTTCCTTCAGTCAGTCATAAGAGATGCAATTCTTTCACTCGAAAAAATATAACTCAATGAAAAAGTAAGAAATGAATGAAAATCAGCCTCAAAGCGTCTATTTGAGTAAAAACATTTTATGAGAAACAGGGATATACAATAGGAAGTAAATGAAAAATTATTATACACCATTTATAAGTATTTGAAAGAAGTAACATTAAACAAAGCGTATTAAAATTAAATGAATGGCAATAATTATTTCATGTTAAAAAATTAAAGGTCTAAATTATAAAATTTAATATAATTTAATATATAAATCCTTTATATAATATATAAATTATTATAATGTTGATAAATAATATTAATATTATAATAATTTTTTACGAAAATATGCCTTTTAAGCAAATTTGAATTTTTTAGTCAAATTTAGTTACTATAAAAATAGAAAATATTGAATATCTTCTTCTTTAATATGCGAAGGCGAGCATTCGATACACTCAATCATTCGAAAGGACTTTTTTTGATAAATAAAATAAAATTGATTTTATGTTAGAAAATACGTTACTTGCACAAAAACCAAATAAAGAAGATAAGATAGAATATTCTCAAATAATAACACTTTAATATTCCGTAATTCACTTTAATTTCACTTTTAATATTCCGAAATAAAAAATATTTTAAGCATAAAATTTTAAAAAGAAATTAAAAGATTATATCCTTTTAAAAATCCCAGAATACAAGAGACAGTTACAACTTTGACTGAAATTACTGTTTATTGATAACAAAAACATTTTATATCACTCAATTCGAAATAAATCCTAATTTGCGATCTTCTTTTAAGCAATCTATGCGCATGCATTTCAGAATTAGAATGCTTATGGATATCAGGGTTCTGAAGCTGCAGATATCCATTTTCTGAGAGAAGAAAATGGGGAAAATATCCGAAATGCTTGTGTTTAACTTCAAAATGATTCTTAATATATATACCGTGAAACTGGAGCTTTCCAAATGAAACACTGATTTTTTAGTGATATATTTTAAATTTCTTGGACCTTAGTGCGCGGTTCTCCGTATTCCCGGATAAATTAGAGAGCTGATGACACAACATACTATTAATTAAAAGATTTGAATTTTCAAACATTTCCCACCTAAAAATTGGAACAGAATTGAAATCAAATATCATTTAAAAAGAGACCTAACATTTTTGATTTCTGGATATCTGAAATCAAAATCAAAACACTATTATAATGCAAATCTGTCAGCTGTCTGCATTTTGTTCCGATCTGGTTAGATCAAAGTCTTACATCAGACTATCTGTCCTTGAAGTCAGCATAACCTTTTATCGAATAAAATCGGAGGAATCAAATCTGCTGAGTGTTGGGAAAAGAATTCGAAATTGAAGTCGTTTTGAGATATGCGTTCGATACAAATGATTCTTGGTTTAGAATATAGCAAACGCTCTGCTACTGCGTTATATAATACACTAAAGAAATAACATTTTGATGAAAACACTTTTAATATAAAATCCAGACATATGTTTGGATAAAATTTCCCGAGTTTGATTCATAATAACATTGGAGTTCTTGGAAACGAAGCAATACATCTCCAAGTTAGAAATCTCTGCCATTGAAAGAGTTTCTATTCATATGGGATTCATTCATTTTTAAGTTCATTTGTGTTTTGAGATAAGTTTCATACTCTAATGGTGAAACCAGCCCTCTAAAGAAGACAAGACTGTGTACGTGACGTACACAAAATGGAGGTTAAATCACGGATTTTGAAGTGGAAATTCATCGTTCAAGTTTAGGGCTCTGTAAGGGATGTAATCAGGAGCATTTCGACGTGGGAAATAACGTTTGGAAAGTATGATTTTATTTTTTGAATGTTTTGAGAGAAATTGTAATTTCATATTTCGAATAAAATTTACTCGTGCTTACCTTATTTCAGAAGCCCCTTATAATAAAATCAAGTTCTATAGGAGTTGTTGTAATTTAGTAAGGTTTGAATGCCACATTTGTATATCATCCGATAAACAATTAGGAAAATAAAGGAAATGCGAGCTTGTAGGCGGAAATATCGTGTCATGATAATGTTTCTATAAAGGATTTATTCATCCATCTTATATTATTTTTGAAATATTCTCTTAATAATATCAACAATAACATGCAGATAGAAGCATATTTGATAGCGTCACAATGTGTAAACCTAGTTATCAACACAATTAAGAGTTTTCGTTGTAAAATATTCTTAAATTTTTTTATAGATATTAGAAAAAAATAGCAATTAAATAAAATTAATATTATTGGAAATATAACACATAACATTTTTAAGGGTAAAAATTAATGATTAATTGACACATTACTGCAAAATGGTTTTGAAAGAATAACGTGTTCCAACGCTGTTAAGGAAAAGTCTTATATTTGTTTAATAATTTTGTAGTTATTACTTATTTTTGGTCCTTTATATATATAAGAGAAAAGAGGAGAATGAAGGCCAACTGAACATTTTATACCTGGTCGATTCAATACACGTGTTGACCTTGACAAGGGCAACGGAGGGATCATTTTCATTCGGTACGTGGAACTGATGGCGTATCATTTTTACAAAGATTCAGTTGAGTTAATTAAATAGAAAAAGTGGAATGGGATCAGAAAACAAGATAACACTTTAGAATGACCCTACATGGACTGAATTAGATTAAAAATTTAGGAAATTAATTTGGATTAAAATATCACTACACACACACACACACACACACACACACACACACACACACACACACA
>JAPMOR010023385.1:31965-68488 GCA_026543865.1 Argiope aurantia | reverse complement strand
CACACACACACACACACACACACACACACACACACACACACACACACGATTCACCAATTGAACACAAAGCACAAGGCTGATATATTATCATTTACCCGACATAGAACAAATATTAGGTGATTTGATTGTAGATTTTATGGTGTAAGCTGCATTGCAAAAATCACATTTTTAATTTCCACAAAGATCAAACAGTATCAATTTTCTCAATAAAAAAATTAAAAATATCTGCATGTTTAAAAGAGAATAAAAATGATTAAAAAGATTTTGATATTTTAAAAAATTAAGAAATTCTATGATGCAATTTGAATAGTATGTGAAACTTGAAAATCGAACCGAAATTCGCGATTCATGCTTTTGTAACATCTGAAATAACTTGAAAAATCAAATATCGAATGCTTGAAATATTTGTTTTAACTTTCGAAGGAATTTCCGAGTCATTTAATATGCCAAAACGGTTATCGAAACAAAAAAAATGCGTTTTCTAAGCAAATAAAAAATATTTCTCAGATTGTTTAGGAGTAAAAATATTCGGCATATCTTTCCAAATATTTTCTTTCGGCTTGTCAGGGAATAAAGGATTGATTGAAAAAGAGATGAAAATTCTGTGGAAGGGAAAGCAATGCAGTGGAGGAATGCAACAAAGAAATAGACTGACAGTAATTCAGATTTTAACTTATACATTTAAATTTAAGGTTTTATTTTAAAAGAAAATCTATTTTTACAGTAGAAATTAGAAATTACACTTTCATCCGATTTTATAATAAGAAAAAGTAAAAATGATTATTCCTAAGAATGTTCATACGTAATTTAAATTTGTCTAAAAAAACGTCCCTGTAAATTCATTTATTGAACTAAAAACATTTTTATAGAGAAGAAATTACTACAAATTTGTATTTTGATAATTTTTCTTGACTCCTTAAGATACTTGTTGATTCAGAATTCTGGAATAATCTTTAAAAATCAGTAATACGTAAACGGTTAAAGGTAGAAAGACATTGTTTCCAATTAATGATTTAAATCACTTTGGATTCAGAGTAATTGATAAAAATTTATACCTTGTGCATGAAATAGATGAAGACAGTGCCTTGTTATTGCGATATAATTTGTTTAACGAATACTTAAATGTTGCTAGCTGCGGCATATATTAAAAAACATGATTTTGATCCAAACATACAAAATCTAAATTTTATTTATCTAAATAATTTAAGTCGATTTTTTCGAAGTGTTGTTATTGTTTTGAGTAGCTCAATTTGATATTATTAAAAAAAATGAAACTTGACGTCAAAATTCGATTTAGACGTCGCTATATTCGCAGATTTCAAGAAATTTTGCTATTATGGCCAACATTCTGTCTTTTTCCTTTCACAAAGGTTCGCTAACAAATATTTTACAATTCACAATGAATATTGCGTGCATGTCCATATTCCGCATTCCATGATATTTACATGTTATATTGATTATTTAAAGTGAGAAGAGAAATGGTGTAAAAATGTACGATATATCTTTTATCATTCAAAACATAATTATTACATTAGGAAGAAAACTTCGGTACTTTTTGGTGAGCCGGACGCAAGTGAAAACTCGCCAAATAGTTAAAACCTGCTCCCAAATAAAATGTCGCCAAAATGTGTTGCAGCATTAAGTTTGTATGCAATGTGGCCCAGATGTTAGTGATGTTTCATTGGCACAATTCTAAATTATTTCACGATATTTCACTTGGACCCGGCTAATCGAAAAGTACCAAAGCTTCTTGCATTATTTAGTATAATTTCTGGTTTTTGCAAGAATATCAGCAACAAAAATAATATTTAGTGCTGTGAAAAATCTCGGTTCCTCTTCTATCATCTTTGCTTCTGAGCGCAGAAACACACGCTGAATATTTATAGGCCATTTAGTTACTCTTTATCCTAAATAATGAATTGCTCTGAAAACGGCATAACCATCTGGCGGTTTAAATTGTTAAATTTTTGGCGCTGAATTCTGGATTCGAAGAAGAAAAGAAGCAAAAAAATTAGGTTTCCTTTCCTTTTCAGCGGTGCAAACTCTATCTTTTTATTTTCGTTGCGAGTTCTTGCTTTTTCAGAAGTTTTACCGATATTCTTTAGCCATCTGTATAAAGTTTTAGCTTTAACTTAATTATAATTACGACTCCTTTTATTTTTATTTATCTAATAGAAGATAAAAACTGAAGGGAAAAACCATATTACAGAGTGCACGATATAAAATGGGGATTAAATGCATAAAGAATAAAAATTGAACTATAAAGGCATATGCATGTTTTTTATAGAATACTAGCTACCTTTGTCGACAAACTATTTCACTGAGATAGCTGTTAAAAATTTCAATTAAATATTTTAAATAACTTAGCAGCTTTCCTGAGAAAACTGTATTTAAACAAATTTTTATAGTTATATAACTCATTCTATTTTATAAGTCTTACAGTGATTTTAATTATACTAATTTTCCTGATTTTCTGTCTATATTTTTATATATTCAATTATATCACATAAAACAGCAACAGTATCTAAAAAGTTTTTCAAAAATTATTTTAAAAGAATACCTTATACTGAACTTACTGAAAGTGGAAAAATAAGTCGGATCTTTGTAACTTGATTATGGCAATGAAATAAAATCGAGCCTGAAGTATCAGTAGCAACAATGAACACAATTTGAGTCACACTTCAACAACAAAATGTATTGTGAAAAAAACTTAAATTATTTTTTAAAAATAATTTAAAAACAGAACAAATTTATACGAAAAAGTTATTGGTACCGTTGGAAAGAAAAGTTTTTAAATTTTAAAAAGATGAAAAAAACACATTTTGGCCCCATAATATTTTTGAAAGCTATCATATAAAAGCGAGAAACTTATGATTAAATTTAATTAAATAAAATATATAACTAAAATTGTTTTTAAGTGCACATTTTTACAATCTGAGGTATATTAGTGCCAAATTTGGTAGACATAGCTTGGCCCGTAGTGTAGAATTCCAGTACTCATACATTCATCTTTATTATTAGTAGAGATAATGCTTTATAAGTGCCAGAAATTCGAATGTCAAGTAACCATGAAATCATAGGAAAAAATATTACAGCAAAATTAACTGGAATAATAATGCAGCATTAGATAATGTTACATTATCAACAGCATATAAAATATAAAGATAACAATCATTAAATCTTATGGCTTCAACAAGGAAGTGCACCTGCGTTCCTTTACGAAATCTAATAGCACTCAATTCCAGCAAATAAGTTGCAATAAAAATAATTATTCGAAGAGAGTTTCTTTCCTAGCTTTAGATCGAAACTTGTGATAAATATCTGTACTCGAGACTTACGTAATAAAGCAATGATATATAATGTCAAGAAGGCACAACTTTCTGAAATAAGTATTGCACGTGACCAAATCAGAAATCTTAGAGTTGCAAGTTAGCTGACTTATAAAATGTTAAGTACTGTTAAAATCTCGAATTTGAAATTCCAAGTTGTTGACTTGTAGAAGCCTCGAATTTATTTCAGATTGAAAGATTAGATATTATTAATAGGGTTTAGATATTATTAACCGGAAATTTGAAGTATCACGAAACTATTTAACGTTTAGTTGAAGTATCTTTAAACTATTAACTAGTATTAAAGAGTATAAATTAAAAGTTTAGACAGGAATTGTTAAAATCCATTTTGGAATATAACTAAATGAATTTTAAGAATAGAAATATATATTCACTAAAAGAAAATCTTCAGAAGTTTTAAAAATAGAAGATTTCATTTTTTGATAAAATTAGAAATTGAAAATGTAAAGTACAAAGAATTTAATATTAAATTAAATGCTGGGGTTATAAATTGATGGAAATTGAAAAATTGATGATTTTTAAATTTTTGCTTTATAAAGACAAAATGTGTAGCATACATTTTTACCGTGAGCTTATTTTCAACAACAAATGAACCAATGACATTCTAGGAAAAATAATGGCACAAAATTTATGAGAACAAAATTGTAATTTAGTCCTCTATATTCACTAAAAGATACTCTGATATGATCATTATCAATATTATGTGAATTTGCTTTTTTGTAATTTTGCCAAAGATTACTAAATGGTATGCTACTATTTAAAATTGACTATTCTAAATTTAGATAAATTCCCGTGCATTTAAAAATGCATTCCCGTGCATTTCTAAATGCTGACTTTGCTTAATTTTCAGTAAGTTTCCTTTATTTCCAACATTTCTACATTTGCTCTGTGTAAATTTTCTGTGCGTTTACTTTTTATAACTTTCTGCACATTTATTTTATGTTTTCACTGCGATTTGTTCCGGAATCTGAAGATTATATGACTTCCTTTCAATTTGCAAATGTAACTCCTTTCCTGGATATTTCTCTAGGAAGCTTGCCTCTCTATCTATATATAGGAGTTAATTCAAATTTCAATCTGATGCGCTACGTTGATTTGTTCACGGAACCAGGGGGCGTTGTATCCCTGAGATTTTCGCGTGCCTTCCAAAAAAACCTAGAGTGTTTTCCCCCTCGCTTAAAATTATTTATTTTGGAAGAGGCCCTAAATGTACTCAGATTCTTATTTTCACTCACATATGTTTTATATAAAATAGTATTTTTTCTTTCGTACAGTATACTAAAGAAAACCGGTATTTGTGCATTAACATTACGAGCAGTAGTTACGAAAGATCTATCTTTTTGGCCTAAATCTAGCATTTTTACTAAAACTAACTTGAGATATTTAGCGATTAATCGCTGACATATGATTAATACACAAGTACAAAAAATCAAATATATTTTGAACGCCTTTTTTCCCCGATCTATTAAAACCAATATTTGACACAGAACTGCAGTTGTGTATTAAGATTCATTTATTATTCATTATTTAGTATGTTTTTGTGCCATTACGTTTACATTCATGAGAATGTAGAGACCAACTTTAGTTAAACTATTTATGTATTTGGTTTAAAATTTGTTTTTAATTTATATTTTAGATGCTAAATTTGTGATACAAATTTCAATTATTATTAATAATTTTTTTTCACTTTTACTCGGACAACCTGGCAAACAAATTTCCCATTAATGTATTTCGGTCAAAAGTCAACAGAAATCTACAAATTTGATGAAAATTCCATATACCAAATGCCATCCTTCTAGCTTAAAATGTTTTTCTGTTATCTTGTCCAAAAACAGACAGAAAAAAATATCAAGAAGGTAGAAAACGCGAAGATTGTCAAAATCTTGAGTGCGTTTTTTTTTCATGGTTTCAATAGTTTCATTTTGTAAGCTGCATTACGAGAAAGGAAAAATGAATTACTTTTCATATCCTTGAATATTTGGCAGTCCAAGTCCAATTTAGAAGCCGAGATCTCTCAAAATCTAAATCTATCTGCTTAATAACTTCTAAGAATGATCAAGAAATGAATAATTTCTGAACGTAATAAAAATACATTTATCTAAAAATACGTATTTATCATTAAAAATACGTATATAAATACATTTTTTATCATAAATGATTAAATCAAAATTGTTTAAATGGTTGAGAATTTAGTTATAATGCTGCTTTTTTGTACCAGTGCACTGTTGAGAGAAGTTTTAGATTTAAGCAGATTAAATTATGAATATAAACAATATTATTATAAAATTGTTTAGTTCACTGCCTTCCAGTTCCCAGTCATGTGATAAGGTGCGATAAAGTCAAAACTTTTCTCGTTCAACAACCTCATCTTGTCTTGTTTAACAATAAGATTTCCCACGTTCCGATAAACAAGAATTTATCTCTACATTCCTTTGTGATTTCGCTTAGTTTCTCCCAGGGATTCTCCCAATAAATTACTATTCCATAACGCTACGCTTTATCATCATTATTATAAGAGGACAAAACTTTTACTTAGTAGCTATCTACGTGAGAGGCATAGATGCATCAAAAAGTAGGAAAAATATATTTATCCATTTCTTTTGGTGCCATTTTCTTTGCTGTGTGAATAGCTTTACGAAAGGATTTAGATAAATTCTATCATTTAGGGTTGGCATGGCTTTTATCTGATTTATCGTACTATGGATGCCATATAGAAGGATTCAATGTACTTAAGAATTGTTTTTTTATGTGAAATTTTTTTTATGGAGCGATTTCTTTGATATCGATATAGGTTTATATTGATCCATGTTTTAAAAGTTTAACCCGTTTATGTGAGATTTCAAAGAATTTATCAGATCAGATATCTCAAAGAAACCTCCTTTTCCAATTTATTCGTTTTTTAAATCAAGGAAAACAATTTTTGGTTAAAATAAAGATTTATCTGTAGGAAAAAAATAAATTAAAAAAAATCTAATAGCGGTTCAACTTATATCATTAGTTATCCAATGCGATTTTTAAAATGAAGATTTATCCAGAGGAGAAAAAAATAAAAGTTTATATGTGATAGTGTTTCAACTTATATTGTTAGTTATCCAAAGTGATTTTTAAAATAATTTATCTACAAGAGAAAAAATAAATTCTTATATGAGATAGTGTTTCAGTTTATATTATTAGTTATCCAGTTTGATTTGTAAAAATAAAAATCGATATAAATTTAATTTATTGGCAGGAATAAACGAATTTCAGGATTTTTGCGTTCTATAGTGTGAATTACACAAAGAGAAAATATTGTAATCGTTAAAAAGGCTTGATTTCTTTCAAAGCTTTTAAAGTTCTGACGTTAAAAAAGTTTGAAGTCGTATTATGGATACCATATAAAAAATAAAATTTCAAATGTTTCAAATACCTTAACAGTTTGATTTCAAAATTTGATAAATCTGCACGTTTTACACACGAGTCCGCAAAGAACATTTTTGAAAATATTTTTGTCTATTAACACGATAACTCAAAAATGCTTTGAGTCAGATGATTGAAAATTGGAACGTTGTTCTTTCACGAAATTTATAGATTCATACTAAATTTTGAGCGCAAGATTGATCTGAGATCAAGCGAACACAATAATTGCAATAAACGAAGAGCTAGATATTATATCATTTGTTATTTGGTACACTGTTTTAGCATCTGAAGTATGGAATTTCGAATAAAATTCTCCAAGGAGTTACCAGCTCTTAATATGTATATTTGTATCCATAAAAATGCGGTAATTTAAAATTGCAGTGATTTATATAAATTAATTTTTGTACGTAATCCTGTTTCAAAATTCTAGTCATGTATTAAATTTTGATTTAAATTAATTGACAAAAAGTAATCTAAAATGCATACAAAATTTTACTTAATATATATAATATTTACTTAATATACTATAATTTTTATGAGGAGCATAAATATCTTTACTACAGAAGATACAAGAAATATTGGGGAGACCAGAACTACTAATTTAAACAGGAATCTTGATTCCATACAAAGGAAAGGAAAGATTTGCAATTTTTTTTTGTTGAATTTCCTCCACATTTTATTTGTTTGAATAAAAATAATAAAGGAGTCCTCCATGATTGAAACATTAAAATAGAAATTATATTGCGTAAAAGTAATAAATCGAATTTCGTGTGATTGTTATTAATATTATGAGGCTATTTTTTTTATTTGTTTGATTTCAAAATATGAAAAAAGGAGCATTTCAAACGAACGATTTAACTTTACCGATGAATTTATTATTATCAAAATAGTTTGAATTGAATCACTTATTGCTGACCTAAAGTACGAAATGTAGTTTTCTTCTTGACTTCGACTTATTAAAATTCTTTTGTGTTGATATTCTTTATCCATTCATTTTTCTTAATTTAATATCCTGTTTTTATATAAATGAAGTATTATAAGCTTGGTAATTTTGGGTGGGTCAACAGGTCGTGGAAAGAAATTCATTCACTGGTTCTTGTAAGGGCAAATGCGAGAAGTTAGACTTCTTACAAGTTTAATAGTTGAAAGAAGAAAGAACTCACATTTTTAAACATCTAGTGTACAAGGTGATTATAAAAAAGTTATCCTGATATAATACACCGTAACTATCGTATCATGCAAAGGAACGGAATAAAATTTTGGTTCAAGATATTTTGAAGTATGTGCTCAAGAATCATAGGAAAAATAATAGTCAAGTTCTGACAATTACGGTTACAATAACAAAATTTCAAAATTTTCAGATGGCAACATTAACTTTTTTTATTAGAATGTGTTCTCCATAGCCAAAAAAAAAAAAAAAAAAAATGTATTGGGACGATAACTGTAGCATGAAAATCTCCTGCGATTCATATGTTTCTTGAGGGCATACATCAAAATATCTTGAACCTAAATTGTATTCCGTTTTTGTAAAAACGGTATGATAGTTTTTTTATAATCGTTTTTTTAATCGATAGTTTTATTAATAATTTTTTTATAACATATGAGATTTTTTTATAGAATTCCCTTTTAAGAGCCTCACTTTGGGATATTTCTTCATGATAAATTAGCTAAATGGAAAATTTAAAATATGGTTACATTGAAGAAGGTGATTTCAAAACACTGTAAAGTAAGAACCATTAGTCAAAATGACTTCACGTGATAAAAAAAACTCAAAAAGAAAATTCAAAACAATAGGGGAAGTTATCAATATTCAGAGTAAGTAAATTTAAGAGAGCTTCAATTATTTCCACCAGCGCAAAATAATAGGAAAATATATTTTTAAATATCATTCTGTTTCTTTCAACATAGCCTAAATTATTTCAAAACATAAAATGGCACTAAAATTATTTCAAAATAATTTAACAATTTTAATTAATATTTTTTTCCTTTTTTATGCAAAAATAAATATTATTCAGAATATTCATGAAAAAAAAAAGAGCTGGGTCACTTTTATAATCTGCTTTTATTATAAAAGTTTTTTTTTATCTGCATGAGATAATGATAAAAGTATTTGAACATATAATGTAAAATTAAAAGATGTTTTGGGGTAAAGAAAGGAAATAAAATGTTTACTTAAAGAAGAAAAATACTCACTTTTAATTAATGCACAAAAACAAACTAAAAAAGTAAATATAATTTAAATCAATAAACTCGGCTACTGATGTAAAAAAGAAAACATTATTTTCGAAACAAGTTTGCTTGGTTTTCAAAGATATATATATTTAGGAAATGTTAACCGGAAATGAAAACCGACCGGACCCAATGCCGGGAAACAAAACGTTGAGCGGCAGTTTTTGAGTATACCAAGATTTGCGATATGAAGCCAAAAAAAGACCAGATTTCTCACACGTGACTTGTCTCATGTTGCGCACACTTGTTTAGACTAGAAACAAGCGACTAGCTTCCTCCATTTATATCAGCTCTATGCATAATTGCAATATTTCTACTTTTTACACAAACTTCAAAATGAGATGATGATATTAGAGTGTATCATTGCAGAGACAATGCTAATTTTGAAAACAAAAGGATTGTTTACTGGAAGACTAAAGTTATGATAATGAGTTTCAATAAAAGTTAATGAATATTTAAATTTTATTGGTGAAATCTTGAATGCTTTTTATGGAATGAATAATAAGCAATTACTTTAACATTTAAACATTTTTTTCAAGATTTTATTCTTATTTCTTTGCTTCGATTTTGAAACAGGACTATATTTGCAGAAGTAATCTTTAGAGATATCTATGAAATTTCAGAAAAAAATTTCAAAACATTCAGCAAAATTTTTATCTAGTTTTTATTTTTAAATTAATAGCTGATTTTATTAATCATGTTTTTAATTAAATCAAGTTTTTATTAACGAATTGCACAAAACTTTCGACTGAAACATGAAAATAAGCCGAAATCGTCAATAGAAATATTTTATTTCATTATTAGAATATTAGAATACAATTTCTTTTTGACTTTTTTTTTTATTTCATATGTTTTCGAATGTTCAGATATTTGAAAGAGATTTCAAATTCTTTTCGAAATTAAATTTTGATTTCTCGTATATGATTTCAAAGTTTTGTTATCGATCAAAAAATTCGATGGCTGTCTGTAAACTCAACCATTTAAAAAATGAAATAAGCTTGGCAAAAGAAATTTGGTATGTAATTTTAATATCAAAAAATTATCTGGAGATTTCTTTCAAATTTTTAGTATAAACTAAATATTCCAAAATGAATATCTAGACTGACTTTTTTAATTATACAGGGAAGCGAAACATAAAGCGTGCCATGCTGTATAATTATAGAGAAATTTTTCTATTGGTTTCTTCACAATGTTTTAAACACAACCAATTTAATTCTTGCCACTAGATATTATTTATCTTTTTAACATTTAATATTTTTTTAGACTCGAAATTGTCTATTTTATAAAATTAATTATGTAAATATGTTTTATTCGCTTTGGGATTGGTAGATATTGAGTCATCTGACCCATGGCATTTGAGATTTGTTTTCCTAGTATTGTTTGAAATAGTTAATGAAAATTTTTTATTACGTTGTAGTAAGCTTTATATTACACTTGATGGTAAAATGAGACAAAAAAAGGAAAATTAAAGCTTTAATTAGCACTAAATTAACAGCAAATGAGTTAAAACAGCATTATTTGTTAATTCTGCTTTTAGACAGACCGTTTGTGGCAAAATTAATGAATAGTTTTCCGGTTTGTTTACCTTTTACGTGGAAAGGAAATTTTTCGTCTCTCGGCTAACAGTCTGAATACTTAAGCAATACACGTGTTAACCTTGTATAGTTTCTTTAAATAGTAATAGAGCGATAGCGATATCAAATGGAGAAAAAAAAATGCGAAGAAAGACAAAGGGTTTATGAAAGTTTTATTTCATTTGTTTAAAATTAATTTAAACTTTTTAAATTTCATGTTTTAATTCTTCACTCATGCTTAAAAAAATAAAATTATAAGATTTCTTCTGAATTTTAACTAATGCCAAAACATTTCTTTTTTTTAACTTGAAATTGAGCTTTTGTGTTCATGAGATTTTTAAAACTATTTATTTTCATTTGCTTTTGTTGTCTGGGGGGAGGGAATCGATTCCTTAAATAACCCCCTAACGTGAGGATATGCAACTTTCAAAGACAACAACAGGGTTGTCGAGTGAAAGCGAACAGGGGTCGAAAACCTCTAGTGACTAAAGAAATACTTAAATGTGAGTATGATGAAAAGTTTTCAATGAAAGAGCAATGTTTAATAAACATGTTTTTGTAAATTTTATATCTTCTATTAACGCGTGCTTTCAAGATATGAAATTTTTTTTAAATTGGCCCAAAATTTCACCCTAAAATGTTGGATCTCTGAATTAAGTGTTTATTCAAAAGCATATGTAGTGTTTCCAGATAATTGAGATAGGTTTCTGAACAGACTTTTATATTGTTAACGAGATTTTAAACAGTTTTGAAAGCGCATCATAAGCGTTTCATTTCGTTCGAATAAATCCAACTTATTCAGAAACTGCAGCTCAAAAGTTCATATTTTTATTCATAGAGCCAAGTCAAACGTCAACTGTGGCTGCGAAATCATTCATGGCTCTACAAGTGTGGCTCCAAAGAATGTTTCACGATGTGTCTTGCTGTAGCACCATACCGTTTCTTCAAAAATTTTCGTTTCTTTGAACTTCACTTTAAAAGCTTTAAGTTGAATCCTATCGTAAGCGATGGAAGATATTATATATTTCTGGGAAAGCAAAGGATGAAGCGAGAAATCCTATTTCGTAGAATTTACGTCACATCAATCATTCATTGCCCCTATGATGCACACAAACCAAAGAATGTGTATCTGCATTTGGCCTTTACAATATGGTCTTCAAAAGGTCTTCAAAGTATTCGAAAAGAATAAACAAACTTAAATCTGACCAGCTTGAGGCATCAAAAGATCGCAGGGAAAATAAGAATAGCACTATGATAATCCATTTTGTTTTATTTATATGGATTCTTGAGCTGATTTTAAGCGTTAAAAAATTCATTTGAGACAGGAATATATAAGAAATTTCTTTTTATAACTTCCCTTTCTATTTAAACACGAACGTGGGGAGAACAAGTGAATGAAACATTCGAAATTGATGGGTATTTATTATTTTTTACTCCTATCAAAAACTAATTTACTGTGTGGCTTAATCAACATGGTGAATTAACCATACCCTTAAATGATGCCAAAATTAATTTAAGGAACTCAGATTTTGTTGAGAGAATGAATGTATGATCAGCTTATTATCATTTGCATGAGCTGTGTAAATTTCTTTCCTAATCTTATTTTTCCAAAAATATGTTAATTAAAAACTTAATCCTTTTAATGGTTATTCTAACCTATGTTGTATCACTCTTCTGTCGTTGTTAACTAGATACATTCTAAATTTCACAGCGTGGTCTGAGCTAATTTAAGGAATTCAGTTTTGCCGACAGCACTAATATTTGAGTAGGTTTTTAAGGGCTTATAACCAACTACATTGTATTGCCAATTCTTAGTTCCACAAGAATAAATTGAGTTTGATCAGGAAACTTAACCATGAATGTAGTCTAGATTCCTAAATGAGCCACTTATGTTTTTACCAAGCAATCAATGTAGAATCTAGTATTCATCACTGATTATGATCCAGCCCCGTCCAAGGGAGGTACGACCCGTCTCTGTAATGGAAGCAATTCAACACTCCGTCACTGTAATATCTCTTATGACAAGCAAGAGTGTTCCTGCTTCTCAGGCAATATCATGCACGCACTAATATTGCTTCTCACCTTTGGTGATAATTTGATTTAACAGATTCGTACCATAACTTATCTTGCTCTACTGAAGCTGATATGACTTTGAAAATGAATAACTTCTCAAAAAAAAAAAAACCCTGCCTATAATATTCTTTTTTTTTATTTTTTATTGTTAAATACTATTATTAAAATCATTATTACTTATATTGTTATGAATATATCTATATGATTATTGATCTGGGATAAACATTATTCTTTATTTTTCAAACTTATATTCAGTGTATTGCATAAAACTGACATAAGACAAAATAATCTTTTAATAGAAAATTAAAACTAATATATCATTATTTACATCTTTGAAAATAAGTGCCATCATTTTTCTTTAAAAATATAACGCAAAGATTGCAAAAAACAGAGCCATGTTTGGGAGGATGGTGATAATGCACATTAAGTAGCTTTAAAAAAGCTTGAATTTTTTTTTAAAAAAGAAAGTTTCTGAATACGATATCAAATTTTCCGGGGACAGTTAAATAGCAATTACAATCTCTTCTTCAGCAATTTAAATGCTCGTTCTTTTCCACTGTTTCCGAAAGATCCTTCAACCGTAAATAGCTCCAGACGCAAAGCATAAAGGAATAATGCAGTCGAGAGAACAACCGCTTTTTAAAAGGAGCTAAAAAGCAATATCTTCCGACATAATGAAATCCATTTTTCTTTTTTTTTCACTCTCTAGAGAACATGTTGAAACTTAAATCGTCGAAGAAGATATTAAACAAGACCGAAAAGAGTATTGTATTGCTATTTTTCCTGTAAAGATAAATAAAAGAAATCTGATATTTTTTCTCTTTTTGAGATTGATAAAAGAGAAAAATTCACTCAAAGATCAGCCTGGATGCTGATGTTATGGCTTATTTCCCATATAAAAAATCTGCATAAATAATATTAAAGATTTACACTGAGAACAAAACATTGTTACGAATCCGTAATGCTGCTTCCCAGCATAGTTGGTTCCATCATCGGAAAGAATGTTTTACAGTCATCTGTATTGGACGGAGTCTGGGTGTCACGTCGGAGGTCCCGGAGCTTGGCGACAAACTTGCCGACGAATTTGGCGACTTTGGCGCCAAAATAGATTATACCCGAAACATCGAGAATTTTCCCGATCCGTTCAGTAGGAACCGAGATACGCCTCGAACGTTCCTGATTGGTTGAGAGGCTTCTAGACTCGCCTCCTGAGACCTATAAAAGGAGGCAGCCGCAGCTGCCATGGAGTAGTAGTTGGAATCGACGGTGAAGAACTGGTCTTCCAGGGATTAACAGAGCAGCGACGGAGTCAAACTAGTGCTGAACTAAGCTGTGCGCTACCATCTGCAGTCGAGTCTTGTTGTATGCTGCTGTGTATACTGCACGTCTCGGCTGAAGAATCGTCTTCTATGCTGTATATAGTTGTCGTTTTTGTGCTGTCCTGTGTGTCTTCGTGAAAATAAACGTCGTTTTATTTCTACTGCCGCCTGCTGTTTGAGCCTTCTCCACACCATATAACTTAAACTATCCAAACGAACCCCGGAAATTTCGTAACATTTGGTGTCAGAAGTGGGGTCGTGTTCAACAGTGTATGGTGAAAACGAGATCTCAGGCTACGATGGCTGATAGCGGTAATGGCGAGTTACTGGCTCTGTTGGCTGAGATGAAGAAATCTATGGAAGCTGGACAAGAAAGATTGGAGAAAGATGCGTTCCGGTCAAGAATGAGTGGAAGAGATGAAAGCCGGTTAGTAGAAAAGTGCACTAAAGAATACAGCCGACTGCAATTAAAGTTCCGCTATTAAAAAGCGAGTGAATGTCTGCAGGAATTAGCTGCCGATATTCAGCGATTTTCCCATTTATCATTTTCTGATTGCCCGGTTGAGACACGTCAAGATCTGGCTCTCCAGTACTTCATCGATAATGTGCGGGATCCGGAAGCACAGAAGGCTCTTAGACTAGCAGATGTCAAAGATATAGAATCTGCTTTAGTCTTTGCACACAAAATAGAGGCTGCCCAACAGGCCAAACGCAAGGACCGACACCCAATCAGAGCTGTCTCTGCTGCGGATTCGGACTCGGATTTCGTGAAACAGATTGTCGATCTGCGAAGATAAATTCGGAAGTTAAAAGAGCGCAAAGATGTCGGAGGTGCAGAAATTCGGTGTTGGACTTGTGGTACAGCCGGGCACGTCCGTAAGAACTGCCGGGTTTCTAGAAATAATTCTAATAATTCTCCACCACATCAGGGGAACTAATATGTGGCCATCTCGTGGGGCGGAGGTGTCCAGATAGTCAACAGCCCCATTTCAAAGTATTTCATATTTCATCCATAAGTGGCGGTGACAATGGACTTTACGTGCTAGGACAAATTGGTGATATCTCATGCAATATGGTTGTCGACACTGGAGCCAATGTGACCATAATAAGAGAAGATCTGGCACGAAAATTAAAATTTAATATAATCTGGACGCCGCCCTGCATTCCTTTACAGACAGTGACGGGAGATAAGATTTATGTTCATGGGAAAGTCAACCTCGCTATACGCTTTGGAAATATAAACTACCACCATACGGCATTTGTAGCAGAAATTACCGACCCTTGCATTCTCGGACTAGATTTTCTGCGGAAATACGACTTTAAACTGGACTTCGGAAATAGTAGAATGAATTCAAAATTTGAAGACATCACTCTTTTAGACTACACGCTGAACTGGAATCCAGCCAGAAAAGAATAGCTAAAACTGTCATCTCCTTATCGCCTAGGACTGAATGTGTAATACCCGGTTTGGTAGCAGATAACCGAAAATTCCGATTTGGTGTAATGGATTATCCTGCCACAGACCGTGCCAGAGCAGGAGTGTTGGCAGCTTCGTCAGTAGTGGACCTCTGAAAGTCAGTCATCCCAGTGAGAGTGGCTAACATCAGTGATAAGACAAAGATTATACAGAAAGGAGAGGTGCTAGCAGCTTGCACTCCTGTCACTTGTATAGACCGGAAGGGCAATAGTCAGGACGTTTCTTCAGACGATCTAGTCCAAAATTTGCTGCAGGATACAGATTTAGATGAAAAACAGAGGTGTGCTGCTAGAGTGTTGATAGAAGAATTCCAGGACTTATTTTCACGAACATCTGAGGACTTTGGAAGGACTGAACTAGTAAAACACCGAATTGATACAGGAGAGCATCCTCCTATTAGGCAGCACCCCAGACGACTACCATTCGCTAAACAGGAAGATGTTCAAACACTAATAAATGAAATGAAAGATAATGACATAATTGAACCGTCATTAAGTCCTTGGGCATCCCCCATCGTCTTAGTAAGGAAGAAGTACGACTCTATTAGATTTAGTGGGGTTTATCGCCGATTGAATGATGTCACCAAGAAGGACAGCTACCCTTTACCAAGGATAGATGACACGCTTGATACACTTGCCCACAATACCTAGTTTTCCCACCCTGGACATCAAGAGTGGGTATTGGCAAGTAGAAATCCATCCTGAAGATAAAGAGAAGACTGCTTTCACCACAGGACAGGGGCTATGGCAGTTAAGGTTATGCCTTTCGGCTTGTGTAATGCGCCGGGAGCATTTGAACGCCTTATGGAAACAGTTCTTGGAGGGCTTTCTTATGAAGCCTGTCTGGTTTACCTAGATGACATCATCATGGGGCGTTCCTTTGAAGAACATCTTCAAAATGTTAGATATGTACTGCAAAAGCTGAAGGAAGCTAATCTGAAATTAAGCCCATCCAAGCGCCACCTATTCAGGTGTAAAGTAACCTATTATGGGCTTATCATTTCGGCAGGTGTTCGAACAGACCCGGATAAGATATCGGCTTTAAGACACTGGACCTGCCCGACGGATGTTCACCAGCTCCGGAATTTCTTAGGCGTATGCCCGTATTACCGGAAATTCGTGAAAAACTTCTCAACAATTGCCAGACCACTCCATAAGCTGACCGAAGCGAAACAAATTCATCTGGACGAACGAGTGTGACAACGCCTTCAACAAGCTCAAAGACACCGTAACATCTGCTCCCGTCCTGGCATATCCTGAAATTGGAAAGCAATTTATTCTGGATACGGATGCAAGCCATGAATGCATCGGAGCTGTGTTGTCCCAAGAAATAGATGGACAAGAGCGTGTCATCGCCTATTTCAGTAAGTGTCTGTCGAAACAGGAAAGGAATTATTGTGTGACCAGGAAGGAACTTCTGGCTATCGTAAAGGCCGTAGAGAACTTCCACCCTTACTTCTACGGTTGAAGGTTTCTGCTTCGTACAGATCATGCTTCATTATCCTATCTATTGAATTTTAAAAATCCAGAAGGTCAAATAGCCAGATGGATACAGAGACTACAGAATATGACATGGAAATTCGCCACCGAAAAGGATCAGCGCATGGAAACGTAGATGCTCTTTCGAGAACTGCAAGTACAGCCCTAGAGTTGAAAAGAAATTTGGCATGGTAGATCCTGTAGTTCGCGAAGTTACAACACCATCAACATCAGAATCAGATCCATGGAGTGACGAGAGCGTCCGGAAAAACCAACTAGCTGATCCTGAAATATAACCAATAATTGATTTTAAAGAGTCAACAGGCGGAAAGCCTAGCAGGCAGGACATCGCCCATTTCCATCCTACAACGAAGCTTTACTGGGCTCTTTGGGACTCTCTCCATCTAAGAAATGGTGTGTTGTATCGCAAATGGGAGTCTGACGATGGAAAAGCATTCAGATGGCAATTAATACTCCCAAAGACAAGAGGATCAACAGTCCTTCAAGAACTCCATGGCAGTCCGACTGGGGGTCATTTTGGTGTTATGAAGACTTTACAAAAATTTCGAGAATGGTTCTACTGGAATAATGTGCGAAATGACGTGCAGAAGTGGTGTCACACATGTGATCCCTGTGCTGCACGTAAAGGTCCTGGGAAACGCATTAAAGGAAGACTGCAGCTGTATAATGTGGGGGCAGCTTTCGAACGAATAGCTTTTGACATCCTAGGCCCCTCTTCCTAGGTCATCAGATGGCAACAACAGCATCCTGTTCATCATGGATTACTTCACCAAATGGCCTGAAGTTTATCCCATTCCCGATAAAGAAGAGCGCCCAGAGATCAAGAAGAGCGCCCAGAGATTCTAGTTCAAAACTGAATTTCAAGATATGGAGTTCCTCTACAACTGCACTCTGATCAAGGAAGAAACTTCGATTCGGCTGTTTGCAGGAGACTAAGAGATACTCGACATAGACAAAACTCGAACTACGGCTTTACATCCTCAGTCAGATGGCATGGTAGAGAGATTCAATCGGACCATTCTGAACAGTCTCTCTCTCTCCTGGTGTCCAGCAATCAACAGGACTGGGACAAGAAACTGCCCCTTTTCCTACTTGCCTATAGAAGTGCCGTTCACGAGACTACTGGCTATTCCCCATCCCAAATGCTCTTCGGACGTGACCTTCGTCTGCCTGCAGATCTACTGTTCAGCCGGCCTCCAGATGCTCCCTTGGCGTCTGAGGAATATGTCGAGAATCTCCGGACACGGATGGAGGAGGTGCATCATCTGGCCCGAGATAGGATCGGCATGGCTTCAGAGAAGATGAAGACACGATACGATGCTACAGCAACGGGACACAATTTCCACGAAGGAGACCAAGTGTGGTTATGGAATACGAGACGACGCCAAAGACTTTATCCGAAGTTGCAGACCAACTGGAAGGGTCCTTATACAGTCCTTAAAAGACTGAATGACGTTGTGGTATGGATACAGAAATCACCACACTCAAAACCGAAGGTGATACATTGTAACAGGCTAGCCCCTTACCTTGGCCAAGGTGATTAAGATCTTGTTTTTTTTAAGTTCAGACCATGGTCTCTCATTATATAATAAATAATGTATATCATTTATCTTCTTAATTTTGTTATTTTAGTATTGTAATCTATTTTTATATTGTTCATGTATTTTGAAAATATTTACGCTGTATGACATTTTGTGTATTTGTTATTTTATACTTGCTTATTGTGTGAATATGGTAATCATGTAAGTAGATGCCTCTTACTCAGATATTGTACTGCCCGGAACGTGCAGTCCTTAAGAGGGGGACAATGTTACGAATCCGTAATGCTGCTTCCCAGCATTTCGGATTGACTTCCAGATGACTGTAAAACATTCTTTCCATCATCGGAAAAATGTTTTACAGTCATCTGTATTGGACGGAGTATGGATGTCGCGTCGGAGGTCCCGGAGCTTGGCAACAAACTTGGCGACGAATTTACGACTTTGGCGCCAAAATAGATTATACCCGAAACATCGAGAATTTTCCCGATCAGTCCAGTAGGAACCGAGATATGTCTTGAACGTTCCTGATTGGTTGAGAGGCTTCTAGCCCCGCCTCCTGAGATCTATAAAAGGAGTAAGCCGCAGCTGCCATGGAGTAGTAGTCGGAATCGACGGTGAAGAACTGGTCTTCCAGGTGTTTGCTAACACCTGGAAGATCAGCTTCAGCACTAGCTTGACATCGTCGCTGCTCTGCTAGCGACGATGTCAAGCTAGTGCTGAACTAAGCTGTGCGCTACTATCTGCAGTAGAGTCTTGTTGTATGCTGCACGTCTCGGTTGAAGATAATCGTCTTCTATGCTTTATATAGTTGTCGTCTTTGTGCTGTCCTGTGTGTCTCCGTGTAAATAAATGTTTTTTTTTCTACTGCCGCCTGCTGATTGAGCGTTCTCCACACCATATAACTTTCACTATCCAAACGAACCCCGGAAATTTCGTAACAATATACTTTTAATAGTAAGGCAATTATACAATGTAATTATGATGCATGGTTCCTTTTTGCAAAAAAGTATGTTCTGTAACAGATTTTATAATTAATGATAATCATTTTCACATATTATAATATAGCCAATTTGAATAACATATTTAAAAACTATCAGGAACTTCTCACCTTAGAAGACCAACTATTTTGATATGAAATATGGATGTGTTTAATTTCAAGTACTAGGAAACTGTGCTCAGCAAGGTTTTTTTTTATTAGAGAAAATATTTAGATACGAATCAATTACTGATTACGCATGAATATTTTTCAGTATTACCAACATACGAACTGGTCATTTAAATAAAAAAAAAATCACGAATGTGCTTAGTTTAACAAGTTATTCGAAACAATCTGCTGTAATACAGTATTCGTTTTACCGCTTATCTATCATGACTTATATTTTTAAGCTTACACTCAATTTTACAATGGTAAAATTGGGTCCGAGATGTCGCTGTATGACATTGCGAGCATAAGAGCAGATAGAAAAGGGCTCCGATTGCTAGTTACAAAAATGTTAGAGCCGTTTCCGATATATATGAAATAAATATATTTATATGTATACAAGAATTTTCTCATTTAAAGTTATAATATTTTTACTGAAGCTCGGATATTTACCTCGGTTTGTTTAGACTCTGCTTGCACTGGTGGCGCCATCTCTTGAATTCTAATAGTTATAAAAATATTTTTTTGGTGTAAAATCGATGTTTTTTCAAGAAAGGCACATATCTAAATAAACTATGTATAGATATATATGCTAAAAAGCAAAATCTTATTCAAATATAAAATTTGATCTAAATCATTAGAGCCGTTTCCGAGATAACTCGAAATAAGTATTTATACAAGAATTACTCATTTAAAGATTCAAGATTAAACTTCCATAGCATAATCTGATGATCATGATTCCCGCGTAAAAGAATTTTCAAGCAGTAAAGATAGATATTAAAGACAGATATTAAAGCTGGGTTAATTTAAAGCTTTATACCTGTTTTGTTGATTGCGCACACAAATCTTTCTAATGGATTTAAGTGCTATGAAATCTTGGTGCTACTAGATGGTCGTGTCTGGATAATTTATATCGAAATGCACATTTCATTTTGTATTAATGAAATTTCACTTTCAAATTTTTCACTTAAACTGCGGAGATAATCAACAGAATCTTTACTGTCTAGAGTCCAACGTTTAAAGAAAAACATATGATTAAAAATTTGGCAAAACAATGAAAAGGATTTTAATATAATCTCGGGATAAGTAAACCCATTATTAAGAACTGTAAAAAGTATTAAAAATATAATTATAATTTGGGAAAAAATTAGCATTTAATTAAAATAATATCATTAAAAAGATTTTCTTTTATCTTTTTAAATGGCATAAAAGTCAGCCCTGTACCGAAATACTTTTTTGGAATTATCACAAAAAATATCAAATTATCACTTAATTTTAATTAAAAAAATTTAATTAAAATTTCAAACAAATCGTTTCCAAATGAGTATTCCCTTCCTTCAAATCATATCTGTTTCAGTTTAGTTCTAGATCAATTGATTTCTCTTGTGGAGGGCCAAAATAGACATGTTTATTGTCAATTGATTGGTTTTGGCGACTAACTGGTTGGCTGGAATATTGGTTTAATTTCCTTTCAATTAAATCGTTTAAATACAATTTCATGTTTGTGAATCTCTCAAACTGCCTGATATAAGAAATGTTTTTTTAATTGACTTTATGTTCACTTATAATGAACCTTTCCAACACATACTAGTCTAGTGGCAAAACAGAAATACACAATTCATAAATTTTCTTAATTTTGCGGTGTTGCAACTTTACATTTTATTCGTTTTGTAAAATACACAAATTTAAACAGAATTGTCCTTCTTAGTTTTCAATAATGGAACAAAATTTAAATGATTAAATATTTAATAAAACAATGGTAATTCGATAAAATTTTGAAACAATGAAATATTTTCAGAATTTATCGTAGATAGAAAACCCCAAAATCTCAAAGAACCACAATTTGCAGATGCTTATTTATAATGTACGTAATATATCTGTGCCCGAATGTAGTTATTGTAAATCAAAAAGTGTGTCTTGTAAAATACGAATATGGATATTATCCTTTACAATTAACAGAGATTTGCAGACAAAAATATATTTGCCTATTGGCATGAATTACTTCGTTGAATTACTTACCATTGAATTCTAGCTCCTTTCCAGTGGTTTTATTTTGAAACAACACATATCTGTCTTAATATAAAGAGTTTAAAGAATCTATTATTTGGCCATTAAATGATGACAATTAAAGGACAATTTATGCCATCGTAGAAATCAGAATATTAAAAAAAGTCCCTAATTCTAACCGCACAAAAAATTTGGAAATAGAAAATAAGTAGTTTTTACCATTTATAATTTAGAAATTAATGAATAATTGCATTTTAAAGCTCGATCTAAAACATTTCCACTACTACATTTTTAAGCCTAGAGTAGAGCGGGGTAAAATGATTCGTCGAGCTTTCATAGAATAAATTTTCAATACCTGCGAATAACGTTGCCCATAGTAACGAGTTTCCCTTGCAGATAGAGGGAATTCAATATTGTTTCTTCTTGTAAATAAATGCTTTTCTTTCTTCCGCTCATTTTATGGTATGTGCCAAGTGACAAAGAGATATAAATATGTTCGATACTTAACATACCAGATTTATTGGATCATAAGTATTTGGTTTTTAAGTATAAGGTTTGAGTGAAATTTCAAAATATGAATTCCCTAAAACATTACAATAATAAGTGCTATATCCGGAAATAAACACTAACTGAATTGTTAATTTAAATTCTTAGCAACTATTAATTCTGACAAACCAACTGGTTGGTACAGGTGGCTAGTAATAAAGAAGAATATGAGTGAAAGGTTCTTTACAGATTAGACTATTTTATCTACAGATATCACATTCAAGGCAAATATATATATATTGGTACTTGGAATAATTATTTTGAAATTTTATTTAATAAAAGTGTAAACGATATTTTGGGATTTGTGCTCGATAACTTCCGAAAATTATTAGGAGAATAAGGAATCTCACACTTTTTCAGAAGTTAAAAAAAATCAAAAAAGCAATTAATCTTTTGCGTAATTTCCCTTGAATTCTAACTTAAAAAATACGTTTTTAAAATTTTTTTTCACTTTTCTTCCCTTATATCATTTTCTTTGTTGCAGTGAAGTCAATACTTTTTGCATTCTTTTATCAAATTTTTAATCACATGAGTTCTACCTATATTTGAAAGATAGAGATTCTTTTTTGTTATCAACGCAAATGATTTCATATACAAGAAGGACAATATAGTAATGGACAGGACAATAACAGTATAGTGAAAGACGACGTAGAGTTTTTCAGCAACTCTAATAAGTAGTTTTATAACGATAATAAAAAGAACAAGAGGGATGAAAATTCTTTTTAATTTCTCGTATGCGAAATTTAGAAAGGAAAAATAATATAATCCTCAACAAATTCGAACTTGAGATTTTGACAAATTTGCACATATCAAGCTCTCCGAGTACAACAAACACATTTTCGTAACTGTATTTGTCTGTTTGTGAATATGATAACATGGCATTGCGTCGCGCTATATGAATGAAATTTACTATGCGATATTAGCACCAAATTTATATATTTTTATCACATTTTGAAGGGAATCCATTTATAAAGGAAGTCTATCCTTCCGGCTATTCTACTATATATTAACACAATTACTACAAACCGGAGAGAGCTAGATGGATAACATTTGTACTAATATTTATAATCAAAAATATAATATATTTAAATAAAGCACTTATATTTTGAACTAAATTCTCAGTAGACTGAAAGTGTTTGTCTGTCTGTATTTATATAAAAATTTAAAGGCAATAACTCAAAAACGCAGTGACTTAAGTACATAAAATATGGCATGCACTTTATAATTATAATTCTGAATCATTTTATTTCCAATCAATTGGAAAAAAGGCATCTAAAATAAAAATTTGAGGTTTTGGTACTTGTGTTTTAACCGTATCAGATCGATTTATCGTCAAAGATCTCTCACTAATAGGCTCTAGTTTAATTATTGCTTGCCAATGGCATGAAGTTAAGAGCACAAAGAAATAATTATTAGATAGTATACGAAAAAGTTCGGGAAGACTTTTCCCGCTACTTATTTGAGATAATCATTTCAAAATAAAAGTTACTTTTGATTTCTTTGGAAGCTAAAAGTTACACCAAACATTCCCGACGAATCAGCTTGTCGGCAAAGGTATTTAATTTTACATAAAAAAAGTCCCTCTCTGTTCTCCTTTTATAATCCGACATTTTATATTGAACGACTGGTGCAATGTTAGATAATTGAGATTACTACAACGAAAATTTTAGCAGGATGAAGTCGAGTGTTATCCGAAATACTTACCACGTCGGTGTAAGTCGGAAACGTTGAGCGGAATATGACGGTTGATGGGATGATCATGAGAAGAATCGAGTGGATGATGAGTGACACCACCAGATTGCGGTGAACACGAAGACGGGAGCACTGCAGAGACCTGCAAGATAAACAGACACTCGTATAATTGAATGACAAGACATAAATAATCGGACAAAGAATTCCAATAGTAACAAAATTGCCTTGAAAACATTTTTGTTATAATCACAGAGTAGAAGCGTTCAATTTCAAAATCATATGAGCATCAATGCATATTTAATTTTATATTTGAGAACATTATAAACACCTGACGTAAACAAGGTTTTGCGAATATTTATTGAAATTTTAGTGAAGAATACAAACAATCAAGTTATGAATATATTACATATTGGTTTTATAGTAAAGTACGGTTGTAAAATCATTTTTGGATTAGAATTATATTTTTATATATAGTTATTAAGTTTAAATAAAATTATATTATATTATATATATATATTAAAATATTCAAATTGCGAAAATATGCAAAATCTCATTAAAAAAACAGAATATATTGTCCAATAGATACAAAATTTTCTATATTTCCTTGTTACTTTACATGATGCACACCTACATCATCATAATTTTCCAAAATAATATTTTTTTCTTGAATTCAGCGAACTTGAGTCGCTTTTTTGAATTTAGAGCTCTCAAATTAATGAGTCCTTTATTTTGAAGACATGTGAAAAGTATCCGTTGAGGTTTTAAAAAATATATGTTGTAAACAATCCAAACTGACAGAAAAACACTTTCTGGAAAAGTTTTTGCAAGAAATGTTTGGATATTTTAAATATTCCGGAATGATCATATAATCATCACTATAATTAACCGAATTTATCAAAAATAATTTTTTGTATTCTGAGAAGTATGATTCCTAAAATATTTTGTAAAAAAAATCTGGGTTTGGGGCTTGTAATTATATGATATTGAATTATTGACTTCAGCATAATGTATTTGTAACTGGCTTCCAATATGCATATAATTTTACTAGAATCTTTTATTTCGAATGCTGAAGAATATTACATTGAATTTTTAATTTTTCTGTTTGCTATTATTCTTTTCCGTGTATAATATTCGGCAGAATTTTAAACATTTCTATTTTTCCATTGTTTAGTATAAGGATAACATTTGTATTTCCTTTCTTTCTAAAACATGACATAAAAACGTCGTCTCCTGTTTAGGATTTCCTAAATAAGGAATGATTAAATTTTTTGTTATAGCTTTTTGCTGTAATTAATTTATCATTTTGTTAAATTATTAATTGAACAGATTATTAAAATATTTGGACCTACGTTTGCATTCTAGATAATATGAAGCACATTATTAATGCCTACTATCATGGATGTAGGGGATTCCCTGCGTGAATTGCACTGTAATGGTGTTCATTTCGCCGAGAGAATAATCCCGATTTCGTATTAGGCGAAGATCAGGATTAATATATGGATGTACGAACTAACACCAGACCTAGAATGCATCTAGAATTATTTCCTTGAATTAAGTCGAAGACACATAAGTATTGGAAAACAAGTTACAAAGCAGTTGTTTCTTTTCTAATTTGTTTTCTTTTTTTCTCTGAATATGAAATAGCAAGGAAAAAAAAAGGAGTCAAAAGTGAAACTCAACCAATGACTACATATTCCAACTTCAATAAAAACAATTCAAAAGCTATAGACCTACAACCTTAAAAAAAAAAAAAAATCTAACTCTGAAGGGACCGATGTGAAAATAAAACATTGGCTTAAGTATTGTCATGACCATAAAACTTGACCAAACAATGCGTGGAAGAAAGCGATATGGCCCGATGAATCATCGGTCGTTTCATTCTCCACAAGAGGACGTATATACGTGTTGGATAATGCCCTCAAAGGCTTATGATCCAGATGGACTTCATTCAACTATGAAGCGCGAGAGAAATGTTGTCATGATTTAGGAAATGCAGATTTCTGCCACTTTTATCATCTATTTAAAAAAATCCCAAAGCTGCCAGTAACTATGTGGACATTTTAGATCGCTTTTTGCTTTCTATGGTGCATGCACTGCTTCTGTCTGGAAATGGAACTTCTAACCGTTATTCAATATAATTGTTCAATCCATGTGTTAAGAATTATTTATAAAGAAACGAGAGCAAATAAATTTTTCCTTATTATATATGCGTGGCCGAAAAGAAGAAATTTTTGAAATTTTAACTTCGACTTATTTTACACGGAGTTATAATTTACACAGCTGTTGTAATTTGTTTAGAAAGGCGATGATAAACTTGTGTCTTTTTACATCGCGATATGAGATCAAAGTGTCAAGAATGCTTCTCTTCAGTGATTTTACTTTGAGATTTTGATAGGGATTTCTTTGACACATTTCGATTTAGACAAGGGAATCTTAAGTATCTTTAAAAGAAAGTCGTAAGCGTCAGGGATAATTATTCCTTCGCTCTGAGAGTGGGAAATACAACGGTCACTAGTTTTATACATTGCGTTAATTAAATTAATTAAATGTAAAAAAAATGGGAATTAGTTCAGGAAATATAATATTTCAGAATGAATTTAATATGTTAATTTAAGACAACAATTAAAAAATCAGTTAAGATGTAATTTAGATTTAAAAATATCATCATACACGCACACACATGTTTGATGCAAGTGCCTGTTTATATAAATAAATGGATGATATATTCATAGTAAAGAATAAGAATGCAAGAAATCAAAATACTGTAAATTAATCATTTTTTTTTACTTTTGAAACTATTAACAGATTCTAAATGTCAAACATCTACCAGAAAAAATAATGTTTAAGGATCTGCAACTTAATTTACTTTATTCAAAAGGGTAAATTAAGCACAGCGATCTCATTAATAGAATTAAAAGCTTAATTAAGCGGCAATAACCTGAAAAAGGCAGAAGGCGCTAAAAAAAAAATCAAAAGATTAATTAATTCAAGAGCCTTTTGCATGTATGTGTGTGTTGAAAAAATAAGGTCTTCATTATTATACACTTCCCCACGTCATTAATTTAAGACATTGCAAGAACATTTTTAACTTTGCTAGCTAAAAGAAAATTATATTATCGTATTTTATCGTTTGAAGTGTGTAATAAAATTTGTGCTGAAATAGGAAGCAATTTATAACATTAATTATTTTTGGAAGAAAAAAAAATTCAAAAATTGTAATAAATTATATTTTGAAGAAATGTATTTAAAATGTTTCCAGAAAAGTTTAATTATAAGAAAATTTCCTTTTACCTTTGTTTGAAAGTACAAACTGAATTATTATAATTCAAATGAAATCAATTATCTGCAGAAGTTAATATAAAGATTAAAGTGCTTGTGTTACTTGAATATAACAATATACTACTGGAATATTTTTCTATTGCTGTAATCTAACATATTTACTACATAAATAAATCAACAGAATTTCACTTTTCCAAAGAACTAATCTTTATGTCCTATAATTATGCTGTAGATAGCATTTAAACGCATCTTGTTGTGTTACCCTGCATCTGATAGCTTCCTTTAATGTTTTAATGCAAGACGAAATTAAATATTTACATATTTGATTAAAAGAAACTTCCGAAAGGCTGACGTTATTTTTAATATTACTGATCTATTTTAAATATAATGAAAATTTAAATGACGAATGAAATCAACTATAAATAAAATCAAATTGCTGCATTCCTCCAATCGCACTTCTAAAAAGTCACTTTTTCTGCACATCATAGAGAGTTTATGATTTTTGCATTATTGTGTTTAATTAGCATATTTCATGTCTGCAATGATTAAATTTTGTAATTGATTTTTCATATCCTATATGATGGGATAGAGTTAAAAACTTTGCGAGTTCTCGATGAAAATACAAAGCAATAAATATTTTCAGAATTTCATTAAAAATTATAAGCTTAATGCTAGTCAGTTTTGATTTAAATCTATCTATATATATAATGGAAATAATGAATGGAAGTAATATACAGGGTGTTTATTTAGGTACGGACCCATTTTGATGTTTAATAACTCATAAAATAATAAAGATAGATTAAAATTAATAACAAATGGTTAAATAGACTCAAAAAGTTTCATGACCCTTGTCAATGAACTTTCACGTGTGCCCCCTTCGTCGCACGGAGAATATTAAGTTGACAGTCAATTTCACTCCAGGTAATGGCAAGCATGTCGGCATCTACAGAGCCTATTGCGGTTATAATTCTGGCTTTTAGGTCATCAATGTTCGACACTGTCTTCCTGAAAACGTTGTCTTTTACAAACCCCCAAAGGAAAAAGTACAGCGACGTTATGTTAGGTGATCTGGGAGGACAAGGAATTGGACCTCCTCGCCCAATCCATCTTCCTGGAAAATGGTCATTCAAAGAAGTACGAACGATGGTACCCCAATGAGGTGGCGCACCATCTTGTTGCAAAAAGACATGTGACTGAAGCTCTTCTAGTTTTGGAAATACGAAGTTTTCCAACATGTTTAAGTATATGACTGATGAGACCGTCTTTTCTGTAAAAAAGAAAGGCCCAATGACTCGGTCATGCATTAGTCTGCACCACACATTAACCTTTGGGGAAATCCCTTTTTGCCTCACGGTATTCATGGGGGTTTTCAGATCCCCATATGCGCACATTATGGGGATTAACAATGCCAGAAACATGAAAGGATGCTTCATCGGAGAACATTATGCGCTTCAGAAAATCAGCATCATCTTCTATCCTCCTTAGCATATCTGTTGCAAAGGCCATCCTTCTAGGCCTAACGTTCGGTTCCAAAACTTGAACAATTTGAACTTTGTATGCATGCAGTCTTAATTTTTTCTTCATAACCTTGTACACCGTCGAAATTGGCATATATAATTCTGTTGCCGCTGATTTCACAGATATTCTAGGATTGTGTAAAAATGTCTGACACGCTCAACATCAAAATCACTTGTGCAAGGACGTCCGGAACATTTCTTATCTGCGATACTTCCAATTTCTAGAAAATTCTTTTTCCACCGCAAGATGCTGTTTTTGAATGGAGGATCTTTTTGGTAAATTCTTCTGAAATTTCTCTGTGCTTGCACTATCGATTTCGTTTCTATGATCTGTGCTTTCTCTTGTGGTGTATGCATTCTCTTTAATATCCGCTCGAATAAAACATCACGTACAAAAATACTACATAGAACAAACACATCAAAAGTAAACACAACATTTCAATAGTTGCCAAAAACAAAAGAGAGAAAAATGCAATTAATAAGCAGACGATATTTAGACAAGTACAGATATTTAGACTGGAAAATGAAATTATCTGAAATTAAAAACATGCTCAGACGATATTTACAAAAGTAAAAATATTCAAACCTGAAAAGGAAAGTATACGAGTTATTCCATCAATAAATGCCATAAGTTTGTTTATATCTTCATTATTTTATGAGTTATTAAACATCAAAATGGATCCGGGACTAAATAAACACCCTGTATAATAAATATGAAGGGAAATAAATGAATGAAATCAAAATTTAACATTTTCTCTCTATAATCTTAGAGCCAATTGTCAAGAATAATTTATACTCTGCTTAAAATTCAAAATAAAAGACTTGGTAATATTAATTTTATTTAAGCATAATACTTTGTCATTTTAAGAAATGTTTTTAAAACATTTGACGCGCATTTTACTAAAACCCTTTTCAATGTTTCGGTCACTGGACTTATACTACACTTATACTATATGGACTTGTATTACAGTGATATTAAATACATTTTTATGCGCGTTCATTATCTCTGCTATTTAACTTAAAAATACATCTTAAAATTAGACGATTCAAGCTAAAATGCAAGGTGTTCAATAAACGAATATCCAAAATTTGCAGGTATATTAAACGGAAATAAAGCAAAGTAAAAGCCTTGTTGATCATCAGAAATCAAAAATAACAACTGAAAGTTTAAATTCAATGTAATCGTAATTGTTCAAGGCAAAATCTTTCAGTAAAAACCGACTATATCTAGGCAATAAAACAATGTGCCTAACAAGTTTTTCAGCATGTCGAGTGCAACGCAGACATGCCTACTTGGCAACAGTGGATAGAAGATAAATTGTCTTAAGAGCTTCAATGTCAGTTGTTTGTAGTTAAAAGAACCCTTTCTGTTTATTGTAGTTCCTCAAAAAATCGTTTATCAAATCTGCTACCTTTCAAAGCTTTACCGCAGACATGCAAACACAAGTGTGGAAAGGATTATCGTGCTGCCGTGTGTGTTTCAGGTGGTGTTTACATCGAACCTTTATAATTGAATTGAATATAAACTTTTAAATGCTTCTTTTGATTTCTGATAAATAATAAGATTGCACTTTCTTTTGGCTTCTTTTAAAAGCCCTGCAAATTTGGGATATTCACTTATGAATATCATATATTATTACTTTACTATACTTCGAATTCGAGGTTCAAATCCACTTAATTTTTTTTTATTTTTATTACTTTATCGTATACGATATTAAATTTCAATGTATCGTATACCATGTGATGAAATCCACAAAAAATATTGCAATTGTGAAAAATTTCGAATTATTGTGAAAAATTCAATTTTCGAATTATTCAAGTTTCAGAACTACCGAAGTGTGAAAAACACATTTTTGGGATCATCTCTATTCTTTGTTCATCTGTCAGTCAACATGATAAATCAAAAATATTTTGAACCAAATGGATGAAATTTGGTATATGGACCAGATTTGTAGATTTCTTCGAATTTTGAAAGAAATCCAGTCACATGAAAGTCTGTCTGGCTGTCCGAATACAAAGGAACTCAACTATAAAACATTGAGAGTCAATAGATAAAATTTGGTGCATAGATTTTGTATCTAAAATATTGATTCTTAACACATTTTGAATCAAATCTGTCAAATGGTTCATTGTATGTCGTGCATTCTCATGCACGAAAGTCAATAATTTATAAACAAAATGACTTAAATAAATGAAATTCTGTATGTTATCTTGTGACTACAATTGTAATTTCATGCCAAATTTTGGTGTCAATCTGTCGGCAAAAAGGCGTCCAAAATTCTTATTCACTCGGTAGATTCAGGAAAATGCTATATTTATACTAAATATAGCATTTTCCTGAATCCTATAGCATTATATTAGATATATTTTCCTATGGCATTATATTAGATATTGTTTATCAATGTCTTATAAAGTATTCTCGGTCTAATCGAAGATATACAATATACAATAGAATATTTATTGCGGAGTATGCGAGAAAGTTTTAGGGGGATCACTCCCACTGGCTGGTTTTACCATCAACAATGAATTTGAGGGAAAAATGGTTTCATGATTTCATGATATTTGTAATAATGAATTATCTATCGAGGCTTAAAACGTAGAAAATAATCAAAATAAAAAAATCCGCAGAGTATATATAAAGTAATAAAAGAAAATACAACTTTAATATCTGACAATTTAATGGAATCATGAGCATGATGTTATATGTAAAAGGTTTAAGCGAAATTAAATATAAGCTATATTCATTCCCGCGACGATTAGTATACAAGTAAAAGCGGGTTTTTAATAAATATTCGCTAAAATAATGCAGTGGTGTTTTTTTTTGATAGATTTTGCAGTTAATATTTGTTCTTGACGCATAAAAATCTGAATAATAAGTGAATAAATGAAGAAAATTAAAAAAATTCTTTAGAATTAAATTACTAGCAACATAATAGAGATTCTTTCATTGATGTAAACATCACATCAAAAGAATTGAAAAAAAATCGAGCATTTTTTAAAAATATTAAGCCGATTAATATGGATTGAAACGAAATTCAAAAGTTAGAAATGGGAAAATATAATTTCTGACAGTATTTGCACCATCAACAAGAGTTTTTATCGAACCCGTTTTGAAGGTACGAAGACCTCAAAATTTTGATCCGTAATTAGATTACAATGACGATATTTGATCCTGTGCCATTCCATATATCTTCACTTCTCTAATAAGTGGACTATTGATTCAATATGCGAGAGGAATTACATAACATTTCAATGCAAAAAAAATCAAGTCAAAATGATTTCAAAATTTTATACTTGAGATAATAAAAACAACGGTTTTGAAAATTACCCTGATTAAATATTTGTTAAATATTTGCTTTATCATAATATTTATTGCTAAAATCTGCACACTTTGAGATTAAATAAAAATACATAAACTGTTCTTTGAATTTGGAAGTTAGGGAGGTTAAAGGGGATCCTGAAATCCTGATGTCAGACCTCGTAAAAAGCTTACTCAAATTCTGCTTACATACGGAATTTAATTTACAAAAACAACAAATACCTTGATAAACCACAGGAAAAATTCTAAAAAAACCGATAATTTTTCTTGATGCTTATTTTACAAAAGATATCAAACACTATAGTGGAATTAACTAAATATATCGTAATCGGAAAAATAAAAACGACAAAAATATTCTTATTATCTACATTACACAGCCCCCTGAAAAAGAGTCCTTTAAAAATTATAATTATTCACCACTTCTACGCAATGAATTAGCAACAGAACTACCTGTATACTTTCATTGCTAAGAGCAAAGCCGTTGGAAAACATTAATGATGAAGCCATCTTGAAGGTATAACAATAATATCATTAAATTTCGAATGAAAGAGGTCATTCCACCAAATAACATTTTCCTTTAAGACTCCAACGAAGTAAGTACATCCCCCCCCCCCCCATCACCGGAAAGGAATGTGCAAAATCCTTTTGGGTACAATTCATCCTGTTTTAGAATTCGAGATGGGCCCTATGTGGGTTTCTTTAGATATAAAGAAGGGATTTTTGGAAGAGTTGGATGGTCGAATGACTACATCATTCCTCTTCTACCTGTTTTGTAAATTTGACGACAAAACATGTTATAAGTGGAATTTTGGCTAAATCTTTGGAAATACATTAAAACCAAATACTTTTATATAAATTTACCATCTAGAAAAAAAATCCACCTTGATTTAAAACACTTCATAGAATTTTTTGTTTAAATGCAATTTTATCAGCGTTTCATCTGAAAGTTAAGAGAAATGTTGATTTTTTTGCTCAATTACTTAACTATTATTTTTTAATATTGGATGCAACTTTTTTTTATTTCTCAAAAACATAATTATTTTTTCTGAACAGTAAATCAGATATTTTATGCAACTTTTTGTTATTAGTAATAATATAAATAATTCAGAAAGCCATATCAATTTGGAGCATTTCATGGACTTTTCTTTGATTAAAAGTTACCTCACCAGTAGCTTAACGTTTAATCTGAAAATAAATTAAAAAAAATGTTCAAATACTTTATTTTTTTTTACATTGAGCACAATTAAGCGAGTTCGAAAAATAATCTTTTTTCTTAACTTTTGAAAAACATAAGATTTTTTGTCTCTAAAATTTCATCAGTGTAGAGTGAGAAAATATGGCCTTGACACAATCTCCATATAAGCAAATATAAAAATTTATTTAAGAGATCTTTCCGACTAAAAACGACATCGTTTGCTTTAATAATAACAGTAATTTAAACAATATTATGCAATATTGTATTATATTGTCAATATAGCATAATATTGTGTTATCTTATATAAAATATTTTAGAGAATACTCAGTTATATATTTATCATATTCCTTTTATCTGAAGTTCATTCAAATGATTTCACTTCAATAAACTTTACATTTTTACATATGTTCTAACATTCTTTTTAAAAACTTTTCATGAACTTGGAGAAATTATTAAAACAAAATGTATTAACGCCAAAGAAGTGAAGAGGGGAATCTATGTAATAGTAAGTAAACTAATAAGTATAAATCTACGTAATAATCTATGGAATCTATGTTTAAATACTTCAAGCGTTCTACTGGCTTCTTTCCTTTATATTTAATTCCAAAGCTCGCAAAGCGTTTCTTTTAAAAATATTTTGATAAAAATGTCGATGTTGGAACCCTTCGATTTGAAAGTTTCGTTTTCTTTTTTAAAAATTATTGAAAATAATAATAATTGGAAGAAAGTCTATTATCTCTACTCAGTAGATTTTATTCGTAATATATTAAAATGGACAATTCCGAAGTTATAGTCACTCTGAAAGGATTTATTTTCTTTTGCTTTTTAATCAGTATTTATCAGCTGCAAGACTGATATTATTCTATCTATTTATTAAGTAGATTTCTTATAGGACTACTGTCCTTTGCAATAGTTCTCATTATTCGAACTCATAGGATATTAAGGAGGATGAAGGTCTTTACGAATTCTTAGATAGCCCATTCACTTCAAAGTTTCAGAGGGTATGACTGGTAAGAAATGACTTCAAAGGATCTTCTCACTATTCTTACCATTATTTGACAATAAGCTATTGAGAGACTGAGAGTCTTGGCAAATTCGTAGACAGAATTTTCCGTTGAAAGTAGGTAGGACTAATGAATATAGGACTAGAGCTGAAGGTAATAATTTTAACTATTTTATAAATGATATGCTGTTAGTAGGATGAAAATTTCGACGAATTCTTAGGTAAGAAATTCAGCTCAAAACGGGTGAGATTGATGAGAGCTGCTGATGTTATTTTCACTATTTAGCAATTTCATTCTTTTGGGAAGATGGAAATTTTATCAAATTCGTAGATATGTTTTTCGGCTCAAACAGGGTTGAACTGTTATGAGCTTAAATTTTCTATTCCGTATAACTCTTACTGTTAAAAATAGAAAAGCAATACAAACTAGGCGAATTATTGATTCTTCTTAGTTAATACAAAAATTTTGCACCAAGAATTTTTTTGTTACAATCCTCTAGAAGCCGCGGTGGCCTGGTGGTAAGGTTTCGGCTTCGGAACCGGTCTCAGGTTCGATACCCGATTTCACCGAAGAACCATCGTGTACGTTAAATCTGTCAGGGCCAAACGTCCTTCCGCTAATGTGGTGTGGAGAGGGGGGTGCCAGCTCAGGTGTCGTCCTCGTCATCTGATCGCGGTTCAAAATTACGAGGTCCGTCCCAAAATAGCCCTAGTGTTGCTTCAAACGGGACGTTAATATAACTAAACTAAATTAAACTTACAATCCTCTAGTAGTTGGGAGATGAAATGCGAGTTTAATCGTTGTTAATTTGACTATATTTAATCTAACATTTGACAACTATTTTATAAATTCTTTTCAACTCCATTCTCTTTCAGCCTCTTATTTTCATAAAAATTAGAGATGAAAATAATCGAGAGGGTGAGCCTTTTTCTCTTTACATCTCTGATTAAAGAAATCTAATTTACCTTTTGACTTGCTAAAAGAATTTTTTTTATAAATATTCTTTCAAAGCTTTACAAGTAAGAATATCTTCTGATATATATTTTTATTTCAAATAATTTTCATTTCTCAGAAACGAAAGTCAATGATTTTTTTTCCGGGATTAACCTTTGACTATTCATTTATGATTATTTGAATGATTTAATTTTGGTTTCTTCTTTTGTTGAAGGAATTTAAATTCACCCTTTGAATTGCTGAAAGGAAATGTTTATTTTTTTTGAAGCTTTATACGCAAAAATATATCCCGATATATATATTAATTTCATTTTTCAGAAATGAAAGTTAATCCTTCACAATATTTGTTTATTCCAGGTTTAATGTTGCACTTTTCACCTACTATAATTTAAATGATTAAATTTTAAATAATTCATTGATTTAATTTTGAATAATTTTATAAGACAGCTATGAAATAATTATTATATTTTTGGCTCAATGTGGATGTCTGATAAAGACATTTTAATTATCTAGTTGCAGCATATTTAAATGCAATTTGAATTCAATTTAATTTAATTTAAGTTTATAGTTTTGTCTGTAATGATTCAACAGTTGCTTCAGTTCAATTACGCTCATTAAAACTAAGTTCAATTTAACATATTTAAACTAAAAAAAAATAGAATACATTGCAGAGTACGATTAAAGAAAAAGGGATTTATATGTTTGAATGGTTATGATAATTAAAAGAAATGCAGAAGTTCTTACTTGAAATAGCAGAAAATTCCCAGGGTCAACACCAGAGCAATCAGAGATATGAAGGAGCAAACGAATAAGATGTAACTGACCGTTAAATGACCAACGGCATTACCCTAAAAAGAAACACTATTGTAAGTATATGCACAATATTTACAATGAAAATTAAAAGAAAAATAACCTTCAATAAAATTATTTTCATTTGTAATGTTTATAAAAGGTTCTAAATTTTAACAAAATTTAAAATTGAATTTTTATTAGAGTATTGAAACGTTTTGGTGCTCGTTTTGAGGGAGCCAACATGCAATGATAGTTCTATGCATAACCAAATTAAATTTTAATTGGATGTATACTTTTTATAATGGTTTACCAATTGTTATTAGATTAAATACATTTAATGATAAATAAATTTATAGTAAAACGTAATTTCAGTATATGTTAAGAATCAGTAAATTATTGGGTTAAATGTATTTCAAGATAAAGAAATGAATGGTAAAAAGCAATTTTAGTATATAAAAATATGTATACATTGTTCTAAAAAACACTAAGAAGTCTGCTGAAAATTTACCTATAATATTTCTTTAGTGCAAAATTACTTCTTTTCTTAACGAAATGAGGTTGTTAAAACAGCTTTTATGATATCAGTTTTATATCCAAAATAAAGGTATTCGAAATCTGC